>SHCU01000038.1:430940-456632 GCA_004307685.1 Ceratina australensis
TCGTCGTCGATCTCGAAGCAACGGAGGCTTTATTCCTAGTCGCGAGTAAAACTTCCGCGAGTTGTAGGTAAGCATCGTCGACATTGTCTATTTTGAGTTCCGCGACACGCTAATAGTTCGTCGGAACACGCGTTCATCGTAATCGCGCACTTTCCAAGAACAATCCGCGCGCACTCGCCGGTAAGAGAACAACGGGTTCGTCGGAAGCTTGAGACCGTCCCACGGAAATCGTGTGTTCACGGGACGCGGTGCATCGCGTTAAGTGCGAAGAGAAGCAATGACCTGATTTGAAATTTATTACGTTTGGGCGGCGTCCAAGTGCGCCGGTGCATCGACGTTTCGGCTCCGGCTGCCAAAAGCGAACGCGGACCGCACCCGGGGCCAGCGATCCGTGGAAATAAAAAAGATCGGAAACGAGAAAAACGTCGGTGGATGTGTCTTCTCCGCGCGCTCGCGCTCGTTCTTCGAATTCTTTCGCGCGTCATCCCAACGTCGATTCGATCTGATTGTGTACGAGACGCGCGGTACAGCTTCGGACTATTATTCCGAACCCACTACTGCTTATGTGCGAGTTCCCTAGCGGGACAACATTCACAGGTAGTAAAAAATCTATTGGTTTATGTTTCAATGCTCTGACATATGATGATGCTGCCAACGCTTCTGCCTGGACCATTGAAACATGAACGAATAAATGTTTTACTACTTGTGAATATTGTCTCGTTAGAGAACTCACACATAAGCAGTAGTAGGTCAGTAATAATTGTCCGAAACTGTATGCGATGAGTTCCGGTCGGCCATATGAATATTCTAATAATTTCACCTAAAATTACTTCCTGTCGATTCACGAATAATAAGAAAAAGAGAAAAAACCGAGCGCAGTCGAAGCTCGATTCTTACAGTGTGTATCGGAGATAGGTTGGTTATACAACACTGCTTATGTGTGAGTTCAGGACAATATGCAGAAGTAGTAAGAAATTTATTCGTTTATGTTTCAATGCTCCGGCATATGATGATGCCAACGGTTAAGCCTGGACCATTGAAACATGAACGAATAAATTTCTTACTAGTGAGTATTGTGTCGCTAAGGAACTCACACATAAGCAGTAGTGAGTTCGGAATAATTGTTCGAAGCTGTGCGTTCCACCAGATACGTGCCTGCGAGATTTTTTTCGCGCGTTGGGATTCCAGCGAACCGGGATCGTAACAGTAAAATCAAATGAAATTCCGCGTTTCGTTCGAGCGTTTCTATTTTATCTCTGAAAAGGTTTTGTACATCACGTGATAATGTAAAGAGAATGTTCCTCGCGGCACGAAGGAACTCGGAGAATTGTAAACGTGCGTTCGGTCGTATCTCGCGGCGGCTTATCCATCGGCGCGTGACTCTCGCTAAGTAGCCTTGGAGCTAGTAGCCGTCGCGGATTACCGATCGATCGATCTCTCACTTGTCCCTCGATTCCGCGGTGTCGCGGCGCGACTCAAGGAGAAACTTCGGGATGGGTTACCGGTGAAATCAAGTTTGCCCGACGTTAAGTGGGAAAACGCGATGGGATTGCGGCCGGATCCGACGTTGAAATGGCTTCTAATTCGTCAGGGGCAGAGAGACGAAGTTAACGAGAGAGATTGTGCCGTAGAATCACGGGGATTTCCCGTGGTAATTACCGCAGGTGCTCGCTGCTGCTTACGATTGCATCCGTAATCCTAGATAAAAATATCTCGCGATAGGTGAAGATCGATGAACTCTGATAAAATTCTGGGAAAACCAGGAAGAAGATAAAGTTCGTTGCCAGCGTGGTTGGATTCCTCGTTGCACGATTTCAGGGCTCGCTCGGTACGCGAGACGCGAAACCGTGAGAGACGTCCGTGTTCCATATCGTTAAAAAGATGCCTGATGCTTGTCGCTCCCACCCACTACTCGCGGAGCAGACCGGGTAGACTATGTATATATCCGTCGGTTTCTACCCCGAGGGCACCGTCCCACTTTCAGCACGAGCACGTTCCATTAGCAAGAAAAGGGTGTTACGATAGTCGCGAGCGGGATACGTGCCTCGAGATTCGGGTCACCGTCGAGACACGATTTACCTGGCCGTTCACCGGGTCGTACGCCCATTTCAAAGCGGGACACGCGACGATCAACGGCCGATGATCGCCTTACGTCAGGCGTAGACCGTCGCGATGATGAGAGCCGGTTCGAGCGGTGATGTCACCGGGACGCTCCCAGGTTAAAACGCGAGCGCGTCGCTGCACGACGTCCCGCGGTTGTCTTTATTGCTTTTTCCGGAAATATACTTCGTCTAGACGGAAAGTATCGCGCGCACGTCCGTGTGAATCATCTGGCCGAGGCGAGAGCCGGGATCGCTTCGCATTGTAATTCACGGCGTTCGTGCTCGCGGTCACGGATGAAATTGCCCTATCCCTCTTCGCGGGAAATATTTAGAAGTTTGTTAGTTTCATACTTTACGCGGGAACCTGGAAGTTATTTGACCGAGAGACAGAGAGTAATGGGAAGCAGCGAGGACTTCCTAAAAATTGAGAGAGAGAGAGAGAGTAATAAGAAGCAGCTAGGACTTCCTAAAAATGAGATTATCCCAGGAAGAATTCGAAAAAATTATCTTGCCTCTATCGCGTTGATACGATCGAGAAGAAAGTAAAATGCAGAAAAGTTGCGCGAAGTGGGAGATGGTAAAACTTCGAATGGCATCAGAAATAGATCAATCTCGAGCCAATCATCGAGCATTCGTGTACGCTGGGGGTTCGAAACGAGAGGCATGAATTGCAGCGGCAAAATAAACGTAGGTCCGATCCGGTATCTACGCGCGGGGCAATAAACCGAGTCTCCCGGTTGGCGAGGTACAGAATTTTCTAGGCTAACGACCCTCGGTTCATTCAACTCTTTGCCTCTCGCGAAATAATCTGTTCCTTATCTGCTCGTTCCCAAATCGACGGGGCCTTATCCCGCGGCGGCAACGTCAGTTTCTGTCGATATATACCGTACGCGATACCGGATACCTGTAGAGACCCGGTAGGTGCCTTTGAAATTGTCGGGTACGCCGGGAGGCGGAAATCGCAGACACAAAATTCCCGGAACTATTTGCTCTCGGTAGCAGCAGCATCCGGCTCGTAACCGCAGTAAAAGTACTTCCCCTCAGCAGTCGGTTGCTCGCCCTCCGTGGAAGTTAAAGCGATCGTTGGAAAAGACGACTCGGACCGTGGCTAGAGCCGTGTAACCGAGTTCCTGGTGCGTGTTCCGGCCGAGCTCTCTCTCGCAGCCAGGCTCCCGGGATCGATTCCAGGATTCCGGGCACCGCGAGCTCGAGGTATCAGCATTTTCCACCTCGCTGCCACTCCCTTTCCCTTTCCCATCGCCGGTGAAACCCGAAGCCACTAAAAAGCGGCTGGGAATCTTACGGATGATCCTGATTTAAAAGCTTTCGGGGACCCTTTGAATCGCTCGTAAATTTTCTCGTCGATGTATCGACTCCCCGAGCGCTCGTGCATCCATCCCCCGATGCTTCGGGTAGGAGAAGCGTTGCGTTCGCGTGGGAAACCTCGTTACTCGACGAGCTGATGGGTAGACGAAGGAACGTCTTTCTCGCAGGCGCCAGGCCAATCTTCGTTAACTTCGTTTCCGCTGATCTCGTTTGGATTAAGAACAGCGGCACGGTAGGACGCAATCGGTCGATGGGGGGACGATTGATAAGATCGCGTGTTGTCGCCGGCTGCGAGACAAATTGGGCTATGACTGGAAGATTTGTTGTTTAGAATAGATTCGCGTCTGGACGACGGTGGCTTCCGCGATATTTATGGCCGTATTTGGTTGCTGGATAGAGAGAAGAACGACGACGCGGTGTGACAAATGTTGATTCATAAATTCACTCTTCTCGAAGATCAGACCGTACTTCGGTTGAGTCGGGTGAAGCGATTTATTTTATCTTATATTTATTATTATTATACATATTATATTATTTTATTTATTTTGTTATTGATATTACATTATTGCATACATTTATTATAAATATATTAGGTATGCACGAATTCTTGTGATTGTACGCGCGGTAGTATCCTAACAGAAACAAGACTACGTTAGAAGAGAGGATGTGGAACTAAAAAAGAATTGCACGTGTATACAACGTGAGTGGGCTGTAACGCGGATCAGGATGGGATAGATTCGATGTAGGAGAACAAGACCGAGTTTGGTCAGACATCTGGATCTACTTCTCTCTTCTCAGACTACTGGTCTCACATGTATGCGCTTCGACTCTAGTTCCCGGAGCGTCGACTCGGTCCAAAAACAAGACGTAGTACTACGCAAATAAATAGCGAACATCTCTCGAGTTCCTTTCCCAGCGAACCGCAACAGCCGCGGTGCTGTTCTACAGTCCCGGTCCGCGGAATAATTTGAAAAAATATACGAGCTAACTTAGCGCGATGTTTGGCTTGCGTCTCGGTCCCCGGAGATCACATTTTCTCCCCGAGTCCGATTTAAATAAAACTGTCCTCGAGGCGCTCTCCTCCTATCTCTTCGCCTACCATCACCCCCTCGTTTCACCGTTCTTACTCGCGACTCAGTCAGTCAGAACAGTCAGTCTTGGAATCACACTCGCATCAGAATTGACCAAGGTCGATATTAACCCTTTGCACTCCGGGCAATTTTTCACAAGATCTTTTAGCAAATATAAGTAATGAAGTAATGAAGAATATATATAAGCAATAATAAAATAATGAAGCATTAAGCTTGAGCTACAAGACTTCTTGCTGTACGTATAAAGATACATAGAGACCCCAAGCAGCTACGGAGTTATTTATTTACTTTATTATATCGCCATAGCGGCGACAACGGAGTGTAAAGGGTTAACAATTATCTAATAATGTTTCTGTATTTTTGACGTACACGTTCGAAGCACTAATTAAGCGTAATTAGTCGCCCATCCAATGCTCGAAGGAAGAACCGTTACTGAACTCTGAAAACGATTAATTCAGCGAGATGTTAGTTCGGACAATTTGATCGCGCGAAGCAAAGTACGCGGAGATTCAATTACAGGCGTGCGACTGTAGCGTCCAGTCATCCGGCGGAACGTCTGGCGCCAGGGTGTGTGTACACCGATTGCATCCCCCGACGCGTCGCGCCATTGTCGAAGGTTTCCGCGCGGCAATCGAACCCCAGAATTACTACCGTCGTTTTGGTCTCGCCGTCGCCGTTACGCGAAAGGCGTCGGGAGCAATTTCAGGTTGACTCAATGCGGGAAACTCGCACGAGGGTTGATCCTCTCTCTATTCCTTTTACAAGTTATTTTTAATTTTCACCTCTTCCGTTTGCAGAAATTTTCAAACTATCCAGGGGTTTTCTGCTGTGTCAACTTCAAAGACAAACCTCGTAAACGTAGATGGGCGCGCGCGTATCTCGTCAAAGGGGTCAAGGAATTTGATAAGCCGGGATAGGGGTCCGGCGAGGTATATAAAATTTCGCGCATCCCTTAACAAGATTCGGCCGGTTTACGGTAAACGTGGAATTCTCGTAGGCGATGAGAAACTTTTTCTGGTCGTGGCGGCTGGCGTTAACCGCCGCGGAATATTTCATAATGGCTTGTGAATGGGACGCAGGAAATATCCCCCTAACAGAGCGTAATACGGGGTAGGGATCACGTCTGATGTATCGACTGGCGGCTGCCAGATTCCCCTCTCGATTTTCTCGTTTCGACCCTGACCCAACGACCCCTCGCTTCTTGGGTACGCGCGATATCTCTATTTGCCCCGATGGCTTTATCATCGAAGTATCCATCGATCATTAGATTTTACATCCTTTCAAAGGTATTAGGTCATTAAGTATGAAACGTCCGATTTGAGACTGATAGTTTGGTTTATCATATCTCGGGAAAGAAATAATATAATTAATCAAGATATGCACCTAAGCTATCAATACAGTGTTGCAATTTTAACGATAGCTTAAACGATGCATCTGCTTCCACTACAGCTTTCAGTTGGTCGTTATCCACCTTGCTCTCAGGCCTTCCGCATGGTTCATTTTGGAGATCAAAATCTCCGGGTCGGAATTTTTCGAACCACCGACGTATTGTACGTTTAGCCACATCTCTGCTAAACACTTCGTTAACATTTCAGCTTGTCTTCGCTCCATTAGTTCCACGATGGAACTCATATTCGAAAATGACGTCCAGACGACAATACGACAAACCGTTAAAAAAAAGAGTGCATCTGAAAGCCAGATGACATACCTTCCCAATGCAAAAAAAAATAAAAGGCTATCGAAATGAAATATCGGAGATATCTGGTATCAAACTTGAGGCTTTAGGTAATCGGACATTTCATACTTAATGACCTAATAAATTGAACCTCTCGAATCACGATTTCACGCGGCACCGTTGAGGTTATTTCGTAATAATTTTTGAATACCACTGGGTTGAAGCGAGCGACGTGACTCCCAGTCTGAGGCTGACACATGGTCAGAGTCTACACGTGTCAACGATTATCCCTCGGTATCGTCGCGCGAGGAGGAGCAACGAGAAAAAGTCGATCTGTTTTCGAAAGGTTTCCCCCTACGGATTTCTTTCGTCCGGAGACTTTTCGTCCTCCTTACGTCTGGATAACGAGCGACCGATAAGACGACGACGACGAGCCGTCCCTTTGTCAGCACCCGTCGAATTCTTCCCCCTTTTCCTACAGGATAGACGGCGGGATGTCTCGGGGATCTTCCCGGAATTCACGCGGCTACGGGTTTCTTTCGAGCCGGTAGACGCGTCTTAATCCGAGACGACCGACCGGCCTCCCTGCCCGCCGAGAGAGACGGGTTTTCTCCAATCGATTGTCGCGACTGGTTTTTTGTACGCTCCGCGTCGCCTAGCGTCGTCGCAGTGAGACGCGCTTAAATTGGCCGCGTGTAACGGGGCCGAACAATAATGGTCACGTTTTGTGTATCGGCGTATCGATCGGACATTACAAGTTATTCTAATTATTCCCATCCTGTTCCGTAGCGATATCTGCATTTTTACGAGACATTTCTATTTGGAAATAATTATGTTTATTACGCATGACCGTGATTTATAACCGGGAGCTCGTGTTCCGGATCATCCTGCAATTTGCAAATGAACGGGTCCATGCGAGAAATTAATTGCTCGCTACGTATTAACCGTTTGCACTCGAAGAATTTTTCCACAAATATTTCGTGAATTTCTTACGTGCAAGTTAATGCATTAAAATTAATAATTTTTTCTTTCTACATTTTTTAAATTAATGTATATATAAATTTTATAACATTATACAATTCAATTAATCAATTTATACCAATTTTATGTATTATACAATTCAATTAATCATTTTATTAACATAATTTTATATATTATACAATTCAATTAATCATTAATACAATTCAATCAATAATGTATTGATGTAGTAACTATTTACTTGTGTAACAATTATTTTATAAAACAGATGCTGACTGAGTCACCTCTCGAGTGCAAAGGGTTAATTTTTTATACCTCCGATCAATGACTAGTTCGATTACGAAGTACCGTATATATTTTATAAATAATTGTTAACTATCCGGTGAGTCATAACTTGCATCGCAGATTAATTTCTGGGTCACCTTAAACCGCTTCTCCGTCCATCACAAACAGCTTCATAAATCATCGGACTATTTTGCAAGTCATTAAAGACAGTTCTCTGGGTCAGCATTAGGTATTCCTTTCGTTAGTCATCCGACGGTCCGTCGGTTCGGTAACGGAAGTATCTATTTAATTTAGCAACCCCGGGATCTATTATTCCTTCGAGAGGCCGGGATCGTTACGTGGTCGAAAAAATTCCGCGAGGGACGTTCTCGTCAAAACGACAAAAGTATGATGAATATTTACGTGAAATTCTGCGGTCCGATCGAATGATTTATAACTCGCGCCGGCGAGAGTTATTTTCGGCTACGTAGTACGTTTATTTCGAGTGTTGTAAATTTCAAAAGTGAACCACGAATCAGAAGCGCGACACGGGCCAGGAGAAAAGAAGACGAAGACGAAGATTGATCGACGAACGGAGGAGAGCGAGCCGAGGCTCGATCACGGGCGACCTTGATCGCCGAGCGTCTACCGAATAATCTTGACTCACATAAATTAATTAATAAACCAGCCGGCGCTGCTTGATAAATGAGGAACGATCCTCGTGTCGCCCTTTCGTCTCCGTGTCTTTTCGTCGACGGTATCAAGATCGCGCGTGTTACGACGTCGATAAAAACGAAACGGAACGAAAGCAAAAAAAAAACGTGTCGTGCAGACTCTACGAAACTAGTTTGCATAAATGGCTAGCCTCGATTAGATAGCGAATTACGTGGACGTGTTTGTCGAAGCCAACACTCTTATCTGGCCGACTTCGACATCCGTCGCTCGGTTCTGCGCTTAGCTTTTTTCCACGATTTCTTTGCCGCTGTCCCGAGTGAAAAATAAATTGAGTCGTCTCGTCGGGACGAATCGACGTCTCTCGGTGTCGCCGCGATTTTATGGTACGGAGTCTTCGAGGAATCTCCGAGTGGTCCTACCTTTTATTCTCCGTCTCGTTTCGCGTAACATTTATTTTTGTCAACGCGAACAAATTATAATTCGTCTCGTAAAATCCTCGCACAGGAGGTATTAGGTTGTCCCACAAGTTTCTTCCGAATTTTTGAAACTTATGGGATAATCCAATACGCGTAATCGGAATTTCTTTTGTTGCATTACTCACATATCGGTTTCAACTGTTTGAAAGTAATTGATTTTAATCAATTTTTAGGTTTTTTAAGTGTAGTTTCAGGGCGTAGAAAGAATGAATTTTCAATATTTGCTCTATTTCACCTTTTATCACAAACGTAACGAGGTGTCTCCGTAGATTTCTGACGACGACGAAAGGTGAATATAGAGCACGTATCGAAAATTTATTTTTTTTGCCTCGTAACATTTCTATTTTAAAAACTTAAAAATGCATTCAAATTAATTAATTACAAACGATTGGATTAGACAGGTGTGTAAAGCGAATGCATGTATCGAATTATCCCATAAGTTTCTTTCGGATCTTATATTAATTTCGTTTCAAAAATTGGGAAGAAACTTATGGGACAACCTAATAGCCCCTTGAAGTCGTTGGAAGTAACTTCCATCAGTGCGTCGAAGCAAATTATTTTAGGCCGTACACTGAACGGTGCGAGAGAGGAGCCACCATGATCGATCATCGAGGGTTGCCCGAAAATTAGGTTATTCGGTCGCGGCGGTCGAGCACGAAGAAGCGGCCGGGTCACGGGGGATCGACCCTCGTAATCGTCGGACGTACCGATGAATTTTTCAACCCCCATAAAAGATTCGTGTCTGGGGGGCAGCGGTGAGTTCGTGTCCGACGCGGGCGTGGTTGGCGTACACCGGAACTCGTCCAGACGAGTTCGCGATTCGCCGGGCCCTGTCCGACGGAAATTTACGTTCCAGTTCCCGGGCTAAAAGCCACGATAAGCGATAGGAGGAGACGGGCTGCGGAGATTACGCGCGTTAAGAATTCAGCTCGTATCGGTCCCTATATCGCGTCGCGCCGTGCCGGCGTTCCTCCACGATGCTTTATTTAATCACGAACCTCTTCCGAATTGTTAGACGAACTTCATCGATTATTATAAACTCACGTGGCCCTAGTTAGTCCGATCGATGTAAACGTTTAGAATTTATTTATGATTATTTTTACCGTACTATTTGATTCGTCGAGTCGTTTAAATGAGTTACACCTCTCGAGCAATTATCCTTGGGACATTTAAGCGGGTATTTCGAAAATTTATTTGAGCCAGACGCAATTATAGCCGACAAGGCGCGTATCAATATGTATGAAGAGCGGTGGCAATGAATCCCTTAAAAACGAAATCTGTTTGCACACAATGCGCTCACCTTCATTCGCAGCGATTCTCCACAGTTCCTGACAAAACAACCGGAAATGCTCGAGGCGGCTAAATGAGTCACCGCGTCTCTTTTGTCAGTGAAATTAAGTAAGAACGTGTACGCGGCTGGCCAGGTTAGAGGGGAACGCGTCGGTTCGTATAAAGCTAAAAAATTACATCCTCCTCAGCGGTCGCCGCGAACCGCACAGGTATTCATAATTCCGGCTTCTACCTATCTTTTTTCTCGTCCTCCGTGAGTCCTCAGCGTGAAATTACGAAGTTCCACGGAAACACTTCGAAATCGTTATCGAGCGATAAACGAAGCTATTAACGGCTCGTTCAGAATCTTCAAACAATACGAAGGTACCGTGGCTTCATTAGACTCGGCGTTTAACAGGACATGCACGGCAATCGTATCGCGCTTTATGGGTTTAATTTCCTTTTTAAGACCTGTTATACCTTGTACGATTCACTTTGATCGTATTTAACGATGCTTCAGCGAGAGCACGTTTTCAAAAATTAACCCTTTAGGTACGGAGGTATTAGCCGTGGTTATAAATTCGTCGGCCGGAAAAATTTTTTACGGGAGTTACACTGTATGGTAGCGTAACTCGCGAAACGTGTTTCGCGGCATTTTTATAGAAATCGGGGATGCCGCCAATTGGTGGTTGTAATACCGAAGGGGTTAAAACAGTCTCAAATATCGTCTGTTAAAGAGCTCTCGTTAATATCGGACGCTATTAATAGACTCGGAGTCAATTAGCCGGTTAATGAGGCATCGCTCGATAGTACTTCTTAATATTGGTGACACCGTCTTCGCATCACGTTCAAATTATCATTCCGGCACGTAGCCTCGTCTAATAAGTCTCGCGGTATTAATATGTATATCGCGGCGGCTAACAGTACATCGCAATTAATAGGAGTTCGCCCAATTATCGCGATAGTTCGTAACCAGTCGCCGTAAATACCGTCGATGTTGGTACAGGGGTAAGGAGATCCCTCGCGAGCGTTTAAGCGTAGGGAGGGTAAGGAAAGGGCTGGTCCAAGCAGGAAATTAACTCGAATTTTCGCGCGCGGTCTGGATACTCGCCGGCCGTACGAACGGCTGCTGCATGGCCGCTGCGAGAAGGCCGGTGCGGTCGGAGTAGACCGCAGACCGCGTCTGCGGTCTTTCCGCTTGCCGTTCCGCTACTTTTTGGACTTTCCTGGCAACAAGCGCGATTATCGATCGCCGTAGGTCACCGCGCGCGATCCTACGTCTGGATGCCTGAATTCCAGATCCTCGCCGCAGAACCCGGCGAAGCCGACGGTCTTCCAGTTCGAAATCGAACTTAACAAATCTCCAACGTCTCGTCCGCTTCCGTATGAGAATCGAATATTTTTAACTTTAAACGTACCAAGACATGTCGAATGACACCTTTTAAAATTCACTATAAAATCGCACACTCATTGTTATCCTTTTCGTTTATTTGAATCACTGTAAATACTTGTGTTATTTGATTATTATTTCCTATAATATTAAGAATTTCTAAAAATTAACGTTTACTTCGTGAAGGGTCATTTGTCCATTTATGGTAAAAACAGATAGAGTATAGTTAACCCTTTGACTTACAATGACGTCTGGGAGGTCTCCTTCACTTCAACACGTTGAACGCCCAGCGTAAATCGGTGGAGTTTCTCCCGGGGCCCAAAGCAAATTATATATTAAGCAGAGAATATACAAATAAGAAAATTCCGAGAGCTTATAGTTCGAGAGTGGTTAGAATCCGAAAACGCAAGGCCCCGAGCAATAAAGAAGGCGTCTCACCATCTGCAAATTCGAAAAAGTCGTCAGGGCAAAACTATTAGAAGGACGTGTTAAGTCAAATTCATCGAGACGCGACGAGACGAGCACGTCAACGGTTGCACCTTCGTTTTATTCAAATATACGTATATATATTAATACACATCTGTACCAGAGCCTTTACTCCTTCCTGACCCGAGAGATTACACAAATAAAACGGAATTTGTACGAATTTGACTTAAAACGAATGACACCTCCCAGACGTCATTGTAAGTCAAAGAGTTGATCTTCGACTCGAGAATCGCTTCGAGCGAGATGACACCGCGCGTTGAATCGTAGAGTTCGTAAAAATCAGAGAGATGGAAGCGTCGCGTCGTCGATTCGAGAAACGGTTCCGCGCGGCGAATCGATCGGCCGGCGGTGGTCTCCGGAAATCGGGTGGCCACGTTCTTGAAAACTGTACCGGCGGAAGGTTAAGCCTGTCAATGACGGCCAAGTGAAAGTTGGACGTCTAGACGTATTTATTTCTAGAGCGACGGACGCGGCGGATTTTATTCCTGTCACAGAGACACACCGTGGCCGGTCTGATTGACGTAGGTGTTGCACCGATTTCCGTCTAAAAATAAGCCTGTGCCTCTATATGGAACGCGCGGGAAACGTTCGGCGCGTGGCATCGCTCCATTTACGCTCGCGGACCAATTGGCAACGGAGACCGAGAACCGACACCGCGTATACAATGTACCAAACAAATTGGACTGTTGCAAAATTCAGTGCTCGCCGCGATACTTGAGATTCGGATCTTAATACAGCCGAACCGAATCTTTTGTCATCGGTAATAGGTGCCTCGTTCCATGCCTCCTACGCGCAGCGTATAACTCCTGCGTGGAATCTGGCCCGTCAATTTTCACGCAACCTATGCGCGAGCCGTCGCTGCAGTTCAAATATTGGCTAACACGTGGAACAGACCATTTTCACAACTCGTTTTGCAGCCACTCCACCTCGACCATTCCTTCCGCGTACATCCATTTTACAAATCATCACGAACCAGTCTAACTAACCTATCCCAGAATCGCGTTCATACGGTTCCCCGATAAAATCGCTAGATATACGGGCTCACGTTCCCCTGCACGACAGAGAAGAATCAAACGGTTCCATCAAACGCTTTTAGATTTTATTCAAATTAATCTCGTAGATATCGTAAATCTTTCGAATTTTTTCAATGTCGGAGAGAGAGACTTTGACTCTTCTCATCGCGGATGATAGAGGCACCGGGTCTTGTTACAACAGCGGTTCGCGACAGAGGTGAAAGTCGGGACGACGTCGTCGTCGTCTAGACGTGTTTACCCGCGGCGAGGCGCAATCGTGGCTGCATTGCGACAACCTCGGGATGGACGAGAGCCGGCCTCCTCGTAAGTAACCGGCCACTCGAGCGTGTTTTCTGCAGCTCGCCGAGGACATTGTGTAGCCACAGCCGGGTACGTGTCTCGCACGCGTAACACGCGCTTTCCAAATTGCTCCGCGATTTCCCGAGAAATCGAGAACCGCCTTCGGCCTGCCGGTCACGTCCGCTCGACGTATATACGTAAGGATGTTTCTTTACCGCTCGCCCCTCGTCAGCGATTTGACACCCGCGGTTTAACGCCTCGAATTTCGGTCGAAATTGTTAGACAAAATCGTATCGAACTCGACGGAACTCGCGGAATTATCGAAGTTGCCGAAGCGTGCGTCGGACGGGAGCAATTCCGTAAACTCCTCCGGACTGTAACGCTCAGGGGTTAAACACTCGTATTGTCACGAGATCGAACGATAAAAAAGCAGACCGGACGACGTATAGCTCGTCACTCGCGTCCCCTTCCTGAGTCCGAAAACCATAAACCAATTCGAGAGACAGCGGCCGGCATACCAAATACAGTCGCGCGTGAACGAGAGAGGGATCATCCGTCGCGTCGAGGTGCGATGACGCCGTGAAATTGGCCATCTCTTCGGAAGCAGTAGAAAATGCGTGTCTGGTCTCGGGGAACTGGTCCGACCTCTGTAGGGTCGTACGCCGGCCTTTCTCCTGCCCGGGAAGGGCGGCCGGTGAAACCGGTCGAAAAACACCGCGACGACACTTTTCATTGGAACCTTTCGAGCGAGCGAACGCGCGCGTGGCATTTTTTATGCCCGGGGGCCCGAGCAACCTCGACCCAGTCCCTGACGAGGCCGCGACCCGCAACGCGGCGTAACCGGGTTTCAGCCTCGACCTCCTCCGCGGTTGGTGCCTCCACAATGGCCTTTTCGAGTAGACGACGCGACCGCCGGTCTACCGCAAACGAGACGGGACCGGACGAGACAAATTTACATACTGAGCCTGCGGAGTTCGCACTCGCTGCCCGTAGGACGACCTGTCGCTCGACCGGCTACCATCCGTCCCTGCGAGGAAAAAGGACTCGCGCGGTGCGGTTTTGCTCAGCTCCGTAAAGTGCAAACTCTTATAAAAACTAAATTGCATTCGTTTGCCCATCATTTGTCCAGATTTGTACAACCAGAATTTTCGTTTGTCCCACCGCTCAGAAATAAGTTAACGTGGGAACACGTGTGATTTAAATGAGAGAAACGGAGCTGTTTTGCTCGGCTTCGTCGTCTGCGTTGAGACGTTCCCTATCGACTTGATCGATGGCACATGCAAAATGATACCGCGATAGGTAGTTCTCAGTATGAGTGTACGACTTCCTCGGAGCCTGGGTTAGTTACCGTATAGAGATATTTGATTACAGTGTTAAATTATTTTTTTTTGGCTTGCAGAATGAATTTCTGAAAAAAGCGAGAAGTAATTACGTACACGTTCACGTTACCTACTCCGTGCGTCTGCTAAATTAATCTCGCGTAGCTCGCAAGGATCCCGCCGTGACAAAAATTATCACCCCTCGCGGAGCTCGGAATCCTGAGTAGTCTGCAACCTAGGAACGGGTCTCGCGCATTTATAAAAATCTTGTCGTCTAGCCCGGTAGGGTAAGCCTCGGTGACGGCCACCTATGGAAGATTTTTGGACAGTTCCCGCTAGGCGGAAGATGAAAAATTCCATACATTCGTGAAAAGCCGGCCCGTGATTTCCCTTGTGTTACGCGATACCGTTGTTTCTCTTTGTACGCGGTCGAGTGACAAGGCCCGCGTCGAAAATATTCGAGACCGGTTGTAGCGAAACCTGAATCGCGACAACGTGAAATAGAACACGGTGAATTCGCGTCTGATTAAAAAAAAAAAGATCTATGATTGAACAACGGAGGCGTGTGGCGTTCGTAAAAATCGAGATGCGTGAAGAGAGAGCAGCGGCAGCAGCAACGGTATACGCAGCTCTGCTGTTTGGCCGGTCGTTGGACCGATAGCTGCGTCAGTGACTCGATAATTACCGTCGCGAGCCGGGTATAATAATACCTTCTTGCTACTCTCCGTCGTCATCAACGTCGTCGACTATGAATCAACCTTGGCGGGAGCCGATAAGAGCGATAAAGAGGTCGGCTAGTCTAGACGATTACGCAATTCCCTGAAAAGGCATTGATTGACGTCTCCTCCCCCACCGGTTTAGATGAGAGGCTTCAGCAGGTGCTCGTCTATGCGACGAGGACGCCGGCCTCTTTCTCATCATCCTTGACTCTCTTCTTTTTTAGCTTCCTCGTGTATCGCTTCTTCGGCGAACCGAGGATAATCCTTGGCATCGATCGTTGAAAAATATTCTGATTCAACGGCGAGCTCGAAGAGGGGTGAACGACGTAAATGCGAGCGAAGCAGAACAGGGCATTAAGTTCAGTTTTGACATCGCTTTTATTCGGTTACACGCAAAGGCAAAGTACAATTGAAGATAATGATATTCATACTCGTATTTAGGACAGTGTACGAGCATTTTCTGGGTATCAGAAACAGACGACTAGAGATAGGATTCACCTTTCAGATTCAGGCGGTGTGTTATTGATAGGTAAACTAAAGGTAACCAAAGGTATTATGAACTAATTTGAGTCGTTTAACAACTGATACTATAATAGAACTAGTATTAAATACATCGAAATTTAAGATTACGAAACTTGAATTTACATGTACAAGTAAAGTTTTTGACACTACAATGGCCAAGGAAGTCATTTTGACTGCTTTTTAGTTTTAGTCAGAAAGAAAATTATGTATGTAATGATATAATTTCTTAGAAATTTTGTTTATTGTTAATATTTACTAATAACCTGTTTTACAACTGTAAATAGTATAAGAAAATATTAAAAATTAATTTTAAATCAATTTCTTTACATCACAGTAGTTATTACATTAGCTATTCTTTCACAATGAAGTCATTTTGACTGCTTTTGGGCAATATAGATACATACTAAGTTTCAGTCTTTCTAGTGTTAAAAACACACGCAATTTCCGTCATCACCTCAGAACAATATACCGAACCTGTCTGGTCCTAGATCCGAATTCGGATTCCGTCCAGATCCAAATTCCGATCATCGATGCTTATCGAGAAAATGTCAGGGCGGTCGGATCGTCGATCGTTTACGCGTTGATACTAAACGACACTCGTTAAAGAGTTTCACTCTCGGCGATCCCAACCAGCTGCTCCGCAGGATGACGATCGATGATTTTTCACTTTCGGTATCCGGTTCCCCTCGATGACGTTGCATAATAAAGAAGACACGCGCGCACCAGGTTCTCGGTCGTTAACGCGGAGCACTGTCATTATGGTAGCCACCGCCGGAGCGCATCGCCATCGTGCAGCTTCGGCACGGATAAAGTTGCACGGCTGTTGATCCCTTGGCACGGGGAAAATCGGCCGTCTTTAAGCCGAGATCGACCTTCGGATAGCGTTATTACACTTATTATTATATCGTTCACGAGGAGGCGACCGTCGATCTGTCGGAGCGTAAATTTCCGCTAGTTTTCTAGCTCGTTAACGCCACCAGGCCGGTCTCCTTTCTTTACCTCGTTCCACCTGCGTTTTCTCCCTCATTATTGTTTACCCATTATCCCCGCACAGGAATGTACACACGTGCACGCGTGAAGTTCATTGTCCTGCGAGCCTCTTTAGGGGATCCCTCTCGCCTCCGTCGGAGTCTATTACGCACGTCGCTAGTTTCGATTCTTATCGATCGTCGCTCCTCGTTGCCATTAATCGTCCGTAACCACCGAGGAGAGATTCGTAAAGTATGCCAGCCTTATGGGATCTTGCGGCTGAAAAAAACAGCACAAGACATTGTAGGAATCGGTGTAGAAGCATTAATAGATCATAGAAAGAGATGCTAGAGCATGCTATTAGGTCGTCCCGTAAGTTTCTTCCCATAAGTTTTTGAAACGAAATAAATATACGGTCCGAAAGAGACTTATGAGATAATCCATTACGTGCATTCGCACTCTCTTTTGTTGTTTTACACACCTATGTGATTCAATTGTTTGAAATTAATTAATTTTAATCAATTTTCAAGTTTTTCCAATGGAAATTTCAGGAGACAAAAAACTATATATAATGTTGATTTATAATCTTAAACTTACAGTCGAATATGGGTTTCTTACATGAACAACACATGAATTGTTTCTAAAATAACAAAGAATTGTATTATTTTGTACAAAAATGCAACACACCGAGTTGGCACTCTTTACTAACCTCTCCTCGATGGTATCAATAACAATAACAAGTTTGATAAATGATTTTCGCCCATAAGAGGGATGTTACATTTAGCGATAAAGTACAATGTCTCTACGTAATGTCGTAATATTATATCTCTACCAGCTCCCGGGTTCTGTCGAACAGTATTTAGTATCAATAACAATAACAAGTTTGATAAATGATTTTCGCCCATAAGAGGGATGTTACATTTAGCGATAAAGTACAATGTCTCTACATAATGTCGTAATATTATATCTCTACCAGCTCCCGGGTTCTGTCGAACAGTATTTAGTATCAATAACAATAACAAGTTTGATAAATGATTTTCGCCCATAAGAGGGATGTTACATTTAGCGATAAAGTACAATGTCTCTACATAATGTCGTAATATTATATCTCTACCAGCTCCCGGGTTCTGTCGAACAGTATTTAGTATCAATAACAATAACAAGTTTGATAAATGATTTTCGCCCATAAGAGGGATGTTACATTTAGCGATAAAGTACAATGTCTCTACGTAATGTCGTAATATTATATCTCTACCAGCTCCCGGGTTCTGTCGAACAGTATTTAGTATCAATAACAATAACAAGTTTGATAAATGGTTTTCGCCCATAAGAGGGATGTTACATTTAGCGATAAAGTACAATGTCTCTACATAATGTCGTAATATTATATCTCTACCAGTTCCCGGGTTCTGTCAAACAGTATTTAGTATCAATAACAATAACAAGTTTGATAAATGATTTTCGCCCTGAGATCTGTTTTACGGCGCCAGGCCCCATTTGCCTATCGCGCTGTAACACAGGGGCTGGCACTCTTTACTAATCTCTCCTCGGTGCCGTAACGCCGCAACCTCGAGCGTCTTGAGCGTGTCACCCGCGACTCTCAGGCTCGGGTTGCTACAGGAAATCGTGGGTCGATTTAATGTCTCACTTATCCACTTGTAATCTCCGCGGCTAGTCATCGTGACTAAAAAGTCTGAAGAGCGAAGAGAGAGAGAGAGAGAGTAACCGCGACGCAGCGGGGGTCGCTCGTTGAAAGGTTATAAAACGGGGTTGGGGGCGGTCCAAGGCGAGGGCAAAAGACGGCGAGTGAATCAAAGTCTCGAGTGCACGCGCGGACCGCGCAGCGCGACTTCTCGCTTATTATGCCTAATGACTCGGTTCGCGACGGCTGCGGACTACACGCGTGTGCCATGCGTACCACACGTACGCCCGCCGGCTTACCTTTCCTCTCTTTTCTCCCTTTTCTTCGCCGGGAACGAGAGAGGGAGAGAGGAGGAGCCCCAGACAGTGGCCAGACGTCAGGCGCGTTCCTCTTATTTTGCCTTTTATTAGTCTCGGTCATTTGGATCGACGTCGAATGCTCCGCGGATTCTTATGCGAATCGTCATACTCGGACCTTGTCCGACTCTCTCTCTCTCTCTCTCTCTCTCTCTCTCTCTCTCCAAATCTGCTTTTGAATTCCAGTTCCACCGCCGAGTACAATTTAGGAAGCTTCAGAGACGGAAATAGTTGTGTCAAAAAAGAACGTACTTAAATGCAACCTGTTTTTTTTCTATCCGACCCGTGACACGAAGAAATTAAAATAATAGCGGACATAATGTACGACCGCGTTATTTATAACCATCGTTCTTTACATTCGCCGGGGAATCGATATTTCACGTTAACACCTAACAATCACTTGCGCGTATAATGCGTCACGCGAACAGATTCCGTTCCTGCTTAATTCGTTTCGAGACAAAAATGTACTCAGAAAATTTCATTTTGATTTACAAGTTATTTCACCACCGCGGTGTTTTTAGCCGCCGTTCGGGGGCTCGCTACAAAGTCCCGCGATTTTTCACCTTATCCGAGGTATGCATTAATATGTAAATGAAAACCGATTACGTTGTGCTGGCTCCAACGGCAGTATTTTATCGGCAAAAGTCTGGCAATATTTTATATATTACCGGTTCCGTAATTATTCCCTTTTTTTTATTGTTCTCCCGCGTCGTGTGTCACGCACATAACACCTGGAGACACGCTATACGAGTCTCTCGCGAAAGAATGCCGTTCCATACTTTTTTTCTGGTAGCTGAAATAACTTCGGTATCGGACAGCCCACTGTGCTTATCAACTAGATACGCGTTTTACAAATTTCAACGATCGTTCTATGACCACAGATTTCCTGCTCGAAACGTTTTATTCTTTTAGCCAGAGCTGTCGAGATTTTGTAATAAAAATCATCCTACGAGTTCTGAGCTCGACGTCGAAAAACACAACAGACGCGTCTGACATCCAAGGTTTCCACCGCGGCATGGAAGATTTTTAGACTAATCCCAATATTCATTTCGGGCCATCTCGTTTCTCGCAGGTAGCTAAGACTTCTTATAACGTCATCCGGCCCGGACATTCTAAATTCGGTAGCACTCGGAAACGTCATTTCACAAAGCTTAAGCATCCGACTTATGGAGGCAGCCAGGCCTAGATGCTGTTCGTAGAAAAGAATAACCTCGAATAAATGCTGCCGGCATCTAAACTCTTGTTTATAATGACAGAGCCGATTATAAATTCGATCCTTTTTTCACCTGGAGGAGACCGAAGACCGGTAGCGCTCCGAACATTGTTTTTTTCTTTCATATAAATCAACGCTGATGGGTGATAAAGCAACAAAAATTACAAATTAGCTATTCTATCGTTCTTGGAAAGACGTTTTAGTACTTCTACTCTGAAATCGCTACTTCCTTTTTCCTCGCACGAAAATTTCACGAATTTTAACCCTCTATGGGCCAGTGTGACTTTCAGGTCACATTCTAATTTATCATTATTTTACTAGTTTTTATACAGAGAAGTGTAAACATTATAGGCAGTCGTTATATGTTATAGTTATAGTTGTTATATGTAAGTTTATAATTGCTGATTTTTCGTTGCCTTAATTTCTTGTGATTTAAAATTCAGCCCATAGAGGGTTCATATCAACCGAAAGTCTGAAAAGCTTCTCTACAAAGTAACTAACTTTAAATCGATTGCTCGCCGTAATATTCTATCGCGAGGACAAAACTTCGTGAGTCACAATTCGTTGTTGATCAAAGCGTATCGCGAGAATGATTCATCCGAACGAAACGGAAGCAAGAAACTCGGACGAAACTGCGTTCAATGATCAAAAGTTTCCATCGAACCCGAAAAAGCAAAATAAAATAACAACCGAATAGAGATCCGGCAGAAGTATGGTTCCCCATTTTTATTCCTGGCAGCGGTTCGAATAAATTTGCGCCGGCGTAATCCCTTCGTCGGTTTTTAATCCGGCTTACCGGGGCGAGCACCGAGTATCAACAATTCGACTCGGCCGCCCCGGCGCAAAAACCAGCCCGATACGCTCGCGATCCGCTTCTTCTTTCCGCGTAGCCTGGCTGGCGCGCCGCCGCCGCCGCCGCCGCCACGCCGAGGTCGGTCACCCTGGAGAACATCGGCAGGAGAAGAAGAAGAAGAAGAAGAAGAAGAAGAAGCAGGAGGTGCCGGAGAAAGGAAGAACGAGACTGACCAGTCGCGGCCAGTTGCTACGTCTGCAGTCTCCTCTTTCATACGTCTTCTACGTACCACCGGTCGTTTCTCCTGGAACTCGAACCTGCACTCCTCTCGATCTTTCTGGAAATTATACTATATTCCCTAACCCCTTTATACGAGCTCGATATCAGTTCGCAAATCGATATCAATTCGATCAGATCACATTTAATTTAACCCTTTGCAGGGTTAAATATTTTTAATTAACCAGTTAACTGCGTTCAATGTGCATACACGTCATTCTAAATCTCTTTCGATTAATATTGATAATCTGTTTAAATATAAAAAGACTCATATTGGATTATCAACATGAATTTTAGTAATTAAATTTAATTTAATCAATGATGTATATTTTATTTTATTAAGCAAGTGGTGAAGTGAGCACCTATCGAGTGCAAAGGGTTAAACCATCGAATATCGTGTCGCGAGAGCAATTACATAACACTTTGTACGCGCTCCAACATTTTTGACAACACTCAAGATTCAGCTATAAGACATACGAAAATCCAGAGTTTATTCGATCGATCAGATCGGTATTAAGAGTACGCGACTATTTATCGCGAACTTATTATTTCTATTTAAAATCGAATTTATTACGGGCGATGACTCGATGAGTAGTTATCGGGCCGGACTCGACCGGGAGACAAAGAAGCCGCCCAGCTGTTCGTCGATCCGCTTAATGGACTTTGGCAAGCCGGACGGCTACTGTTCGCCGCGGACGCTTTTAATCCTTCCACCTTCCTATCGACGGGTCATCTTGTTAATAAATAACGAGGTGTCGATGCGACGAGCTGTTTCGTAATTCGTACCGAACATCGTACCGATCCGTAGCCGTGTCCGTTGCATACGTGACCACGTTACGGCATAAATTACTAACCACGGTTCCTCGCGGGTACCTACTTAAATCTCGGTCGAACGTCGCGCGTGTTCGAGCCACACACGATCGCTCTTGCTCGCGAACTTTTTCGGATGACGTCCGAGTGTCAACTTTGGCCGAACTCCAATGTTGGTACATGTTTATACGCAGGCTAAGGTTTTCCGATCGACGAGCTTCATCTATTCGCGCCAACGCCGAGGTTGTTTGACAGAGCTGTAATGTTAATAGAAAACAATCCTCTGTGTCATCCGGATGTGTACGTTTTCTTTTATTTTTTATTTATTTAAACCTCAGAGAGGTTAATTAAGCTGCACATGGATATACATAATTACATACACATAAGAAGATATGTAATTAAAGTAATTCCAGTATACACAATTAGCACTAAACTTACCATGGTTAAAATGACCCTTCATAAATTCTTCAATAAGAATATAACGAAAATGGTTTTGTCACATGTTTAAAATAGTGACTATTACTTAATCTGATATCAAAATAAAATACTAATCCTAACACTAAATATAATAGCATTCAAATGTAAGAAATATCAATACGATATATTTATGTGAAAAATTTCTTGGTAGGTTTAGTGTTAGAGAAATTTGAAACTTACAACAATATCCAAATACCATATGATATACAGAAGAACAAAAAATGAAAACTTTAATGTCTAATATTACCAAGTACTTCAGCAAAAACTAATTAAATAAAAAAGCCGCACTCTCTAAGATATCGGTATATACATTGACACTCCCGAATACTAGGGATCGTAAAGAACATGTCAGCCTTAAGAGGCAAAGAGAACCCAAGCTTAGCAAGGTCATGAGTTATCGCGTGGCAGAGCAATTTTTCAAGTGAAATCGATTGTTTTTTTTCTCTCAAAAAATTTACTAGGAGGCATACCGTTGATTATCGCGCGATACCTGAGTTTATTTCGGTGCCGATCGACCCGAGCCCCCTGTCCACGACCGCATTCACGTGGCCTGGGATCGATCGACGTTTCGGAACCAGCCGGGCCGCGACATTCCGCGTGGAATCGACCGGATCCCCGCGTCTGGTCGACCGCGTAACCCAGGCCACGATCTCCGCAGACACCTGTCCTCCAGGAATACCGGTCCTGGACGAAACGTGTTCACGCGTTTCGATACATGCATGCGTGTAGCTGCACGCTGGACGCGCCGGCCCGCGTGGGTTCGCAAAACGCGGTCGGACGTGTCTAGCCGGGTTTCTGATCGATCGATACCGGCGTGAAATATCGCGCGAATCTATCGGATCGACGCTTGTCCCGGTTTCCGTTATTCCGTTCGCTCGCGTGGGCGTGCGAGCAAAAAAGCGTGAAGGGAACGAGAACGTATCGGGATTGCCGGAAGATTTGGATAAAATAGAAGTGGCCGGAGATGAGGTCACTTCGTCGACGTCTGACAACCAGAAGGAGTCAAACTCGTTTTAGAAAGCGTATTTGAAGCGATCGAGAGTCCCGCCAGAATGTACAGCTTCGGACAATTATTCTGTACCCACTATACTGCGTATGTGTCAGATCTCTAGCGGGACAATATTCACAAGCAGTATGAAATCTATTGGTTTATATTTCAATGCTCCAGGCAGTGGCATTGGCAGCATCATCATATGCCGGAGTATTGAAACATAAACCAATAGATTTCTTACTGCTTGTGAATATTGTCTCGCTAGGGAACTCACACGTAAGCAGTAGTGGGTCCAGAATAATTGTCCGAAGCTGTACGGATACGAAGAGCGAACGCTGACGTATGTTTTATCCGATAAAATCGTGGGACGCTGGAAAGCAAAAGTCGAATCGTTGTTTCGGACCTCGTGTTCGAATTATACGCGAATCGGCCGCTAATTCTCGTCGTGGTTACGTCATTGAACCTAGCTCAAAATATGGGTGGGACCGCGACTCTTGTAAAATACGAAGGTTTATCGCGTTGCGCGCCGATTTCCAAACACCTAGAACCGCGTAAAAATTCTCTCCGGTCACCCGGTCACTGAATCATCAGTTTAATCATCTCAAGAGGACGTTTATCTCGTAAAGATCGTTATTTATCTGCCCGTAAAACAGACCGGACTAACGTAAACAAATACCGTTGCACCTTTTCCCTCTGCTCGTAATCATAGAAATCAGGATTCCGTAGGCGTATTCGGGAACGAGTTCTTCCTCGAGCTTCAACAACGCGATACTACTATCTGTGTCTCGATATCACAGTACTCGAATCGGTTGGAATAAATCGAGAGCAGTGATTCCCGGAATTACAATAATTAATCATGGACCCCGGCATAGCCGTATCAAAAAGTTATCACGCTCGTAATGAATCGTCGCTGATGAGTTTACGTCATAGACGATTGCAGACGGCGGTCAAACGATACACGCGATCCTCGGTCAAGGAATCACTGTTATTCTTCGCTCCCCGTATGAACCGCCGAGTGTCAATAAAAATTTTATTCGGCATCGTTGTCCGAGCAATAAAAACATGTCGATTTACAAATTAAAGCTCTCTTAAGCTTACTTTAATACCGTTGCGATTACAACGTTTACATCGCGTATTATAATCGTTCGGAATTATGTAAGGGTATAAAGAAAGCAAGATTTGCGAAATGGCGATTATTAATAGGCGAGCTTTGGACAACCCGGAAACGCCGAGGAGCTCAGAATTTTTTCGGCTCACCGTCGAGATCATTCAATTGTTTTTTTAACTAATTATCAATGAACGGTCTCTATCGTCTGTTTTTCCACGATGACGGAGGAGAAACTGGTGATGCTTACGCGCGTACGCAGAGTTTTTGCCAGTTTATCAAAAGATGACGAAATCCGAGAGTCTGCAGTTTTAACGAGCGAGCGAATGAGATGAGAACTTTTCCCGAAAATAAATGCAGATCTCGCGTGACCACCGTCTCTTCGGTTTATTTTCTCAAAAGTTATGAAATTGTCTGCTCGTTTTTTCGATCGGCTTGTTGTGCCAGAAACACATGACCATTGACGTCCCCGTTTACCAGACGTGAACGCGCATCTGTTTCGATGATTTCGTCTGGAACGTACAGTCGATTCCACGTTCGTATTTCCTCAATCGTTTAACACCTCGCACATTTATTTGCACGATGAAGCGTATTCATGTTTTATTGACATCTACCACACATGTATCGTGTGTACAAATAGTTTTATGCCTTTTCACCTGCGAGTAGATTCTGGCTAGAAGAAAGAACGATCGCTTATGGGACGTGTAAAAAGTTCGCTGTATAACTGCAGCCACTCGAACTCGTTCTTCACGATGCGACGTCGCAATCTCGGAGATTAAGATAACGGTTTTCGAGTACTTACGTGGATGGACCCACGCAGACGAACGGGTCGCGGCAACGTCTGCCCGTCGCTTTCGCATGCGTTTACATTTCGACACATTTTGTACCTAATCGCGGAGGCAAGAAGACACACGCACGAGCCGCTGTATCGGCCTGGAATCGACCAAGTGAATCACTCTGATTAAAATCGTGCCGCGTCCATAAACACGCGTCTCAAATAGCTCGGCGATCCGTTGAAACGTTTAACACTATTTTGTGTAGTTTATAAGTTTATAAGTTTTGTAGTTGTAAGTTTATTATTGATTATTACTATTGATT
Source organism: Ceratina australensis (assembly GCA_004307685.1). Classification (NCBI taxonomy): domain Eukaryota; kingdom Metazoa; phylum Arthropoda; class Insecta; order Hymenoptera; family Apidae; genus Ceratina; species Ceratina australensis. Next base: position 456,276 of record SHCU01000038.1, read on the forward strand.
ATTATTATTATTATTGACGGAGAATTAAGTTATTTCAGGGCATTTATTTACACTGAGACATGCATGTTTCCCTGAAGTTTCCTCTTGAAATCAACGTACAGAATTCGGAGCGCAAAGGGTTAAACGCATCCGTGACGTACGCCGTTTGAAAATCATAGAGACGAAGCGGTTTTATCGTGCGGCGATAAGACGGTTCGAGGATCGAACGGGCACCGGGCTGTTACCGCGGAAGCAGCAACGATATAAAAATGCATACTTTTTTCCCGCTCATTACCTCGTTCGTCGACCGTCAGCGTCGCGACTTTCACTTTAGTCAGTCGAACCGTAAGACAATTCACCCCTTCGACGATGGTATCG
>SHCU01000038.1:487418-498554 GCA_004307685.1 Ceratina australensis
TCGTCCAACTGTGCGTTCGCTCCCGAACGCACAAAAATTTTCCACTTAATACGAACGGAAATCTCGCGAACGTAATATCGGGCTAATGTTATTCGGATCGTCTGACAGCATTTAATATCAGCTTATTAACGGCGCTAAGTGGTAGGAAGGTGAAAAGTGTGCAATTTCAACCAGAAGTTTTCCGATCGCGTCGGTAGGTCCCTAATAACCGCGTGCATACGGTGAGAATCGCGCGAACCGTCGGGGGTAATAACGCGTGTAAAAACGGATAAATTTTCCACGCTTCGTGTCCCCCGATAAAATCGCGTTCCCTCGGTTTGGTGGGCTCTCCTCCGGGCCGGTAGCTCAGCTGGCTCGGAACGGCTCGCAGACATTTATATACAGAACTTCGCGAGCACGTGCACCGATCCTTATTGGAGGTTTATTCTCCTACTATCGAAGACCGCGAAGTGCTATCGTTATGGAGATCATGGTAATTAGCTCGGCTGATTATGATGTTGCGAAATTATTTATGACGCACGAACGCGTAACTGGGGGACATAAATTAGCTCGTTGAGGGAAGTCCCAGTCGAAAAGTATCGCACGCGTAATTTTTATTTATTTCTGGAGATACTCGCAAGCGAAGCCAGTAGATAAACGAAATCCTAAACTTCCTATCGGCGATCTGTGAAGCGCCCCAATCAGTAACCCGGTAACAGGAAGCATCGCGCGTTCCAAGAGGCTCGCAGACGATCGAGTGACCATGGGTCTCGTGCCATTTTCGCCGAAGGTCGCCGAGACGCCACGGAGAAGGCAGAGGAGATCGAGTTTGTACCCTCGCCGAGGCTTCTGGATGCCGGCATCGAGCTAAAACACACGCGCCCTCGGCGCTGCTTCTCTCTCTCTCGAGGGTCACGGGTTAGAATTTCAGTAATTCTACGCCCCTACACGTATACTCTGTCGACCTGCCCGTCGTCGTCGTCGTCGTCGCGCCCGCTTCCTGGCAAAAAAAAAATATTTTTCCCTTCGACTTCCCTTTGAATTTTACAGGCACAAAAAAATATTCGTCCGTTCTTTTTTCCCCTCGTGTGTCCCCTTCTTCTGGAACCACGTCTCTGTGAAGTTTTTTTTTTTAATTGCATTCGAATCATGACCCGTGTCGTTCACCCGTGGCATCGATATTCTGATAGATTAACCGTTGTTACTAGTTGCGAACGATAGGTAGAGGCGTAATCGATTTTCGATTTTTGGCGAGCAGCCGCGAATATAATCGTACGCCGTTCGTTTAGCGCCGCTTCTGGTGACACGAGATGTTGAAGGGTTGTTTGCTATTCTCTTTTTTACACGCTCCAGTCGCGAGTCACTTTTTCACATTTTTTTATACACCTTTGGATCGTATAAAACCTTGTACATCTGTTACCGCGATCTGTCGCTAATTGCATATCATTATCTGTACCTAAAAAAATCGCGAGGCCCGTTACACGTCGAACCTGAAGTGTACGCTTGAACTCGACTAACATCTGCTATTTGAATTTCAGGAGAGCGAGATATACCAGAAGTGCGTTCGACCACCACCGAACAGGACAGTGTTCGATAGCGAGAGTCCGCCGCCGTATCGAAGCCAGTCGGCGTTGCTGGACGCGTCGGAACGGATAGTCCGGTGCCACAGCGCGGGCAGTTCTCTGTTGAGGGTATTCCGGAAGTTCCCGAGTCCGAGCAGCTCGACGCCAGCGGTGGTCGTACCGCCTAGGAGACCGACCCTGTCCAGTTATTCCGAGTCCAGTAGCAATCTGAGCAACCTGTCCAGTTTGACGGTGGTGCCGTGCGAGGCGGACGAGAGTCAGCAGCAGCAACACCATCATCACCATCATCAGCAGCAGCAGCAGCAGCAACACCAGCAGCAACATGTCTGATCCGAGGCACGGCCGAGAAGGAGAGCACTCGAGGCCAGCACCGCAATCGCGTCGAGGAGGAGCGAGTTCCTCGAGGTCGACGGACGAGCGAGGAGCTCGTGGAAGCGGCGACGAGCCGTTCCGGCGGTTGAGCCGGTGGAGCGACGGGAACACGCGAAGACGGACGACGAACGACGACTTTTGGTCGAACCGGAGAAGGACACCGAGATCTCTGCGCTTCTGCCTTCCTCCTCGAGAATCCTCGACCCGTCGAGGATCCCTCAAGACTGACTCGCAGGAGAAACTTCGTTCGGCTAAGCTGACTTTCAGCCTCGTTAACGCGCGGACGGGCGCGCTTCGATGTAAGGTGTGCGCGCGTGCGGAGAGAATCTCGCTGAAAACATACACAATCAAGCTCACGCTCGTACGTACCGAGAGAAGAGAATTCGGGGAATGGCCCTCCTCCATCGCCGCCTATCTCTTTCCCGTTGCTATTGTTCCTCCTTCGGACTCCGGTGAATGGTCCTTCGGCTGGTTTTCGGAAATAGAGAGGAGCATCTTCGCCCGGAGGCTGATCGTCGAGCGATACGGACGGAAAGCGACGAGAGAGAAGACAAAGGGAGGAATCCGGAGCTGCGTTCGTGGGCCGGTTCTCTTCAGTGGCAATCTTAAGAGGCCAGTCTCTAGCCTAGATCTCAGACGATTCCAAAGCACGAGAACCACGACGGTGGTAATATGTGATTTAACGGGACGGTGTGTAGCAAATTCAAGCACGAGGAGAATCAAAGTGTGTTCAATGAAGTAACGATAAGAAGGGCCTACGAGATAAACGAAACCGCGGCGAGGGGGATTGGAGGAGGCACCGTTCACGAAGCAGCAGTCCAAGTCTGACGAGTTAAAAATCGTTTGATGGGAGAGATCGTACGAGGCAGCGTGCGTTGATACTCGAAGCAAGAGTGATAACGAAGATGCTGGGACACGGGAAATAGTGACGGAGAGAACGTCGGGGGAAACAGAGTGCACGCTACCGCCCGTTCGCTGCCAATCGACAAACAAAAACGCAAACACACCGACGGGACGATCGAATGATCACCGAGTATATATATGTATATGTATCTGTACATGTACATGTATATGTATATCGTTTTTTTGGAAGTTTATTCGCTGCGAAAAAGACTTAGTAAATTATTTATTGGCGATAAGTTTTGCGAGCCGTGGAAAGAGGATGATGTGTCCTTAGGCGCGCGATGAAACGCGCGGAAGAAGCGAAGAGCGCCACACACACACACACACACATACACACACGCTATAGATTAAAATATGAATGTATCCGCGTGCGAATGATACTGCGTCTCGTTTATATGTAAGTGTATATGCGCGAATGATGCTTGGTACGAGCCGAAAAAGCGTAGAACACGGCAGGACGAAGGGACAGAAGTGACAGCGGAAACGGGAGAAGAAAAAATAATATGTGGGAAGAAAAATATCATTGAGGGATGCGACGCGAGGGATGAAGATAAGAGGGACTTTTCTGAATGAACGATGATCTGAACGAATGGGAGAGAGTGAGCGAGCGAGCGCGCGACAAATGAAAAGTAGTGCCAAGAGCGTAATAAAAAAAGAAACAAGAAGAAGATGAAAACTCTGTAAATATTAGGTTAGGTAGTTCAATATCAATATAATTATTATGACTAAAAATGATATGCTCTATATACTTGATTAAAAAAGTAATAAACCTTACACCACGCATAAACACGAATTCGACGGGCCGTACGAAATCGCTCTGGGACGCGCGTAAACGCTTCCATGATAAATTCCGTACGTACAAAAACGAACGAGATATCGTTTCAAGCGTCGTGGTCGATCGGTTTATTTCCCGAACGAAAAGAATGCTATACCAACCGAAAAATATGATACATGAATAGACCGATTAGCTTCTGGGGAAGACTGTCTGATTTTAGTAGATAATATAATAGCGAGAGCAGTCTGGATGTGTTAGATCGTTTCTACTGAATTTCTCTTCTTTCTTCCCTTCGTCGAAAAAGAACAGGCAGCCCTTGTAAAATTAGAGAGAGCACGGGCGGGTCAATATTCACGTTTTAGTGATTGGTGACAAGTCGAAGGTCGAAGTAAGCGAGTCGGGGGCGATCAAGTCGAATAGAAAAAAAGATAGAAACCGATCGATCGGAGCGTCGCGACGCGCGTCTCGTCGTGTTTCGAATGGCTCGCACGATGTCTGATTATAACGCTACTTTATTATTATTCAGATAGATAAGGCTTCAGTTTTCTGATGAATAAAAGAAAAAGTAATAGGACGAGATCTGCCTTGACGACGAACTGAGAGTCGACGACCGGCTTCGCTTTCCCGTTTTTTTTTTTCTTTTCGAAAATAGTCTTCGTGCAGAACAAAGTGATCGTTCCCGTTCACGCTGCTGTGGAGATTCCTGGAGAAGTTAGGGTTTACGATAACTCTTTTAGATTTAGATATGCCTACGGTTGTTGGGTATATCGTTAGGCGGTACTATATTAATTGGGGTGTACCATCGGGTACACCATCGAACAGTGTTCCTGAGAACTTTTTTCTCGAATGAAAACGAAACGCGGAAAGTTTGGTAAAGGGATATGATAAATTATTTTCTAACGCCCTTGGTACCTGCTAGTACCAAATAGATCTCTATCAATTTGAGCCGGGTCAGCATCGAACGCTTCAACATTTTTTACTGGATAGCCATGACATTGTTAATTTAAGATAGGCTTTCGTACGGGATGCGTGGTACGGAAGCGGAAACTGAGATACGACGGGGAGGGAGAGCTCCATTGAGGAGTTTCGGATTAGTGCTTTCCTGATTGAAAGAGATTCAAGCGTAATTTTTTATAACATTGATATTTTTCCTGACTAAGCGACGAAGGGGACAAAATGAAATACGTAAAATATTGAGAGAAAATAGTATTTTTATTGAGAAGAAAAAATCGAATCTTTCTAACGTAGACGTCACGCGTCAGCTACGATAATTTTGCTTATAAAGTACGATCACCAGAAAGGCCTTCGACACCTCGATAAAGTACAATCTTCTTACCAAATACAAAAATATCGAACCTCCACAGCAGATTCGCGGAACTCCATCCGACCGTCAAATTTCCGATGCATTCGTCGACTCGTTTTTCTCCGTTTAATACCACGGTCAATTGATCTTCCAACATGATTTATTAAAGAATCGCGTGAAGAGCATAAACAAGCGGGTATCGACTTCGGTTCTCGACCTCAGGACAGAGCGAAACTACTGAAATATCTCATGAGAAGTCACCAATTATTGTAATTCTTGAAAAAGGAAACCATAAACCGACGAAGGGGTTCAGTCGCAAATTAATTTCAGCTATCCTTTTCGATGCACGTAACGCGCGAAGCACGGATTCGTCTGCTAACGAAATGAAAAATATTCCTACGAACCCATCCTGACGGAATCTACAATGTCCGTTCGAATTCGTTTACAGAGTTTTCTCGAAAGAGACCCAACTGACTCCGTGCTTTCGCTCGGGGCGTGGATCGAAAGATGTACCATTTAACAGGCACGTTTTTGGCGTCGAATATATGTGTAAAAAACTAATCAATGCCGATGAAAGAAAAAGAAAGTACAGTCCTATAAGAAGAGTATGCGTGCAAACACGCGCGTACACGTCTACAGAGAACGCACGCAAGTTGTTCGATGAATATTTGTCCGGGCAGTTCTACACACGCGACACTGTGTACCGCGAATAAGCTCTTTTCCATCGTTAATAATGTGTTCACGCGCATGCAATATTAGGTGATGAGGATTAATCGTATTTCTCTATGTGAAGAAACGTGAGAGAGAGAGAGAGAGAGAAGCAGAGCGAAGAAGAAACGCGAAGAAATGTGGGTAACGAACAATTGGGGGTTAACGAGAGAAAGAGGATACGGTCCCTCGCGATTGAATGAGAGAGCAATCGGCGAGAAGCGACAGAGACGATTCGTATGTACGTCGCGGGTGCGTGGGTGCATGATAGAGAGAGAGAGAGAGAGAGTGAATGCGCGAAACAGAGAATGCGAAAGGTATGACTAAATCGAGAAGAAGAAGAAACGAAAAAGAATATGGGTCTTGTGCAAGCGTCGGTTAAATTAGAGAGAGAGAGAGAGAGAAAAGAAACTGTTATCGACTTAGATCGAATTTTTTAAGAGCCGTCGCCGGGACCGGAACGTCTTAGAAAAAAAGGGGAAATAAATGTTCGCGCGAAGTCATTTGTGATTTTAAAGTTCCGCGTTCGACGGCGAGGGCCATTAATCAATTTCTTAGCGAGTACGATTTTTAATAAATAAATCGCGGTGTCTTTTCGATGACGATCCGCGATGCTCGAGCTTTCTTTGGACGAGCCGGTCAGAGCGACGAGAACGATCGCTGTGTCTTTCTATCGATAATCAAGGAACGATAAGTGACAATTAATTATACTTTAATAGAAAAGGATTTATCGATTAATTGATTAGCATAGATTTGTTTCTTCCTTTCTGATGGTATCAATATGACAATGTAAAATAATTAATCGATCACGGAATCGAACGGAGCGTGTGAATTCGTTCCGTTGATCGAACATCGTCGTAGATCTGACCGCTTTTGATCCATCTAGTCATGCTGAGCCACGTGTCCCGTCTAAACGATGAAATTATCGTTTCATCGATTATTATCGTCGTTCCCGACGAACGGAACGATTTCGTAGGCACGATTGTGATTTGAAACGAGGTGTTCCAAAATTCGCGGACCATTCGTGGCCGAAAAATTTGTACGCGAGACTCGACGTTTGCTATTAACAAAGTTGTAATAATGTCGTATTGTCTATAAGATTGGTGTGTCTAGTCCTCTACGGCGACGAGGATCCGTTTCGATGGCGCCCTTGTTGCTCCATCCTTTATTCGGGGCAAAAACGAATTTTACTGTTTCGTTGGCCTATGACGGAGCAACGGGCTCGCCATACGATGTTCAGGATCCTACGAGCTGTGGTAATATAAATTACGTTCTCTTTTTCACTTGTTTATGTTGTTAGATAACTGAAAAAAAAGTAAAATACGGTAGGTCGAGAGTACGGGGAGCGTAAAAAGAAACGAATCAATGCACAGACCCGCAGATTAATACGGATGCAGATTTATAAATCAAAATTCTAGACCGTTTCGTAGTTCCTCGGAGGCCACGGTGTTTAACCGACTGATCTGGCACTGATTTCGATGGGAACGGATGTACGATCTTGGAAACAGCGAGAGACTCGGGTTTACCAGGAGGAAAAAAAAAGCGGCAGGGATGCGTGCATGCGTGAGTGAGTGGGACGAGAGAATGAGGCGAAAGATTAAAGGAGAAAAACAAAAAGACGTGTATCAACGGGAATAAAGAACCACTCGACGAACGTATGTCATTCGAGTCGAAATCAATTATCGTTTCGTTGTCGTCGTGATGTACGAGCAGGGGCGAGAAGAGACAGAGAGATGTAATAAGGAAATTGGAGCGAGCGAGAATTCGGACAAACTTTTTTCAAGGTAATCGATCGATGTTGTAGAAACAGTGTCATTTAAAGTAGTAGATCGCTTCTACCAAAAATTAAACAGAACAAATTTACAAGTCTCGAGAGTGAGAAGAAGACGGTTCACGCAATTCGGAAGTCGCGCGGAGCGAGCGCTACGAGATTCGGGGAAAGAAGAAACGTGAGGGTCGTCGGTCCTTTCGACTTTTGCTCGATCGCGATTTCTTTTCATCCATTTCTCGTCGTTTATTTTCACCCGGTCGTGCGACGAATCTCGCGTTACCCTCCGACGTGATACGCGACTCGCGGCCGAGATAAACGGTTTTTTATACAGTAGAGTTGTACCAATCATACCACATAGGAAAGAATAAGAAAAAAAATGAAACATGATGTTCGTTGTTCACTGCTCTGGCTTGTTAGAAACAGCAAAACACAATAACTCGGGCCTCTCGGAGGCTGTTCGGACCAGGAGAGGCGCGAAAAAATGATTAATGAGATAAAGACTGTTGACCAATGATCGAGCGTAAATTTCAATTTGGAAAGAACTTGCTCCGGACAGTCCCCTTCGTGCCCCTTGTATGAATCGGCAACATTTCGACATTGCAAGATTATTGGTGTACTTATCACGCAGTTTTCTACAAAATAAAGAAAACGATTTTGAAAAAAATATCATGTGGTCACAAAGTTATTTTCCTCGCAACGTTCCCAATCTCACATCCGTATACTTGTTTTATTCGAAACGATTATTTTATCCCTCAGACTGTTTTATCGTCTACTTTTTTCAAGAACGTAGGGGTGCAGTAAGAGGTCGCGCCAAGTACGAATAAGCATCTACCGTTACTCCTTTTCTCCAATTTCGATCTCTAAGAAAGATCAAGCGCGCAAGATTCAATGAAATTTTCTATTAACCCTCTATGGCCCGTGCAACTTTCATGTCACAGTTTACCTTATCGATATTTTAAGCTTTTATACACAGATGCAAACGTTATATGTTTTCGTTACCTGAAAGTCACACAGTGAATATATTGCAAATTGTTTAAACGGACTTCTTTCGTTTGCATATATAGGTTTATAATTGTTGATTTTTTGTTCCTCCAATTTTTCGGGATTTAAAACAAAAATTCGGTTAACATGTAGTGCCATATTTCCTGTTCGTCGTTTTAATAAAATCAGAACTCAATCGAAAATCAATAAGAGGATCGAGTGCTTGCGAGACGAAGTATTCAACTATCATCGACTTGATTCCAACGATATCGACGTGTTCCAAGACGATTCATTTATCGCTGCGAAGGGAAGGTGAACGAACCGCTTGACAAAATGTTTTGAAACGTCGCGGTGAAACGCGCGATTTGAAAGTATCACGGTGGAAAAAGGGCAACGTCTCAAGGGACTGTGAAATCATCTGGATGTTAATGAACGCGCCGCGTGATGGGCAGCGGCTTAACGAAAGTGATGCGATGGAAGGAAGTGGTAGCTACCGAAGGCGGGTGGCGTCGTTTAAATTTGGAGCGATGCTCGTTCGGAAATAGACGGTCTTCTTTCCCTGCCTCACCTTGCGCGCGATCCTTCTCCTCGCAACCGATCGTCTCGCAAGCTCTTTCCGATCTCGTCGATGCCCGAACGTCAACTGACCCCTTTAACGCGCTCCACACCGGAAATGCCACCTCATAAAACCGGAAGTATCTTTTGGCCGGCTAATAATTTACGCGTCGAGAATATCTCGGAGACCGATCAGACATTATGTGAATCACTCGTAACAGTTCATAATTCCCTGCATCAACTCTAATTACATATCTGATAAAATTGAAGTCACGAAATCCTTGAGTACGCGTTTCAAGATACTGCGATTCGTTCCGAAACGATTCCATCGAGATTTACACCGACAGTTCAGAAAACTATTTGTATCGATTCAACGAGTACAGTGTGCAGCTGTCTATAAAAACGATTCTCGAACAAGGTTTCGCGACGCGGAGGGATCGTTAGGGTATCTGATTTATTTGCGGGTCGATATTCTCGAGCCACTTCAGATTACCGCGTGGTGCACGATTTGAAAGTGGAAAACCGCGCGTCGGATCGGACGCATGTTCAAACGAAACCTTCCGGCAGAATTTGCCTCGCGCGTCGCTCAACGGCGATCCGGCGTCGCGACGCCTGTCCGCCGCGATATTCCAATTTCCTGATGCTCCTTTTCCATACCGAATTTAGTTACTCGTTTATATCCTCTAACAACAAGAGAACTGACGGTTCGCAATTAAATGCTTGTTAGATGTACCGAAATCGTCGAGTTCCCACGTAGTAATAACAAATGCGATGGCACTCGTGATTTCTCGATCCGAATTCTAGAGCAGCGAACGTGACGCAACTCGGCGGGTGTCGCTGATCTCGCAGCCGACAGGATCGATCGATCGGAAGTCGTAATCCGGGAACGAGGCGCATCCAGTTTGTTTTTTCGCCCGGTATTCGGGCGAGGAGGGTTTTGGATTTATGCATTCGTATAATTGGCCAGATGGCTCCCAGTTTTATTTCGGTGACACTAAAATATTACGGTATCCGCTTCCCCGTGTCATTCCATGTCTATTTTTAATCAGCAGAAGCTTCTAGGGTGCGTTTCGCTCCTTCCAACATTCCATTCACCGTGAAAATTTTCTTCTTTCCATAGTCCCATCGACGATATTATCGTTCGGCCAGCGGTCACGGTCCAAAGGTAAATCGAAGCTCCGACGGATACGAATTTAGTCTGATCAGATGATTATAATGCCCACTTTTGATCCTTCCATTTAATTTATACCATCGATAAAGGTTCCAATACCGTGTAAAATAACGTTCAAGCAAATCTCGAATAGAAACGAAATACTTGGTGAGATAACAAGCTTACATTAGTTCTTTCTGGCGTGTGTTTATACTAGAAAATCTAATGGGACCGAAGAAACGTTAAGCTGGAGGAAAAGTAGATCTCACGTGTTGTTTCAACGATCTTCAAACGTACCGCCGTCGCACCGTCGATAATTAAAACGCAGCGAAATATCTTTTCTTCGTAATGGGGAATGAAAACCTTCTGATGGTTCCCGCCTATTAATATCGAGAGCATATTTCAATTAATCCAAATAAATCGGTACGTGTCGCGACGGCCGATGCGAGCACGCGCGCTTGCGTCGAAACGAAGAAGAAGAAGAAGAAGAAGAAGAAAGAAAAAAGAAACGGGCGTCGTGGCGCTTGCGCGAGGGGCGTCGCGACGACCGCCGACGCCTTCTTGAATGAAACCGTCGCGCAGTCAGTTCGCATCAAGGCGTCCACCCTCGCTTTGGCTCTTTCATAGATTTTGAAAATCGTCCGCAATCCGTCGACCGACGGCAAGTGATGTTCCAAGGTGATAAATCATTCCAACGCTTCTTGCTCGACCGTCGAATAGACTCAGGTACAATCTCACGACTTTTCGAATCAGAGTGAAGGATCGAGTTTCCGCTGGATCCTTTTAAATCGATCGCGATTCGCACTCTCATGCAACAGTTGAGTCGTCCATTATTACCGTTGATAACGTCCAACGCGATTAACGTTGGGCTGGAATGACATATTTAATGTAAGTAACGTTTGAATTCCAGTAATTACGATTTTAACAAAAATTCTTAAACGTGATGTAACTTTGATCCGTCGCATCGAATTCTAACAAATCAGCAGCCTGATGTAACTTTGATGGAATGAATTACGTGTGAACAGTACAGTAATTTTGCGCAACGTCCTGAAATCT
>SHCU01000038.1:498614-516026 GCA_004307685.1 Ceratina australensis
CGAATAGAAACGAAATACTTGGTGAGATAACAAGCTTACATTAGTTCTTTCTGGCGTGTGTTTATACTAGAAAATCTAATGGGACCGAAGAAACGTTAAGCTGGAGGAAAAGTAGATCTCACGTGTTGTTTCAACGATCTTCAAACGTACCGCCGTCGCACCGTCGATAATTAAAACGCAGCGAAATATCTTTTCTTCGTAATGGGGAATGAAAACCTTCTGATGGTTCCCGCCTATTAATATCGAGAGCATATTTCAATTAATCCAAATAAATCGGTACGTGTCGCGACGGCCGATGCGAGCACGCGCGCTTGCGTCGAAACGAAGAAGAAGAAGAAGAAGAAGAAAGAAAAAAGAAACGGGCGTCGTGGCGCTTGCGCGAGGGGCGTCGCGACGACCGCCGACGCCTTCTTGAATGAAACCGTCGCGCAGTCAGTTCGCATCAAGGCGTCCACCCTCGCTTTGGCTCTTTCATAGATTTTGAAAATCGTCCGCAATCCGTCGACCGACGGCAAGTGATGTTCCAAGGTGATAAATCATTCCAACGCTTCTTGCTCGACCGTCGAATAGACTCAGGTACAATCTCACGACTTTTCGAATCAGAGTGAAGGATCGAGTTTCCGCTGGATCCTTTTAAATCGATCGCGATTCGCACTCTCATGCAACAGTTGAGTCGTCCATTATTACCGTTGATAACGTCCAACGCGATTAACGTTGGGCTGGAATGACATATTTAATGTAAGTAACGTTTGAATTCCAGTAATTACGATTTTAACAAAAATTCTTAAACGTGATGTAACTTTGATCCGTCGCATCGAATTCTAACAAATCAGCAGCCTGATGTAACTCTGATAGAATGAATTACGTGTGAACAGTACAGTAATTTTGCACAACGTCCTGAAATCTGCCATTTAAACGGAAACTGCTTAAGGAATAACGTGCCGTGACGTTGCGATGCACCTCACCTGTTTATTATAATGATACGTTCGGAGATATTCGTGACAGATGAACGTCGTAAACATGCAAGTCTGAGTTACTCCGCAGGAACGTATGAATCGCGCTTATACTAATGGCTTCTTCATTCCTGTCGTTACGTTTGCATGTCCTATGATTTTATCGCCTGTCGCAGCTTCCACGAATAACTCACGCTGAATTATTCCCAGTTCCCGGCCGGAGCGCGTCTTTTATATTCTTGAATGAAGTCAAAGCCAATAGTCCTTGTTTTTCCCGTCCCTAAACACGTTCTTGCACTCGAATACGAGCCTCGGCTCTCGCGTTGTTCCCTCCCCCCGAATCTCATGTTCTTTCAAGTTTTGAGATTTAAACTCGGTCAAAGAGGCCCCAATTTGTCAGACTAACTGAGTTATGGATGATGGCCATTTGGAATATTAAGCTTTTGCCGGGGAAGAGGCTACTTGCTGGATGGCTCAATTGGTCAGAGCAATCCTTGTCGCCGTCTATATTTAGCTAAGATTCCATCAGAATACGGATACTTAGCTCGCCGTTGGGATGTTTAATATCCCTTTATTTCTTCATTTATTTCGAAATTCCTTCGGTGCTCCGAATCGATGGGGTAAGGGGCACTTACAGGAGTGGGCCGGTTTACGTCAACGAAGACCACCCTAACGTATCGCTTTAATTGTTATTAACAGCCATTTCATCGTAATTGTATTTCGTTTTGTAACGGTGAAACGTCGACTTTCATTCCGCGAGGTTGTTTGCTCGAGTTTTATTTTTGGCGATTCGAACGAGAAAAAATGATCTAAATGGCTAGAGCGTTCGTACCAGGCCTATCTGGATATTTTCTTTTCGAACGATCGCGTTGAACGTATCTGCGATTTTCGCAGCGCCAACTCAAACAAACTTGGCGTCGCGGCTGCAAGGATTCGCGTAACCGAGGAATCGGGAAAGAACAAACAATTTCAGAGTTCGTGGAAACTAAAGGTTGGAGTATCTTTTACTCCGCTTTGAAGTTCCTGCGTATCTTTAAACAAATTTTCCCGCGGCTATTGGAAGCGATTATTAAAAATCAGTTCGCAACGAGTCTAACATCGTTATATCGAATACTCCTTTCTTTATCGGTGATAAACTACGTGCCAAATATATCTTAATCTTGAACCAGAGCGAATAGTTAACGAAACGTTATGTTCGAGCCAATTTGGTGACCTAATTAGATCAGCAATCATTTTACCTGAGAAATTCGATTCTACGCTAGATTGGGATTAATGGCGAACCTACAGAATACCAAGCTAACTTTAGCGCACTATAAAAACAGTAATAGCAGAACTAAAATCGAATTCCCATACGTTTACGCCATTACCCAATTTTCAGTTAATGCGGATCTAACCACCGTATCGTTCGCCCGATTATCGTTTGGCTGGGAGTAACCGTAATGAGATATCGATTTAACTCGACGGGTGGGATAAGAACTCACGTGCAATTGCACGGCCGACGACGTTACTGTTCTTATCCGTGTAACAAGTTTTCAAACGAAGCCCGCGACGGATCGCACGCCCTTAAGTACAATGTACCAGAATCTAGCGATACGTCGCGCGAATCAGTTAACTACTAATTGTTTGGACTTTCGGTCGCAACGTTTAATCGCCAAGCTAAAATACGACCGACTCTTCTCGGAGCTTACCGTTCGTATTTTCGACGATTACCGTCGCGCCGGTAGGAATCGTCGCGCGTTCGACCGTTCCGAATTCACTTTCGATTAACTGCCGACAGCCATGCGGATTAGCTGTAACGAGATGTTGTGGTTTCCTTCTTCTTCTCCTCCGAACGACTTTAAGGATCTGCCACCCATAGGAGAGCTTCATCATTCTCGCTTTTCTTCCGATCTGGACTTAGCGCAAAATCGAAGATACATCTCAAGCTTAATCCGTCTCGTATAAGCACCTCGAGCCTATCCATTAGCATACCACCCCTGTAGACTCCAATTCCTCTCGCCGCGAAGTCGCACAGAAATACTCGGTTTAATTTCCTCCGAGGTCCGATTTTGTAACTCCAGAATGTCACTCGATCCCGGTGCTTCACGCTTCCTCGTAGACTTCGCGCGAAGTCTAACCGAACGAATTTAATCAGTCTCGCGCTCATCCACCAGCCGACACCTATTACAGCGTAACAACGTCGCTTTAATCTTCGCGAAGTATAACCGTGTGCTTATTCTAACCAAGGAACGTGGCAAACGGCAGCCACTTCACCCGGTGCTTCGTGCTTCGTTTTAGCGAAACTCCCGCGGGTGAAGTCCCGGAATATATGATGGCCCGGGCCAGATGTAGTCTAAACATCCACCCGCTTATCATCTTACAGTCTATCAACCTCAGTATTCGACTCTTTGCCCACGTTATCCTACCGAGACGCGCGCTCTAACCATAGAACGTAACACGATCATCACGAGCGACAAAACTCGCTACTTCGTGCTTCCTGCTCGCGCGAAGTCAAGAATATCATCGCCGCCGCCGGCACGAGCAGCTTTCATCGTCGGAATCAGCTGTCCGCCGCGGGACAGCTATCTTTGACGGGGCGAACCGGAAGGAGGTGGCCCGCGATTCGCGTCTTCCGCCACGGGAGTAGATCCCCGACAGGACAAGCTTCTCGGAAAATCTAATTAAGCGGCCGGTTTTGCGGTTCGACGTCGCGAGGTCTACGCAGGAAGTCGCGCGCGCTATCTCGCTCCCTCGCGCGTATTAAAGGTTTCATAGAGAGGAGAGCCGCGGATATGACTGAACGTTATATAAGGCGGTCTTAATATAGCGGGAACGCTCTCTGGATCTTAGCCATGTAGCTGGTTGCCGCGCGTACCGTGCATAACGTATGGCCGGTGTTTAGAACCGCGAGCGTCAAGCCGAGAGAAAGAAAGAAGCGCTGAGGAAGACGCGAAAGGGTGATTCGACGGACAGATATGCCCCGTCACTCGACCGTTAGGATTCTCGGACGGAAACGGGAGAACAGTTTCGTTGCTTCTTTGGATAATGATATGTATCGTGACACGTTGCTTCTTTGGATAATGATATGTATCGAGCGAAAACAGCTTCGGACAATTATTCCGGACCCACTAGAGTTCCCTAGTGGAACAATATTCAGAAGTAGTAAGAAAGCTATTGGTAATATGTATTGGTATATACATATATATATAATAATCTATTGGTAAATATGTTTCAATGCTACGGTATATGATGATGCTGCCAAAGCTTCTGCCTGGAGCATTGGAACATAGATAGATTTCTTACGACTTGCGAATATTGTCTCGCTAGGGAACTCACACATAAGCAGTAGTAGGTCTGTTAATAATTATCCGGAACTGTACAGGTTTCCATCGAGTATTTTAAATACGGGATATTGTGTGTTCGCTATTTTGACAAGAAGATTGTCGCACGAGGGTAGCGATTAACATAAACCAATAGATTTCTTACTACTTGTGAATATTGTCCTGCTAGGGAACTCACACATAGGCATGGAATAATTATCCGAAGCTGTACAGGTTTCCATCGAGTATTTTAAATACGGGATATTGTGAGTTCGCTATTTTGACAAGAAGATTGTCGCACGAGGGTAGGGATCAACGACGAGCTTCGCAAACTAGATTTCACGTCGAATCACGCGATTTTCAGAGTTAAGGTCAACCGCGTTCGCCGCATGCAAACGAAGTTATGGGTAATTCGCACGCACGTTGACACAAGAGCCGGAAGCTTCCCTCGGGGTGATTCGATAGGGTTGCGAATTTACAATAGCCTGTCAACCCTCGATTATATTTCCGCGTCGCAGATTAACGACGCGTCGAATGATTACGATTCTAATCGATTATTTAATTGAAATGTATCTCACGTTTCGCGTGTTCGCGTCGAGACAAGTATCTCGTCCAAGAGAATGCGAATACAGTGGCAAAAGGGAGGTTTGCGGAAGCGAAGTTCGCCGGCGAAAATGTTGCTTCGTTAAATAAACAAACAGAAGGCGGGACAAGCTTCCCCCGTGTATTTTCGACTTAACGAATGTGCCAAGATTCTGAACGCGATACAAGAGGGTCTGTAAAGTAGTCGCTGGTGAATTGGTGCTCGATGTGGGAGGTAGTTAAAAGCAACAGGTATTTCATTTGCGGCGAGCGTCGCGTCGGTACGCCGCTGATCGTTTTAAGCGATCGCGCCTCGAGCATGAATTTAAACCGGCGGCTGCTTAAGGAAACTCGTGCTTTAATTACCCTCTCACCGATCAAAGGGTTCGAGATGATTCCTAGATATTTTCAAATAGACCTCTCGGTGCATTCTCCGCTTCGAATGTAAAATCGGTTTTAAACGGTCAAAGGAAAAATGTATTGAGAGCAATTCTCAAACGAAACTGTTCCCGGTAAAAAAGCTTGTGGACTGAGTCCGGAGCGAAGATCTGAAAAGCGAAATCAAACGGAAGAATACACGCGGAGAGAAGCTCGTACGTTCTCGGAAAGAGAGAGAACTATTTAGTCGCGGATCGACGCGGCCCTCTCTAAAATCCACACCGGTGGCCGCCGCCTTTTTTCTCGAAGGTATATACGACTGTTTGGAATTTAAATTTAGCCCGACACCTTTTCCGTTTCCACGTTCTGAGCGCGCGCCCACCTACCACGATGTGAGATCCAGCAACGCCGCCGCGGAGGACGCGTTTAATCTCCGCTTCGATAATAAATGCTCGCCGCGTGACGCACACCCACTTAATTACATAAAATAATTTGTATACAATTAACCTCGGGTATCAGCTTACTAAGGGCGCGACCAACGAACTATAAGTTCTCTTGACGGATGAACCGTGTTCTCTAGATAGATCGTGTACTCACGTGTCCGACGAGTTTCTTGTAATTAGCAGTAACCGGAGACACGCGACGATTTCCTTCTTTTCCAACCGCATAAGCCTTCTTCCATCTATAACATTTTTTCAGGTGCGTATTAATCGTAACATAAAATTATTTGCATCCAAGCAAATAAGTTCTCTTGACGGATGAACCGTGTTCTCTAGATAGATCGTGTACTCACGTTTCCGACGAGTTTCTTGTAATTAGCAGTAACCGGAGACACGAGACGATTTCCTTTTTTCCAACCGCATAAGCCTTCTTCCATCTGTAACATTTTTTCAGGTGCGTATTAATCATAACGTAAAATAATTCGCATCCAAGCAAAAAAGATATTCGAAATTCGGCGATTAATCGGTCGATGGTATCGGGGATCGTCGCGTGACACTGGTACACGTGTCGGCGTAACGGGACGGTTGAGGCCTTAACGAGATCGACTAACCGTTTGCAAATATTTCTGTTACCGAACGTACGTCCCGCCTCGTGTATCCGCCGGTTGGCATATATCACGGAAGAAGCGGCATAGAACAGGGAGAGAACAAGAGGAACGACGCGGAGGCGGCGGCGAACGCAGCAGGACGGGACAAGAGGAAAACCGGCTTCCAACGTGCAACGGGTGTGATACGATATTTTTCTTTTTCTTTTTTTTGGCTTTGGGAAGAAGCATCGGACGTGGCAGGAGTGTTGGCCGAGGGTGTGTCTTTTTCCGCTTTGCTGCCGCTGAAATGGAGTCCGCCAGCAAAGGGGAACAGGCCGACCCTCCCGCACCGACTAAATAATATTCGACGACAGTGATTTACAGAGGACACCGCCGGGGAACCGGTGCAAACTTTCTCCGCCGAAGATAAATCTCGACCGAAACTCGGGTAAGTTCGCGTTTCGATGTAAACCGAGCTTATCGCCGAGATTATCGTCTCGATTTAGGCATGGACGCGAGGGTGCGACATTGTCTCAAACGACCAATGATTTATGATTGCGTTTCGCCATGCTAGATCATACGTCTATGCAAATACATGTTCTCTAATAAAGGGTTTCTAATTATCTGGAAGAAATGTGAATCTCATTACCACGTTGTAAAGCGGTACCATTTGAAAGAATGAATACTAGAAAAACTGAAATGAAAGACTATTAGTACATACCTACATTATTCGAAATGACTTCATTGTGAGAGAATTATTAGTTTTCTTTTATTAATCATAATTAATCAGGTTATTAGTAAATATTAACAATAAAATAAATTTTTTAAAAATTGTGTCATTATATACATAATTCTTTTTCTGATTGAAACTAAAAAGCAGTCGAAATGACTTCGTTGGGCAATCTAGCGTTAAAGATCATTACGCTTGAGATATTTTTGCAAATACGCGAGAACTCGAGACTTGAATTTTCACGGCGCCGTTTGAATATTTTTATCGAGCTCGCGAATCGAACGGAGTTTTTATCTTTTCGCCGATCCGTCAGCGTTTCCTTCTCGTAACCCACATCTAATTTCGGCATCCGCGTCCGGCTTGTTTATCACTCTATTAATAAACGAAGCTTTCCTATATCGGTCCTTCGTCACGCTCGCTAAACCAATGAGAAATTGCGTGGAACGGGTATATTGCCGCTTCTATTGCCGCGCTGAAGGTGCATCTACTAACTGCGCTAAGGTGCGCCGGCTAGGTAGGTGCAAGCACTGACGCGTCCCGTATTAATAATCCGACCGTTCCACGCCGAGGCTGCGATGCCTTTATGCGGTGAATTTCACGCTGCGGCAAACAAAACGCGTGTCACAAACGCTAAGTCCAAAAGGATGCTCGAAAACGCGACGAACGATCGTTGGACAGGTCCGAGACGGTCTTTTGCCTCTGCGACCGAAGCGTTCAAGAGTTCGATTTGCTAACTGACGTGATCTCAGTTTGTAGATACTTTATCATGAATACAAGCATTTAGTGCGATCTGTGCCTGACTCGGCGGAAGTAGCCGCGGTTGATTAAGACGAGTAAGATGAGAAGATTTGTTAAGACGAGAAGGTTGATGAGAAGAGTAAGATGCAGCAATTTCATAAATGATCGATCATTCGTTTTTCTCTTTTCAACTCCTCCCGTTATCACATCGAAGTCTTGCAAAAACACAACTGAACAACGACACATCCAATTATAAATGAGATACATCTCTATTTTTAGTTTCTGTATTCGAGTCATTTTCTGATGGCACCCCATAACTATTATCATTACGTTTGATTACCAATCGTTACCGAGAGAAACTTATGCGACGCATCTCGTAGCCATCCATTATACGGTACCGAGCAAACGGCGTGTGCCGTTCCTTTCTCTTATTAGAAACATTTAGGTCCGCGAAATTTATGGAAACGCTTAATGTAAAATGATGACACGCGTATCCATGATGGGCGTCGCTCGCGTTTGTAAATGAGAACGGTAAAGAGCCACTTCTCGATGGTTTACACTTTGAGGTGTATTTTCGTTCGCAGATTAAAAGGCAAGTGGCTTCTCCTCCACCGTCTCGTACCCATTTTCCATTTAAATCCCGGTTAAAACATTTCTACCGCGTTTTAAATGAAATTTGTTGTATTCATAAACTCCAGCTATCGATCGCATCTTCGCTTTTTCCCTCTGAGAGCATACCTGAATATTTAATAATAATTTATAACGAAGAACACGAAGAAAACTCTTTTGCGCATTACTGCTATTTTTCCCGTTTACCGATTCCATCGAATTTCTCTCTCGATTTATCGGATCCCAGTGAAACATGTGTCATCGATCGGTCGCGTTATATTTACCCTTTGATAGAACCAAGGAACACGGTTGCTTTACTAACCGACATTCCGTCCCCGACAGCGATTTAATGACCGCTCATTTTCGACCGAAGACCAAGCGTGATGTCGGCCAATATACCATTTTGATTAATAATTTGTAAACAAAATCTTTAACGCATCCCGGCTCCGTCCGGAATGCGATCCGACGCTTGAGGGCGGTTCCGCTTTCCGTGTACCCGCGTCGCGAACGCGACGAGACATTAGGCCGACGTTCGCGGAAATCCACTATTGTCTCGAATTAAGAATCTTGACTTATAGACTTAAGAATCGTGACTTATACTAATTTACATACTTTACGTCGCATGGACAGTAATGTAGCGAGCAACGGACAACCGAACGTAAATCTTTCTGATGTTACCACTCTAAAGCGGTCTTGAGCGGTGAAACGAGCGTGTTCGGAAAGTGACAGACGAAATTGTTAAATAATGAAGTTCTCACAGCTGTCTGCGTTACATCATAACCAATCTACTGGACGATTCTGCGCGACGGCAGTGAAGCGACGCGACGGGACGAGTTTTAACCACCCGCGGTTGGAATCGTAATGTCCGATTGCCAAAGCAAACACTCGAACATCGTCTATGGTAACGTTGAAGTCTCCCAACTTCCGTTCTTCAGGTATCGGGAGACATTCTATAAAACGGAATTTATAATTGAGACCATTTTTTTTCTAGCTTCTCTGTCTTTTAATAAACCTGTTATCTCGTATTTTTGTACGGGAAGACTTTTCTACCTCGAAGGCTAAGGTCATCTGTTCTTCAGGAATCGGGAACATTCTGTGAAACGCCGAACTTATAAGTGAGACAATTTTTTTCCTGGCTTCTCTGCCTTTTAACCTTTCGCTCCGAACGACGGATATATCCATCTTCCACATGAAAATTCGTGGAGTCGATCGCCGGATATATCCGACATACATTAATATAAATAATTACGATAATAATAATAATAATAATAATAATAATAATAAAGATAACAGTTATTATATATAAACATAATAAGAATAATATAATAAATTAATGTAAATAATATTAATATAAATTAATATTCATTTTAATCTACACACATCACTTTCGTCGGGAGGTCCCATTCAAGAGTATTGCTAAGGCGGACCGAACTGCCGTAGCGAAAGGGTTAATAAATCTGCCATCTCGTATTTTTGTACGGGAAGATGTTTCTACCTCTAAGGTTCTGACGCAGTATATTTTATAATTGAACAAGCTATAAGGGCGAATGAGGTAAATTAAATACGCGAGCACTTAAGGGACCGAGTACCTCGGACGAGGCAATCGTTTATCGAAAATCACTTCGAACTCCCCGTATCGGGTGAGGGTGGAACGTCTAATTTTAGTGGTTGCAAATTGCACATGGCACGCGATTCCATGCCAGAAGGCCGTCATGCCAAACACGTGGCTGTTTAACGATCGCATTTGCACAATCGCCGTGAGACCGGTCGAGCCTTTTACGCTCACGATTTCGGACAGATCGTTCCCTTAACGACGCGACGCGTCCCATTCATTTTTTCTTTTCCATCTCGCCACAAATTGATTCCGGTCGTTTAATGACGGATCTCTTACCGGGGCGCTACCGGTAGCGACGAGCATAATTTACGGCGAGGAGAAACACCGTGAGGAGAGGCGAAAGTGAGTGACGGGCCACGTGGGGAAAAGCAAAACGTTTTACACTTACGCCGACATCGGTCTCTGTCAGGCGAGGGTGTCCGTCTCGTTCCCTTTCCGCGTAGATAACGAGCTGAACCTGTCCTCGGGGTGTCCGCAATGACGACAACCCGCCATCTAAATCGGCGAGCCTCTTCACAAATGTTAGCTCGAAAGCAAGAGCAGGTATCGCTTTTAAAAATTCGAAATTGCTTAACAAATGCGACTAGATCTTTGACTCTACCACAATCTATATACATATCGGACATCGTTAGTATCAACAGCATATTTGTTCTTTCCTATGACAATCGTAGTAGCTATTTTCATTGAACCAGCGTCTCGGTTCATAAATCGTCGAATATAGAATGACATTTACGCGTTCCGTGAAAGGAAGACAATGAAATATGTACAATTAAACTTAATCGGTTCTAACCGCTGCTTTGAACCTTCACAACGGGCTATTCTCTCGATTTCGCGAAAAAAGGTAAAACAAAGGATATTATATACTGCTGTGTTGCGATAATTACCGGCACCGTTTCATTCCTCTTTTACGGCTCGTCGTTACACGCATTGACAAATAAGAGCAGCTGCGGACATTTGTCTTCCTCCAATAATATACAAGCTACGATTGTAAGGAACAAACATAGTCTCGACGGAGACAATCCCTGACGTCGGACAGATTTTCCACATTCTCGTATAATCAGACGATACGCGTATACTTGAAAAGGTGAATTTTTATTCGTTGATCTGATCGTTGATCGAATCGTCAGATATCCGCGGGCTTCTTACTTGCCCTCGCGGTCAGAAAGGGCTGCTATCAATCACCCTGCGCGTGCAATTAGAGAAGCACAAATCTCTCTGTTTCGCTTCGTACGTTATGTCGATCTTTTTCTCCTCCGAGTCCGTAATTTATTTTGTCATGGACCTCAACGCAGACGGAGTACACACATTGTTGAGCCAAAACGCGCATAAGTGCATACCTCGCGCTCTTTTGCTCGCGTCTCATTGTGTCTGAGACGGATCCCACTAACAACGTTTCGGCTTTCTTCGCGTGATTAAACGGGCACATAAGACGCCCAGTCCTAAACAAGCTTTTTTTAGTATTACCAGAAGAGCCAGAAGCTAAGGAGTTGACTTTCAAACGCGATCCAAATACCTAACTAGAATAGTACGTGAATTTAATAAAACAGTATATATGTTAAAAAATCAGAAACCGATTTAAATCATACGTTCGTACATTTCGAGAACAGCGAAGTATCGCTTTAAATCATCCGTACGATTGTTAAACGTCGGTGACCGTTTTTAATTGTTATCTGGTAACCAATGGGTTAAGACTCTTCATGATTTATAGATCTTAAACGTCGTCCATTCTTTGGACAGGGCATTAGGCCATCATACGCGACGAATAGCCGCGCACTTCATCCGTTTCCACTTTTTCCTCCCCTTTTTATGACCTTGGTGATTTACGCACCCTAGCCTGCCGCGTTTTGCGAGCACGTCTATCTTCCTCTTTTCTTCCTGTCATTCCCATCGCTTTCAATACCCGGCGCGTTCACGGAAACACCGTTTACCCGGTTCCGTCGCACCGTAAGCGAGATTTACGCATTCAATATTCGGAGTGATTTGTGACGGACGTAAGGTTCGCGAATGACGTTAAACGCTCGGATAATTTTTAGACCGAGCCGGGTAGAAGCGGGATTGAACAAGAGCGCTAGTAATTTTCGGCGGGTGTCAAGTAATTTGATAAAATGTATCATTTTTTGGGTAAACATCTTGGACCGCGAATGAAATAATGCGAAGTCACCCGCTTGGGCGTACCATAAATATAGAAATATAAACCGTAAGAACGTTATTAATTTCCTTGCAAACAACACAGCGGATTTCTTGCAAGGAGGATCTTGGATTCCGACCAACTGCTCCGTCTGCTACGTTCTCCTCATCAGTTACAATTATTGTCAAGCAACCGCCATCCGAATTCGTGGACAGCAATAAGAGAAACCCGCGTAGCGAGGATCCGAGGTAAGGTCGGGATCATTTTTTTTATTTCTGTACCCCATCCGTTGTGTCGCGTAACAACCGAATCATTTCGTGGGCGTTTACGATGCCAATCGAGCCGTATCCTATATTATCGCCGGACCAACGATACTTCATCCGCTACTTTTCTAATCGCAAGGCGAACGATATTGAAATACATCCCGGGACCCGTCGAGATGTTCTAAGAATCTGTAAGTTACAAAATGTTACATAATGAAAGTTACTTTGTGTAACCCTTGACTCGAGCTCGACGGTTTCCATTTTTCACTCGGCCAGCTTAAACGCAACGCAAACACGAAACCGTCGGTTTTCTAAGCCCTAAGCGGGAACACGGATCGCGTTGTTCCTTCACAAACGAATCGTTTGTTTGAGTAATCCCTCCGGGCTATTTTCTAACGCGTTAAGCAGAGATTCTTGTTCCTCAAAAATAGGTTTACCGCAACGTGCTCCGTTACGCGCGGAGGACGCTTCTTCGCCCGTTGTATAGATCAGATATCCTGTCCTCTCGGTGTGCTTTCGACTCTCAAGTTTCTTCCTACTCCGTATTCCATTAACAGAGTTTGTCTTATATCTCCTAACTCTAATTAATCGAACTCTTCCGTGTATACTACCTCGCGCGTATAAATAACCCGTAATTTCTTTTTTATCAAGATTCATATACTAAAAACAGGCGTGTACGTTATGAATAATAACGAACGCCCGATTCTATTTTTCTCCGGTACGCCGTAAATTTAAACGAAGCGTGACACGAAGAACGCGGCGTATTAGTCACGGAAACGAAAGTATCGCGAAAACCGAAGCGGGGCGTATCAATCACGCGGGAGAGACAAAATGCGAACACGCGAGCAGGCGACGGGAACCGCATGTAATCGTATTCCGAATCGACGCGCGCGTTAAAAATCTAATTCTTCGGACGCGTCTGATACGCGCATCGGCTATACCACTTGTGCGATTCACGCTCGGCGGCGAGTCTTTCCTGAACGCGGCGATCGTAAAACGCATAGAACGAAATCAAAGAACAGGCGATTTACGAGTTCTAAAATTGTAGGAACACCCTCGGTCGTTACAACCGTCGTACACTTACCTACATCGCGGCACGCCGATTCGAACTAAATATGGTCCGGCGCGAAATAAGCCTGTCCGTCGAGCGAACGACGTATCAATTATTGTTTTACAATTGCGCACGGCGTTGCGAACGAACGAGTGATTTAGTACTCGATCCGTAGAATTAACGAATCGTAGAGTAGAATTTTTCGTCACGGTAGAATTTATGAGTGATCTCCTGTCGCCAATAGACACAACGAAGTGGCCGTGGTTTATAATTTATTTCTTCGGATTGCGAATTTTGAGAGGTATTTTCGTGCCAACGCACGTGGCGCCTGGACGAGATACGTTATCCGTGTAAACGTTTATATTCACGGTTCGCGAACGGTTTGCTAATCTCGGTTCGGAAAATATACAACGAGAACGTGGAACATTTCGAAAGAAATCTGTGCCGCCAGAGCCAGTCGATGATTAAGATTCTCTATGTTCAAAATCATTCTCGATTTCAATCGACTTGAACGTCTGACCTAACTGAAATTCGAACGAGCGATTTTAACGAAGAAACTAGCCGAACGATCTTGGGAATTCCAGCAGATTACGCGGAAGCGGGAAAGGAAACGCGTCGAAAGTGCGTGCCGTTTCACCGAGAAATCCTGGTTGCTATTTCCGTCATGGTTGGCCCCGGCATCACCCCGGTTCAAACACCCCCGCCGAAGTTCTGCCGCGACACGTTCCAGCGTAAGGGCTCTCATAAATATCGTCGCCCGCGCCTTTGGCCGCAGTTGTCGACGGTCGCCGCATTTCTAGGTTGAAACCTGCGATGGAGCCGAGCCATTAGGTTGATCGGGGTGTTACAAGGTGAAGAAGAAGAAGAGGCGGGCGGATGAAACGTATAACCCTCCTGGTTGATCCAATGAGAATTAGCCGAGAATTATTGCGGCGGGACTTGGCTCGAGGTGTTGGCACAATGGGCCACGTTTTTCTCGGAGGCACCGTGACGGAAACGCTCTTCCCATCGTCGATTAATAAATATAACAAATTTCATGACCTATAAAATAAATTTTAATGAATAATTAAAAGCTAAAAGAAGTTTGGCCGGTTCGACGGGAGAAGAGGAACGAAAGGGACGTTCCACGCCTACGCTTTACGCGAGGCGGTGACGTCGGATTTACACTGAGATACGGTAAGATTCAATCATCTAAGATTAGGTTCGTTACTTGCGTCGTCGTGAGAATCTCGAACGATGTGGGCTTATTAAAATGATCCGGTTACGCGGGCCACTGGGAATAAGCGTGAAATGAAGTAGCCATAACTGCGACGGGTACAATAAACAAGTATAATTGACAACTTGAGCTCGAATTGTTCGAGCATTTAGTACGTTAACGAATCAGTTTAGAAGAGTACGTCACATAAATTGTTCCGATACAACGATTTACAGGCCTTTATCTTTATCTAATTCCGTCTCGTAAGTAGAATCTACCGGTACGGGTCAGACAAAGCAGATAGTAAAGTCGCACTATAAAATTCCCGGCTTAAATCATCCTCTTAAGTAGCGATTTTAGGAACAGTGAACAACCCAGGCGTATCTCGATGGAATATGATCCATATGAAACGGATAGTCCAAACAAAATTAAAGTATCTACATGTGTGTAACTCGTAAAAAGGAAACGCGGTTCTCAAAATCCGCCTAAGATGTTTCGTTACGATATTTCCCATCTCGGATTCCGTCGCTTCAAAGTTACACTCTATGTATACATATAATCGTTAGCAGCACCCTCAAACGATTTCGGCTACACGTTGGGCCGTCGACGGGGATCAAGTTCCGTTACATTCGATCATATTATAAATAACTCCGCGGAAACAGATGTCGACGACAAACGGGAACGACACCTTTCGCGCGCTGTATCCGACACGGCATCAATCCGCGGCGACGTTACTCCCTCGCAGATGAGGAACGTGTTCAGAATTCGGCCAAGGGATTCGTCGCGTTATACGACCTAGCCCGTTGCGATACACTCGTCAATTATCGCTGTGAGTCAGTCGATCGTAAAGATCGTTTGATCGGTAATCGTGAGATCCAAGTTTACCCGACGGACGAGAGTTCGCGCTTCTCTCTAACCCGTGTGCAAATCCACAGGAAGTGAACGCGTTAACGGGACGTGGGTGTGCCGTGCACTTGTACCACGTTTTTGGCAACATTCCAATCCCCGCGTTTCTGGCCGCTTAAGTAAGAAAACGAAACGATCTAACTAGATCCGGCTTGAAACGATCTCGCAAAGCTTGCCGATTGATGAAATCAATCCGCTTCGAAACTCTGCTTGTTTTCTCACAAATTTATCTTTGTAAGCCGTATGATACGCACAGCTGACCATACGCAAACCGCTATATATATATAGAAACGAAGAATAATATTATCAGAAAAAATGTATTCGCGCAAAAGGCGTTTGTATCATGTGAAATTATCACTCGAGGATGGGAAACTAGGTTGCTCCAATTTCCAAGGATAGCCGAAGGAATTAAACAAGCGGAGAAATATGAGAATTTCGTTGAATGGAATGAACGATGGCTACCGTTGTTTTAACCTGACGTATTCCTGAGGCTCTTGAGTGCCTTTCGGCACGAGGAATTCGTAAATATTTCGCTCGCACGCTAAAATAAAGCGCCTTACGAACTATGTACATACGTCTGGTCTCTTAAGCTTGTTGATTGATTCACCGGTTGTTATAGTACGAGATCGCGCGCCTCGTTCGATGAAACAAGTTCCGTCAGTTGAAGTATTCACGATTCTCTACGGTACTCTTACCAACATTCATGATATAACGCTTCAGTGTATGTTTGAGTGTTATAATTGTGCGGATGCTTCGGATGTTTCTGAGTTTAGGATTCCTATTGAAAATGTTACGAAATTTCACTCCTTGGTGTACAATGAGCCATTAGAGCATAAGCAAACAGAAAATGTTATAAATTAGAATATCAAAATACCGTGTTGCTCGTTAAGTTGTCCGAGGGGTACTTGAAATTCACGCGAAGGGAAGAAAATAAAACGGGACACGATATGGAATACTTCCATAAATCGCGAAGGTGAATTCGTTTTCGCTTACATTTTATCGTAAGATTTACACAGCGAGTCACGCGTGCACGCGAGAGAGCACTCGCTCGCACTCACTCACTCGCGAGGTAAAGAACGGATTAAGGTCCTACCTACTTCGTTTCAAGATATCGTGCTCTAACCACGGTTCAGATCGATCCCATGAGACTCTGTTGGCTCTACAGTGAGTGTCACGGGAATCACGACATCCTTAATGACGCAAACATATACGTTTGATCAATATTACGACCCGTATTCCCGTTCTACTTAAATCTTGGCAGCTTATACAGAGCGGGCATAAATGCAATGCAGAATCTGTCAAAGGACAGTCGCACGCGAATCTGCGATATTACGTTCGTAACTTATATTTACGTGTACCTGTGAATTTCACATTGAAACTAAATAACCTAAGAACATACATGAAACATAAAAATAAACGTTCCTCATCACAGTTATTATACAAAGAGTTATGCTACCGATGCATCGGAAAAGCAGATCCTCGTTCAAACATTGTAAAACATTTCGAGGGTAAATAAAAATTGAATTTCGACTACTTGTTCTGGCCGATCCTTCCGAAACGGTAAAAAATGGCGGTGATTCCTTCCTGATTTCCTGACTCCGCCGTCGGAAGTTTCGAAAGTTTAAATGGCGTGGTCGTTAGCCGCGCAACGAAGACGCACCGGTAGCGCCATCTGGCCCCGACGGTTCCGCTATCGAATCGGACAACAGCGTAGCAGAATGGCAGTTGCGCGCAAAACTCTGTTTATTTACGTGCCGTCGATGATTAATTGATCGTTGCATCCACGAGCGAGCTGGTATATCTAACGGCGCGCGGGCCACGGTAACGCGCGTGTAATAGCATGTGTGTCGATAAAGGAAAAAAGCGCGAGCTTGATCCGAGAAAGAAAACAGCGCAGTGAATGTCGCCGTCGACGGGTTCAGGCTGTCGTCATCGCCG
>SHCU01000038.1:520922-532729 GCA_004307685.1 Ceratina australensis
TCACACCTACCTCACGGCCTACCGCCTAAACTCTATCCTAATCTACCGTTTGTATGTTTAGTAGAAAATTTACAACTTTTTTCAGACACTTTGTACGAGCAACATCGATGACTTAATCATTTATCTCAAATAGCATATCTCTAGATTTATTTATTCCCTTTCTTTCGACGAACTCTCGATAGTTTCGAAAAAGGGTCGTATAACGTACGTTTTTCTTTTACATTTAGTAACTTCTCCTTATTCTTGTATTAGCAAAAAGTTTTTAGAGACGAAGTAACTGAATCAACGCGACGAAGAATCGTATGAAATATATGTTCGTCACGTTATTTATCGTTTATAGGATGTGATCACAGAAAAAATAATAATATACATGTATTTATTTGAAGAACGAACATGTGTACCTTCGAATCAATGTATATTGCTCATGGAACAAAAGACGAATTTAAAAAGTTTCTTTGTTCGAGTATAAAACGTGTTTAATCTCTCGTATAAAATATTGCCCTATTCGACGTCCGAAATCAAACGGAAATACTCGTTTTAACAGTGGCGTACATGTCGACAGAACGTGATTGTATCCTAACGCAGACTTGTGCATTCGACGCACGAAACGATGCACCCGGAAACGGATTTTAGGAAAAATCGGCTGTGATCAACGAAGAGGCAATCGCGCGCGGTACACACACACGAATTACGCGACACTTCCACTTGTCTGTATTGTATTCATATACTGACGAACTAATATAAATCGGTTATATCGTCTACTATTTAAAATGCTACATTTTTAGTTCTCAAGTGGTTCCTTTCTACCCTCTAAACATGTTTTTTTTTATTTTATTTTACTTTATTTCCGTAAGATACCTTTGTCGTTTACTTTTAATATACTCTCCAAATTGTGAAAATGGTTAGATATAAATACCTTCGAACGATGAACGATTCCATTTTAAATTCTATAATATATATTGGATACGTAGCGGGCAGAGAGATTCCTATACTCCTTCTTGTTTCAGTCGTAACATTTGACTCGATATTAGTCGGCAGTTATTCACGATTGGTCGTAAAGATTCGGAGTCTCGGGCGATACTCCTTCAAAGTGCGAACGATTTTGTTTTACGTATAAAGTCCCATGGCACACAAGATTATTGTTCTTGAAATGCTTCCTCGATGATGTTCGATTTCTGTTGTAAAGATAAAAAAGAGTCGTAAAGAACACCTCTTAAATTAACGCGATCACCGCGACGTGTTTTTTTTTGGCAGCATTTAACAACGATTGCTTCAAGATATCCGGTAACGTTAGTAAAATTCTCCGCCACCAAATCCCATCACGTGAAATGCTCCTTAGTATCAAATACAATTTCGCGCAACGACTCCGTCGTGGCCGATGCGAAGAGGAATGCGGCAACAGAGCCTCCGATTGTTTCTGTTTCCTTCGCTGAGGATTTAGCAGTAAATACCGTAAAATTCCATGGCGCAATTGATATGCGCTGGATGGAAATGATCGTACGGGACTAGGTGACTCTGCATGTGAGCTGTGTATCAGTCCGTTGACGGCTCCAGATATGGTATCTCGCTGGTGACATTAAATGACTCGAAGTAGTGGTTGAGGAACTCAAATGTGGGTCGCTTCTCGGGGCTGGCGTCCCAGCATTGCAACATTAACCGGTAAATGCTGTCCGGCAGCGGGTGATTCAACGGTTTCGGCATCCTGTAGCCTTTGTTGATGTGATCGATCACTTCGCGACCCTGCATACCTGCAGGATAAAATTAATATTTAATATTTATTAAAACATCATGCCTCTCTTTATACAAAATAGCGTACACGACTCGAGATCGGACCGTAACCATACGTACCAGGATAAGGAACTTGGCCATAAGTGAACAGCTCCATCAGCAAAATACCGTAAGACCAAACATCGCTCTTGATACTGAATCTACCGTAAACGATGGCCTCCGGAGCTGTCCACCTGACGGGGAATCTGCTTCCCTGTTTCGGACAGTACTCGTCGTCCTCGATTGCCCTGGCGAGGCCGAAATCACATATCTTCGCTTTGTTCTTCTCGCCGATCAGCACGTTTCTCGCCGCGAGGTCTCTGTGTATCAGTTGTTTGTTTTCCAGGTGTTCCATACCGGAGGCCACTTGGGCCGCGATATAAATCAGATCCTCGAACTGCATGTATTTGCCGTCGCCCGTCCTCAGGAAATCGAGCAAGCTACCGTTGCACATGTATTCCTGCACGATGTATATCGGTTCCTCCTTCGAGCAAATCGCGTACAACGCGACCAAATGCCGGTGCCGGAACTGTTTCATGATCGCCGCCTCCTGGAGGAACGCCTCCGTCGACATGGTCCCTGGTCGCAACGTCTTCACAGCCACCTCGATCTTGTTCCTCCATTTACCGTAGTAAACCTCGCCGAAATTCCCGTGTCCCAGTTTCCGTATCAGCTGTATCTCGTTCCTATTGATCTCCCATTTGTCTCGTAGCTCGGGCCCGAGATCCCACATGTCCGGTTGCGGTTTCGGGCACGGCTTAGAGAGCACGTGACAGAGACCCAACGCGTTCTCTGAAACATTCCGGGTTGAAATTGCGTTACGACGGTAGCTACGATACGAGAAGTTACCGGAGGATGTTTTCAACTTACTGCTGTACGCCATAACGAGAGCTGGCAGCGTAGGGAATGTCTGGTTTGTGGCGATAAAGAAGCCCCCATTGTCGAGAGGTTTAATTTTATAGTGTTTTACGTGATGGCCCCTACCCTCTTCCCAATCCTTCACGGATAAACTGTATCCCCTGGGATTATGCTCGCTTGGCCGCACCAGGAATGTTCCCCGAGGATTCTCGTCCACCAAGAGGAGCTTGCCAGCTTCCTTACGCGAAACGTTCTCGAAAAACCAGCTGGACATCAGACCATCAAACGTTAATATCGTTTTGTAGAATTCCTTATTGCTAATTAACACTAGATTGTCTAAGGAAGTCATTTTGACTGCTCTTTAGTTTCTTCAGTCAGAAAAAAATTATTTATATAATGATACAATTTCTTAGAAATTTTATTTATTGTTAATATTGNTTCTTCAGTCAGAAAAAAAATTATTTATATAATGATACAATTTCTTAGAAATTTTATTTATTGTTAATATTGTTTCAGTCTTTCTAGTGTTAAAAATAAACCAACAGCTCGCGAAACACTGTATTCATTCAGTCATTGAATTTGCATCGCGAGCTATCGATCGAAATAATAACTGATTCGACATCGGGACTCACTCTTCGCTCTCGACCGAACGTTCGACGGCCACGAAATTCCAAGGTATGAGACCCTCTTGCAAAGTCGTCAAATGTAGGACTTTCCACCAGTCTGGCTCCGAGTCGTCCAACACTTCCATTCGATCGCCCTTCACGAAACTCACGTCGGTGCTCTCGCGCGCGGTGTAATTGTACAGGGCGACCACGATCTTGTTCGACCTCTGCGAATGCGCTGTCGTGCAAGAACAAATCAATTTAACAACACGTGTCCGCGGAACGATAGCTATTTGAGACGGCGTCGAATCCTAATTTTGATACCGAAACGGATGCCGGCGTTGTACCGGTTCCCGATCGAGCTATTTGCGGTCGTAGTCGGAACTGATAGAACATCGATCCACGACGCGCCAATTGGATTCAAGCGGAACCAGCGGCGATGACCGCTAAATATTAACGAAACAACGGATCTCTCTGCTCTGACCGTGATCGTATATCTTCAACGAAAACAGTTTGCGAAAGCAGTAAAATAGGAAAGAAAATATATTCTTCGTTTGTTCGAATGGCAAATTAATCCGAACGCAAATCTGATCAAGCGAAATTAACCGGAGGTTGATAAGCTGAAATCTTAAGCTATTAGGTCGTTCGGAAAGTAATTTCGCTGTTTGATATGCAATGTAATGGGAAAAAACGAAATTACTTTCCGCACGACCTAATACAACTTAAAGATAAAACTATGCTACAGAAATGAAAGATAAAATAAATAAAAATACACACATGCAGGCTTCACGATAGGCGAGCTTGTTTTACGGGGCTGATGAGGTATTTGAAGCTTACAAGGTGTCGGCCTCGGCCGTATGATGTCCGCCCTCGCTTGCACGCCCCTTTGATTCGGGTCAGCGGTATACCGGTCCAAGGAGCCTCCATTACTATGTTTCGAGCTTAGTCCTGTGTCCGCTTTCTTGCAACCTGGATAAAACCGGGATCAACGTTTGTAGCATAGACGCGTGATAAATGATCCCGCGTGCGACAACAATTTCGACTTTTCGTACGAGTTCATCTGCTCAAAGGAACGTGATCTTTGCCACGGAAATTATATCCAGCAGGTGTATCATTTGATGGAAAGTAATTTTAGTGTATAAACGATATTACGGCTCGAATTCGCTTTTTCCTATTCCTGCGAAAGCCTCCAGGAAATAATATTACATCGCGCAGGGAAACTTCATTCAAAAGTTTGAAAGAATCTACTTAAAACCGAAATAAAACAGGAGGGATAAAAAGAGGAGTTGGGAAAGAAAGCTCATCGCGCGGATCCACCGCGAGGGTAAAAAGGAAACGCGGTAAGGGAAAAACGCGGTGCTGCCACTTACCAAGAGGTTGAAGCTCCTGCCGTTTGCTGCAACACTTGCCCATCTTGGATCTCCTAGATGTTTTTCCTTTTGCTGATCCTGATTTTACGCGCCTTCTATGCTGACTCGCGGCTCGAGGAAAGTCTCCATCTCGTGAACTCGGACACGGCTACAGCGCGTAATCCTCTTCCGTTTCGATTTTCAGCATCACTTTCTTCTCTTCTCCATCGCGTGTTTATTGAATCCGCGCACCTGCAAGGTGAACCAGAAATATCGACCGTGATTCCCCGTGGCGTGTTACGACTTTTCAGATACAGGATATTGCGTCGACCATAATTCGCGGTTAAAGCCGATCGTTCGATCGCGGAAAATTATGTAGTCAGGTAGCATCGGAATTATTCCGCGTTTATATCGTTACACGGTTTTTTGCTAATTGGTTTTTCTCATCTGAAATTGTTGATAGCTTCACATTTATTTTGTTCCTAACGTGTCCATCTAAAATAATGATTTGCATCCTCTTAAAGCAACAAAAAGGTAAGATGTATCGATCGCGAGCCATAAATAGGAACGCATGGAAATCTTAAAGAATCAAATAATTAAGACTGGTTTTTCTTATCTGAAATTGTTGATAGCTTCGCATCTATTTTGTTCCTGCCAGGTCCATTTAAAATAATGATTTGCATCCTCTTATAGGAACAAAAAGCTAAGATGTATCGATCGCGAGCCATGAATAGAAACTAATGGAAATCTTAAAGAATCAACAATTAAGATTGAAAACAGTAACATTTTACTTAGGTCATGAGAAACAAGCAAAGTTTTTAACTTAATAACTTTGAACAGCTTTATGAGACTGCTCTCTCACCGCACCCACCGGTGGATCATCGATCACGTCGTATTTAAAGACTTACGGACGTTCCCTGCACGCCTTCCTTTTCCCGTGTGCCGTGCGTCTTCTTTACTCGGAGATGCATCGCGTGTTCCTTTTGGGTGCGAGACAAATCGGGCATGCATCCCGTATTTCCGAGTAGCACGTTAAATTAGGATAAGCGTGACGTTGGAGCACGGGGAACGCTAACTAGCCGATTGTTCTCATTCATAAGCTCTACACGGGAGAAAACGTTCGTTTATTCTTTCGACCGTTGAATGCGTTTAATCCGTAATTAAGATGCCAACGCTCGGTGATAAATAATTTTCTCATATATTCCCGTAACTTCTTTTCGCTTCGCTTAAAAATGAGACAAGAGTTTTGGAAAAACTCAGAGGGTACATTTCAAATAATACGCAACAAACGAAACGAGACGACAATTGTATGGACAATTGTAAACGAGGACAGAACAGTTCCGCGATGGTTGGGAAACCGTATCGCCGTGTTTAAGCAGAATGTTTCTAGCTTTGTGCGGTGCGTTGGTATCTGGGTAGCAGGGAAACCGTGAGCAATGAGAATAAATAAACTTAGAAGCCGCCCAGAGGGTTCATTTAG
This sequence comes from Ceratina australensis, assembly GCA_004307685.1. Classification (NCBI taxonomy): domain Eukaryota; kingdom Metazoa; phylum Arthropoda; class Insecta; order Hymenoptera; family Apidae; genus Ceratina; species Ceratina australensis. The sequence goes on from SHCU01000038.1 coordinate 526,982, forward strand.
CGAGATATGACGATGCTTCCTGTCGCCCATGACACACCATTACACCGTGCTGGTAATTACAAAGTCGTGGATTCCAAGTTCTCGAGCGGAGCAGGGAGCTTGTTATGCGAAGAGCGGAAAGCGACTTGTGCAAATCAACTTTACGACTTTTCGCTAGGCCGCAATGAAAGTTGCCTTCCCCCCCGTGAAACGCGATCCTAATTTCACGAGGGTAAATTGTATGCGAGAAAAGTGCCTCGCCGAGATAGCCAAGCACAGACACTTCTACTCTCGAAGAATGAGTTAACACTATGACGTCTGGTGGCTTCACGTCGGTGCCACGCGAAAACTATCGCGTAAGTGCCGATGGCTACACGTTGGTGCCATGCAATAAATAAATAGATGAACATGCAATACAAAAAAATGATGTACTCTTATTTACATACATATGTCCTCACAATTTCGAGAAAATAGAGGGACAGTATTGAAACATGGGAATTGATAATAAGATTAGTAAACAAGAACGATAAGCGAAATTATGTAAGTCAGTTCTACCGGTGCGACACGGAGATTAGACGTGCGGACGGCATAGTGTTAACACTAAATCTACCATGGTCAAATGAGCCTTCGTAAATTTCTGAATAAAAATAAAGCGCAAATTGTTCTTTTCATATTGTTCAAATGGTAACTATAACTTATTTTGATGTCAAACTAAAATATCAATGCCAATATTAAATAGCATTGAAATAGCAATATAGTATACTTGTGTGTAAAATCTGTCGGTAGGTTTAGTGTTAAGAATCGCTATTTCTACGAGACTCGCGTGAAACGAACTTTCGCCATTAGGTAAGGACGAAAAATACCCGGGGTCAGACCAACCCTTTATCGAATCGCTGTTCAACTTCCGAAAAGTCGCGCGAACTCAATCGACGTCGCGTCGATCTAAATATTTACGAACCCTACGGGGATTTCTGCACACCGGCCAATGTTCGTAACCTCGCGTGCGTTTAATATCCCGTCTGAAACGGAGTGTCCTCGCGCCGTTCCTCCTTCCACGAGTTTTCGGTATACACGTGTCTCGTCGCCGTGTCGACCCGGAAATGCATTCACCCGATGGCGAGATTTCGACGACCGATACACGAATTACGGTCGGAAGCAGGCAGAAATGAAATCACCGCTTGAAAAGTAACGAAACAGGTCTAACTGAAATTTCGTTTTGGACCGGTCCCTCGGCTGAGAACGCGCTACCGTGGAAATCAAGGAAACGGCCACTTGACTCGATCGAGCGACTGGATCACTTTCGTTGAATTCGGATCTCGAGGCTTGCGTCACTCCGAATCAAGGAGGTATTGTATAATATTTCGAAGCGAATGGCGAGAGGATCTCAAGGTCTCTACGACCAGTCTTCAGTTTTCTGATTTGAATACAGGCTCTGAGAAAAATATTTTTGCGAGACGTATACGTGGTTACGATGAAAGTGTTTTAGAAACGCATTTAACTAACCGGTCACGATTTTTCATGTCTGCTTACGCGCACGAATGCGTGGAGTCGTGAGAGATCTAGAAAATGGGCAGAGTTCGAGAATGTTGAACGAGAGTTCTTCTTCGTGTTCGGTAAGCTGTTGGACGAATGAGGTTCGAAAATGATTTCGATGAATTTCGGATGCGGACGCTTAATACCGCGCGGCACTTAATCTTACCGTGGGTACTTGCCCAACCATGTAATTTCTCATGTTGGAATCCTAAATGCGGTTCCCTCCGATATTTCTCTTTCGTACGCGTGGAACTCTCGCAATTACTTCTCTCGCGCCATAAACCCTCGTTACATTTTAATAATCCGAGAACATCTCCTTTACGGTAAAAAAGGCAATATCTGAATTTAAGAATACGCAGTTTAGAAGAGCTGACGCATCTCACGACACATTCTTATCCTAAGTCGAAGTTATTTACATGAGATAAACAATCATAACGAAACGTTAGCTACTCATGTAAAAGACCGTCTGCTTATCAATAGTACAACATCAACGAACTTCCTTCGACGGCTACCAATCCTTTGACGAGTAAATACTTTCGGCTTTTGTGTTCGCAAAATCCAACGAGTACCGACAACCACTGGGAAGCTCCGTGAAAGCAATCGACTACTCCCATGGTAAACCTCCGTTCAACTGCATAGCTTCTCCCGTTCGTGGACACTTGAGCGGATAAGAGCGAGCCGAAAGGGTATAAAAGATTCCCTAAAAAGGGGAAAGCCGTAGGACCGGAGGTGTCACGTGCCATTCCGTGTACTTTCGCGGGGAAAAGTTTGTAATTAAACGGCCCGAGGAAAATGTCTCGGATATTTGACGATGGACGAGGTCGGTCGATTATTCGGGTTGGTCCCATCCCATCAGCAACCCCATGGAACGACACCACTACCACCATTAAGGGTGACGCATCTCCTCTCTGTCTCTCCAACCTGCACACGCACACGCAAGGCATTCGAAAACGCACGCAGAGAACGCGGGTAGACGGTCGATATCCCACGGTGGTGGTCCGCGTACGTTCGCTATCTGATGGTGCTTTTATGTGACGAACAATGGCTACCTTTCGTGGATAAAGGCACAAAGACGAATTAAAATTTCGTCTTAGCGCGCTCGCTCGCTTTAAACCCTTCCTGTACTTTAGCGAGTTTGACTCGCGATGAAGATTTTGGCACAAACATGAATATCGCGAGTCAGACTCACAACGAGAGAGCCAAATCTTGGGCTAAACATTGGGTCTGTTTAGCGCGCGTCGATGCCTACCCCTTGGGCCCGAGTTTCGTCGAGCTATTAGGACCTTGAATAAGTTCTCGCTGTTTTTGTACAAAATTTCTCTCGGTTTCAACTCATACTGCATCCAATTTCCTTGCTTCTGGATCATTCCTAACACTTTTAAACGTTTTTAAACCGTTAACTCGTCTGCTTGTAATGTTTTTACAAGTTCTGTTGGCGTCTGACATCTTTTGAATAAAGTAGTGCAATAAAATTCCCGGCAAATACACTTTATTTGGCACGAAAATGGAGATTTTCAGATCTAATAAATAATTACTTATGTTTTGACTAAAGTGAGCTACCATACACTGGAATTTATGGTTAGATACAGTAATTCCTTGAATGTGCGTTACCATTCGAAATTCGACGCACGGAGTACCGTTACTACTATTCCTGAAAAAACAGCGAGGTCCTAATAAATGACACGGGAAGAGGTTAAGAGCGACGCGCGTGGCTACAAGCAATATAACGGATACCAATCAATTTGAATCTCTCAATGACTGGCAAATACCGACGTTTTTCCCGAGTACACGGCTGTTGCGCCGTTAACGAAGGGATGAAAAGAAGAGAGAAAGCAGAACAGTTTTCCCCGGTGAAAGGAGAGTCGAACAATGCGCGTATTGAACGACCCGCTTGATGGTTGAAGCTTTTTGCTCTCTGGTAATCGGTTCGTGTGTGGGTTACCATGTCAGGAGAGTTAGATCGCAGATGTTCAAACAGACTAATTTTATGGACGAAATCAAAGCGATTTGATACTTTCCGAAACAGAATTGATACTGTTATCAGCCAATTTCATCGTAAACAATTTCAGTTATGTACGAGTATTTGATTGCGGTTCATTAACCGAATTCTAACAGCTATTTGCGGTACGTTACAAATTGAATTATGAGTATTATCCATTCTTAATTAAAAGCGTGCTATCGAACATGCGTAACGCGCCTATTAATTGTTATTGACACATGCGCAATAATGTATACAAACCGGAAATATAGGAATGTATATTTCACTGGTAAAAAAAGAATATTACATATGGAGCTTTTGTACAAAGAACGTAGGCAAATAAACGAGTAAACAAAAATCCCGCAGGAGTAAAAAATCTCTGTTCTACTGATACACGTCGATCTAGTGAAAATAACAATTTTTTCACCAATAAATTAATCAAATGTTTTATTAAAAAAATCTCGAATATTTGTACTTCGTGTCGGTTTACCAAAAGTTAGAGCTGAAAAAACAGAAAGGTATAAAGTATACTCATACATCGTACTAAGCGATTCAATTGGATCGGAGATTGAAAGAAAAATACCGTTCACTAGGATGTCTGTGTGAAACGACGATGTTCTCCTTACGAGACATCGAGAAATACGTCTGCTCGTTTGTCCCCCGCTAAGCAGCTACGATCTATCAACCGTTTTCAATACGAAACGACGAGCATGTGTATGCGTATACACCCGGATAGACGCAACGAGTTTTATCACGGGGACGTTTCCTCTCCCGCGAGCCGAACGGCCGGTCCGGTGGCCCCGCGGATTTGTCGAACCCTTCGAATATCGTCTTGCCGAATGGATATATAAGCTCGTGATTTCGGGGACTACGCCCTTCTCGACGGGCCGCGCCACAGGGGTTGCTAGCCCGATCGGGACGTTATTGCGTTGCAGGGGCGTATACCGTACACGCCGTTCTGTGTGCACAGTGAATTTCCCTTCTGTCCGATACACAAATGAATTCCCTGCGCCCAGCCGCCGCGCACGAAACACGATTACGCGATGATGAATCGTGCTAAGCAAATAATGTACTCGCATGCCCATTAGAATGTCGGTCGCTAACGGAAACCTAGTTATGCGTACCGGGAGTCTGTATGTGACAAATATAAATATACGTTCCGCTCGAATCATTTTCCAAGTTTGATACCCAAACATTTTTCAAGCGGATCTCATTTGACTATTTATATAATATATTATATAATACTATTTGATAATACATTATTTACGGGAACACCGGTTTATCGAGTCTTAGAGCTTTAACAAGCCACGAGTCGAGGAATATGCCATTTGATAATGAGCTACTTGAGTTTTCGATCAGGGTAACGTGACGTGGGCAAAAAGTTGACGAGAACCCTTGGCCGAATTCTAGTGCGTCATTTCTGTTTATTGCGAATCCATGTAAGAAATAAATTCAGGTCAATATTTTTGCTCGCGAATTAAACGGTGGCAGAGTCAAGTAGTATCTGGGTTAACAGTGTCTAAAGTAATAGCGAGATGTAGTCCATCGATTTCTTTGCTTCTCATTTAAATTCTTTAAATTAACCGAAGAACACTTCGCTTGAATAACGTTAAGCTCAAGTTGCATCGAACGACACGGTGAAAAACTATTTTCTGTAGATTATCTATTTAGATATTTCGAAGCGAAATTGCTTCGTTAGATCGAAAACGAAGAAATAAGGAAATTTTCACGAATGCCTATTATTTAATCCTGTCGCTCGTTTCATTTTACGTATATCGAAGGCGATCAAAATTCACGAGCTTCATTTTCTCGGTATTGAACCGGAATCCGAGGTATCGCGACACGCATAACTGTTCCCTAGCAAGAGTGACTCATCCCACAAGCGATACGAACAGCACGCGGATTTCCATGGGCTATCGATCGCGTCTAGAAACACGAAAGAGTCGAATATTATACGAAGACATATGATCCGTGGCCGTTTCGTTAACTAAAGACGGAGCATTTCGACCACGATACTTCGCGTCATGGGGACTCGAAAGCGTTGCGAACCACGTTTCGTTCCCCTTCGTGAAACCGTTCGCCAAGTCAAGGGGTGGCGGCCAGCTCTGCCTTGCAACCCCTAATTTCGCGTCGAAGTAAGGGGTACATCCCCGGGCCCGAAACAACCCCAGCGTCGCTCGCAAACGTCTCTCTTTCAGCGTAAATATTCAGTCGAGCCAACAACATAACCGAGCTTTCTGACATTCGACGAAAATAGA
>SHCU01000039.1:0-51703 GCA_004307685.1 Ceratina australensis
ATGTCCTAACTGATTGTACCACGTCAGATCATCGTATTTGTACGACTGCTACGAACTGCAGACTCTGTAGTTTAAATATGGTTAACAAAGTTTCTACTCTAGTTAGAATTTACTTTACGAATCAGAGGAATTTAGATTATTATATTAACGTACAGGTTCGATGAAAAATGATTAATTAAACTAATTTTCATATTTAATTAACTTAACTACCGTTAGGGGTAATTTCTGTTGGAGATTAATTTTCTCGAAAGTGATGTGCCTGATAATATAGAGCCTCAAAGAAACTTTGCATCCTTGCCGAAGTTCTATCCATCATCAAACGTAAGACAAGTTACACTGCTTCCTTACGGAGGACATACTAAAGGCGTAATAGACAGCGGAACACGATACTTTCCGAGGAAAATTCTCTAAAAGTTAACCGTCAGTTAATTGTTAGCCGATATTTAAGATTTATTATGCCCGGCTAAAATTACATGGCACTCGGTGTTCATTAATTTAATAATGTACAGTTGAAATTCATCAAATACTTAAGGATTGAGATAAATGAACGGTTCGGAGCGTGAAGCGTTTTAAATGTTATTCTCGTATTATCCGATTTCAAATGTATTCGTAATTAGAATTATTTCTACGAATAAATCGGCGTTCAAGGTTTATTACACTCGACTGAAACGAGAGAGCAGTCGATGACCATCAATTTGATAATGCACACTTTAAATTTATAAAACGTTCAGAGATTTCGGTAAACGAATATTTGAAAACATAAAATACTACTAAGCATTACGGTTACGTTACGTAGTTCCGGATGCATTTGTAACTGAGACCATTTCGGCGAATAAATCGTACATCACAAACTAAATAGAACGATTCTTCCTGCTTACCAATTAATGTTTAATCCGTCCCTCGGTTGCCGTTCCATGCGGATCTAATAAAAGTTTCAGCGGAAGTATCAGGCAATTCGATGCAAGTATAATGGCGGGTGCACTCTCTAAAGCGAATTCCACACACTCTGCGGAATTGTTTCCTCCCTTTCCCTCGAACGCGCTAACACGCCTATGCGATGCACCTATTTCAACCGGTGAAAGCAAATCGTGCCAAGGCACGCGGCTACGACAGCAATTCCATTTTGATATCATGAATATTTCCCGGCGCGGGTTCCTCGAACTTGCTCGTCGTGGTCGACTGAACTGGCACGATTTCGTGCTTCCTATTAGCCACGTAAACAGCCCCGTGTTTCCTTTTATGATCTGCGATTCAGAGCAACGGTATAACCATCATATCTCGCTATGGTTATTAATTATCACTTCATGCTACGATACCCACATCCCTTTAATGGTTTTATTTATTTTAGGAGTCATGCATTTTTAAAACATGCATTTAATCGTCTAAATACAAGAGAGCAGAATTAGATCTTATCTTATATTTTGTAACGCTAAGTCCGGAATAAAATAGTAAAGGATATGATTTTTAACTATTTTATTAGGGTCTCTGCCATCCCGTTCTAAAAAATCCTAAGGATATTATGTGCATATTCACAGTTTCATAGAAGTTAATAGAAATTTTAAATGTCTCAACAACTATTGGTCTGCAAGATAAATTGCAAAGTTATTGCATGTTAACTTCCCTATGCTTTTATCAATTTTTATGAAACTCTTGCTAAGAATACGAGAGGAACTGAATTTGTCCCGATATTAAAAAGAATAGTTCTATTTTGGAATGTGTTCAAATATTAATGAGAGTGACTGTATGTACATTGTCAGAGAGCTGTTCCAAAATTAGAGACAATTAGTCTCGTTAGTTCAACCAGTAAAATCGGCGACCATCTATTCACGCGCTCACCTTCATATTCCAATTGATGTTAAAATAAGTAGGCCAACGAAAATCTTCACCTAAGATTAATCGCTAATAATAATACCGGGCTAGAAATACTCACGATAGGGTAACTGTTCCGCACAAAAATAATAGTAATAACTCATATTTGGATATTATCCTGTTCTCTATAAGTATAGAAATTTTTATCAATTCATTCATTTTCATTTAATACAATGGCTAATACATGTATCATTTAAATTTGTCTCGCCTAGGGATGCTCGTCGCCGCTGGTCGTGAAATTTGCAGACACGCAGAAGGAAAAGGACCAGAAAAGGATGCAGCAGCTGCAGTCGAATCTATGGAACATAACAGGAGTCAACATGGCGCCGCATTATCTGACCGTCCGTATCGTCAATATTTTATAACCAACCTTTTTATCCGATATCAAAGAGCCCATTTGCATCGAAGATGAAATACTTTCTCGCATATTTATTTTCCTTTCAAAATTACGCTCATATTTCCACATGAATCAAAGGGTATCCCGCGTACATACATACATGCACGCGGACGAAAAGTAGATATTCGAAGATAATATTTTAAAAACGTGTTCTACGTACGAAATTTTTCGCTCGATAAGAATTTCAATCTCATAATGTAATAATTTCGTTTAACAGTCTCGTTTTATTATTACAATTTTTATTGGACACTTTTAACATTTAGAAATACGTAAAAAGAGAATTATATTCACTGTAAGGAATAATTGAAGCTGTTTGAAGGAATAATTTTGCGCATAAATGTACAGTCTACTAATAACAGTGAATATTTAGCTATTTTCTTACTACCTTTATTTGAGGGCTCGTGCATCTCTTAGTAATCTCCATTTAAATACATGCTCGCGTATAATGTTTATTTGTCTTGAACAAATTGATCTTACCTCGAATCAGCCTACACGTACTAGACATCTCATAGCAACTGCAAGCTGCACCTCGGCTTACCTTACGTTCCGCGAATCACTTGCGCAACCTATGCTGTCTTTACATAACAATTACCCATACAAGCGGTGCGCAGTGAAAACAGGCATAATAACCGTGGGCTACCTGGATCGTTTGCAGAACGACACGACACCGGCCCTGGCGCCCGCATCGTTGCAGCTGCTGCAACAACTTCAGGCGACGACGAGCGCGGCGACTCCGGTCGCAGCGGGTGCTGGCGCGAACGCACTTTCCAACGTCCAACATCAGCTGCTGTTGCAACAACATTTAGGCCTAGGAGCGGCCACCCCGGCGCACGCGGCCGCGCCCGCTGTACCCAGCCCGTCGGAAATCAACCCCGCGAACCTCCAAGGTCTGGCGACCCTCGCCTCCCTGAGCAACACCGCCGGTGAGTATGGTTGGTGTCATTTTTTTCTTTTATCTTATTTTATTCATTCGTTGATTGCTTTTCATCAATACGAGTCTGTGACCTACGTGGATTAACATAAAAAATATTATGTTTAAACGTAATGAGGCACAAAATCCTTCATGCTTTTAATTTGTACATAATTGAATTAAAGAATAATTCATCGGAACACTGTTATTAAAAAGAAAATGTTGTAGAAAAATTAAGCGATGTCATTCATCATAACAGAGAGAGAGAAAAGTTAATTGCCCCAACTTTAATCTGTCAAATCAAATTACCAAAACAGAGGCAACAATGTACATCCATAGAAAAGCTGTCAAGTTATTTAGGATAAACAAAAGTTGTGCAACTATTCAATTACGAAATGAAGTTGATTGCGCGCCAAGTTCATTTTAAATTGTAAATGGATGAAGTAAGTGATAGCTTCATAAATTGTCACATTTCACACGTTTTACGTGCAGGGATATTGCCAGTCTACATATCGAGTAGCTTTACTATCTCGTAAAGTAATCAAGTGAGCACCAAACTCCGTCCCAGTTATCAAAATTTATTTTATTTCTTATACAAATTTTTGACTATCAATACAGATAACTTTTTTTTTACAAAACACATAATAAAAAGTTTCTGAATATATCTAATGTTCAATAATTGAAATTAGTAAAAAGATTATCCTTGCTATTCGCGGGTGGAGATTTAAATATAGGCCAGTTCCATGAATTCGAAAACAAGTTCGGCGAACTTCATCGCGGCGTGGCTCGGTTAAAGATAACTATAATAGCCAGCGGCTTCTCTATTTTTCCCTCGATCCGCATAAATTTCGCTCGTTCACAAACAAATTGCAGCCATACTTTACGCGACACCTGTACCGTCGTCCTCCTTGCCGCGTACCTAATACTAAGTCAATATTTATCATCGATTGTCCGGCGTTGAAAGTCGCGCTTCGTGCTCGGCCATCGACAGTTGTAAATTATGCGTGTATCGTGGCCTCCCGACGTTTCGCAAGTTTCGCGGTCTGCCACGTTTAGCGATATTGTACACTTTTTACCGGTTGTCTCCGCGATAATAAAATTGTGCGTTTCACGGGGCTTGGGAAGCAAACCAGTGGAATGATAGATCGTGGGTACCCTCGTCACGCTTTCACGTTAAAAACATCTGTTTACCGCTACTTATTACCGACGAACGCACGCTTATTTGACGTTAGGTGCGCTCGGTCTTACATAATCGTATTGTTGGACGAGCATAAATCGATGTGTTATTGGCTTACGTAATATTCTTTTGCTTTTTTCATTTCACGGTCTGATGAATTTACTTAGTTTTTTTCAACGTTAGATTGCGGATTTTATGCATTTATACAAACAGTTGATACGCAGAAAGTACAATGAGCACGTTTAATGAAATAGAAATTAGCATTATATGTATATGTACGGCCACGAGATTCCTATGTTAGTTGGCATATAATGATTACATTTTTTTAATGGAACTTGTGATATTAGAATTTCTTTTCGTATCAACAAAAATGATATATTTCGGAAAAATTCAAAGACTCTGAGGTAACAAGCTTAATTAGGATTCATTTGCATTGTGATCCAATTGAAATATTACTGTCTGATCTATTTGATTCTATCCTATATCAAAATTTCAAATCTGGAGCATAATTCTAAGCTATCGAAGTATTAATATTGAAAATTTTTACGTGTATGTATCTGAGAATATATATGTATGTATGTGAAGTTTGTATATGAGAACGGATCGTAGATCATTTTGGCCACTAGTTTTGAAGAGATCTTAATTTTTTTCAACCAATTTTCATTATTTGAATTGATATCATAAAATTGGAAGTTTCCTATGAAGTATTATTTTTAAGAGCTATAGTTTTTTTCCTAAATATTCCTATTAAGACTGTTGTTTTATTGTAATCCCGAATCTAATCGGTTTTCGTGTGTTGTATAACGTACGTTGCAGCAAACGCAGGAGTGTCGCCAATGAGTATGCAGAACCTAGTCACCCTGGCTGCCATGACTGGCGGAAACAGCAACCTTCAAGTGTCGCCAAACAGTGAGTAAAACGAAAAAATTTCCATCGCGACACGAACACGCATAATACATAAAAACGCGAGCCATGCAATTCCTTTTTACGATGTGCATTGTGTTCGTCCTCGTTTTGAACGTCAAGGTAGAAGACCGGGGAATGAATGAACGTTAGAGAAATGTCATGCTTTCGCAGAAGAGGTCAGCTTCAAACATTAAGCGTGCAAATCGATTCGGTAACTCTGCAATTTAAAGTCTTAAGTTGGGTAAACGCCGAGTTAATTTGCACGCCTCCATGGAATTGAAGGAATAACAGCATGATGGAAGTCGTAAGGATTAATCTAATCCCATGATTAAACAGTATTTATAAAATATATCGATTGATCTGGAATTAAAGACACTGCAAACACTTCACATTGTCTGTATGTTGAATATGTATTTGTTTTAATTATTTATTCATGTGATTCAGTGTAAAAAAAAGTCGTATAAAACGATTTCTTATACCTGCCATAAAAACGTAAACAATGTTTTACATCTTTACTTGAATTTGAGTAAAAAAATAATCGGCACATTTCGCTTGACGGATTTTCTAAATTTGTTTCTTAATATGTATCTCACTTTTGATGTTTCTTGCGTAATTCGACATTGAACGATTTTTTTTTGGTGCTGCAATGTGTTGTAGAATCTGAGAAAAAGCGAACGTGCCAATATTTTTCTGACTCACTCTGAGCATTCCCATTTGTACGTTTCGTTGGCTGTGAACAAGATCGATCGTTCAGGAGCACGTTGTACGATCGCAATAATGTTAAAAGCTATCGTATCGCACGGTGAAACACATTTACTTATTTCGTACGGAGTGTAGCTCGGCTATAAGTAAATTTCGGCCAAGTTTACGCACTGAATATGTAAACACGTTACTAACTCCGCTTGTTAATATCGTGAACGTGTTCTGTGTTTCAGCGTTAAGCGGACTGGCGAATTCGACAGCAGGTATGTCGCTATGTACGTGTCACATTGCCTGGTATAGTATTAACAATTACTAAATTAATCTCTCTGCCGTTCAACGTTCTAACTTTACCCTCTGTCAATTCACATTTCCGACCCACCGCAGTCGAGCCTTCGCTCCAAGGAGTCATAATGCGTTTACGAATACTGAACTTAATTTAGTGTCTCTGTGCTCGCATACCTGAGTACCTTGGCCATAAATTATTGGCCATACGTGTATGAGGATGATTTCAGGTTATACCACTTTTTAAGAATTTCAACCTGTTTCATAATATTCTCAGCTGTCGGGACTCTAAAGTATTAACACGTATCGAGCTTTCAGAGAAATTGTCTCGCATTTTCTTGAAATTTTACTCACGTCAACTTTATCAGAGATCTACGAATACATATACTGATACGGTGTATCACGTAGGAATTTTAGATAGTATCAACTGCGAAAGCTTGAGAAGTGACACTCTAAAACTTTCATATTCAATATGCTGTAGTCTAGTCAGCGTTTCAAGTAATGTATACCAGTTTTAAAATCGTAATTTCTCCATTGTATAAAAGTATAGACAACAGACAAATTTTATGTTTTTTATATCATAGAAAAATTATTTTCACATTCTATGCGAATCATTATTCTCAGGTTATTTTGTAACTGAATGTACATATCTACTAGGGCATCATTTAATCTGTTCTTGATACTCCGCGAAGTATACTATTCATTTAGAAATTGACCAGCAGACTTTTCTTATCGTTTAATAAAATTAAAAATTTATATAAAAATTTGCCATTTTCAATATAAAAATTAACTGTAAAACGAATTTACTATGTTCATCTTGATACACGTATAAGACCAATGGAACACGCACACATAAACGTCCCACGTTCGATTACATACAGGCCCTCTGCGTTACGCCCCATTCTTTCAGAACATTTTGATTTCAATATCCCCGGATCCCTCGCATATTCGTTCGTAACGCACCAAGTGCACCAAACGATTACATATACATACATACTATATCTACCCGGATTGTCGAGCGACGTTATACCGATCAAATTATTAAAAATTTACAAGATCTAAAATTAATTCGGGAATCACGTAAAGACTAATCGGATCTTCTTTCTTTTTTTTTCTCCTTTCTTTTTCATATGAACGCACGTCAGCGTTTTAATGTGCACAATTTTTTTTCGTGCGTAGCTGTCCTTCTTGGAAAGACCGGAAACACAGGTGAGAAGAGATTGCAACTGCATTCTTACATCGGTTCGACTCGTATACACGCTCTTCACTTCTTTCACCTATTCACATCTTTCTTATCGCTGTATACTCACTTTATGTAACCTGTCACACAATGTTTTTTTTTTAGTTTATCATGTAAATAAGAGAATTATCCCTTCATCAAAATCTAACTCGATATTACATGTAATATATAAATCTCGTCTACATTGTATATGATCATTATCCTCTGTCGCGCATATTTTCATCGACTAATCGCGTTGTAATTAGTTGGCTTGTTAACGATAGAAAGAAGTTAGGTCAATATCTGTCAATTAGTTTCGATTAAGCTTTAACTTGTATGTGCCGTTTCGTAATATTTTAATTGTACAGTAATTATTTCTCGCGATGAATAATGTTTGTGTTTGAAAAATGTCCATTCGAACGAGCTTCAAATTACGTCTACAGAGTACATGTACTTACATACGAGTACGCTTATATTTTTTAAATAATGCAAATTACACTAAGGATCCATGAGTTAGTTGAAAATTGTTCTAGCGTTATTCGTGCCTATAATTAAGAAAGTGCTTCAAATTTGAAAAAAATGAAGTTACCAGTTATTTCACATCACATTATTTTTAAATAAATCAATTCAATGTAAATTATTCAGTGTTAATTTATTCCAATACCTCAGGGAAAGAAATATGACTTATCGTTAGAACAATTTCACAATTATAGGAAGATTTTATATTACTTGTATATAGTCACTCTTTACAATTAACTATACGCATCAAACACGCACGTTGGAACAATCTAAATATTTGAGGCTACACACCTCAATTAAGATGTTCAAATCATATATGAAAATGTGTTTTGAAAGTACATCGCTTCTGGTAGCTACTCAACGCGCATGCTACCGCTATATTAATAAAGCTACTCTTTTTTTTGCTGATAGCATGAAGCATGCCGGTCAGAAAATTATGTACCGCAAACAAAATGATCTTGTTAATCGATCGGTCGTTACTGTAGACTGAAAATAAAATGAGGATGTTAAACATGTAATAAATGAAAATGATTCTCATTTTTGAAGGGTCCACCGGAGGTAGTCTCAGTCCTGTGACATCTTTAGCGCTCAACTCCCTGACAGGAACACCTTTAAACGGATTACAAGACTCCTTGAGCAACGCCTACTCCAGTTTGCAACAATATGCAGGTAAGCAGTTACGTTGGAGAAGTGTCTGTCTCGTTCTGATTAAGATTATCACATGTAATCCCATTGAAAGAAAAGATAGTAATTACATAGTGAAGAGTGTTGTTCTAACGAATAACTGTGCGCCTTAAAGCTCTCATTGGAAAGACGTCGGTGACGACCATGGAAAAGAAAAAATTACATAGTGAGTAACAAAACACCAAAAAACACACGAAGTGGAATGCCTGAAATTTTTAGCGCTATGCAATACTACGTATAAACGCGGCTCTATACCATTTTGCAATCGATTTGCACGTGATCGATCCGCCTAGATCTCTAGAGGCAATTGGACAACGCTTGAGTTAAGAATTTTTTGTAGTTGGCGGTATGAATCCGAATATGAGGCATACAGTAATGAAAAAATGTAATTTTAATATCGACATTAGCTGTTTGCACGGATAGACCTATTCGTAAAATGAAATTTATCTGATATAAGTATGTAACCGCCCACTGATATAAATTCCAACTCACAAGATACGCAATACGGAAGTGTAAAGAAATTTATATGCGTCATTTCGAGATTTATTAAAAACTGAATAAACGAAATTATGTATGAGATTTATTCGTTTAATTGGAATTATTAACTTTGAAATCTAGAATCTGAAAATCGATTGAGTTATTTCATCCAGTTAAAATACACTAAAACTGGGAGCTCGTTGGTATCGTTACTCGGAAGAAAAATTGATCTTGTTTTCTTATCCTTATATTTTCAAAGACAAGTAAATCGTTGGAACAGGCTAATCATAATTTTCGTGGTAAAATGCGAATCTCGTGGGATGCGAAGAAGCAAGCACGACGCGTAGATCAATCAATCAGCGGGATCGGGTAAGGAATCGGTGGTACGATGAATCTTGTGCTTTCAGGGTTCCCTGCATCCTCTGCATTTACAGCTGCGGCGGCGGCGGCCGCAGCGGCAGCCCAAAAGGCGAAATTCACCAACACGGACAAGCAGATAGAGGGTCCCGAGGGCTGCAATCTGTTTATCTATCATTTACCGCAGGAGTTCAGCGATACTGACCTGGTCTCAACGTTTCTACCGTTCGGGAACGTCATCTCCGCAAAGGTTTTCATCGATAAACAGACGCAACTGAGCAAATGCTTCGGTAAGCATCGCGAGTTCTATTCTTGATACACTAGGTTTGCCTTTAAATACGTACGTTAAGTCAGTCGTAAAATTCTCGTTTTAATAGAAAATAATAAATTTTCTTACTGTCAGTTAGCCTGGAATATATTCCTCACAAAGATTTTCTTCTAATTCAAGCTACCTATATCGGTGCTCTAATGTTTCTTTAAATTTCCAAGTCGTCCAATTAAAATTTTCTTATTGAGCTGTGTATACATTTAAATAGTTTACTGAATTTTCATTGTGAAACCTAATCGTAACAGGATCATGCTGCAGGTAACATGTTCGAATCTGTTGAAATGATTTGCAGGCTTCGTGTCATACGATAACGCGACCAGCGCGCAGGCAGCGATCCAGGCGATGAACGGCTTCCAAATCGGCATGAAACGGTTGAAGGTCCAATTGAAACGATCCAAGGACGCATCGAAACCCTACTAGCCGGCATCGTTCACCGTTCGTAGGTAGATACCAAGGACTTCTCGGATACCACGGCTCGGAATCAACGACCCTTGGTGTCCATACTCAAACCGAGAATGATCCACTGTTCATACATTTGATTCAGTATCGTCGATCATTGATCGGGGACATTTTTCGACTTGAATAGATGGATGATTTTCGTTAATCCTTTCATTTCGATTAGACATAGCCGTGTAATCTCTAGTCGAACAGTATTTTTTTATAAATCAATAGTAGGTAGACTTTCCGTTCTCTTCGGACGCCAACGAGAGGAATCTTCTGTTGAAATTCAAAGTTAACTTCTGAAACGAGGCTGTGATAATGTTGAAGACTTAGGTTGTTTTCGAACGAACAGAAAATAGCCAAAAACAATTCTATGTTACGTATCTCTTTTGTAAAGGTTCGAACGTGCTCCAAAGGAGATTCGACTTTCTCTGAAGTTCAGGTTTTCTTTACCTGCCAGTCCGTCCATGTACCCATTCTGCTCTTGTGTACAAAAGACTATATCCGTCTTCTTTTCGGCTGTCGCATATCTGTATCTCTCGTGATAATACATGTATTTCTGTGCCGCTCTTCGAAATCGATACTTTAAGCAGGATTTAACCGAAGCTACAAGTGATAGAAATTCTAAACGCAGTGGTGACTTCCCGTACTTCTCAGTTTTTGTTTTTGTTTTTTATTATATTTTGTTCTTTTTTTATTTTCTTTTTATCATCTTTTAAAAATGGGTAGCTGTTAAAAATTTCACTGCATAATGTATTTATTTAATCAAATAGTTGAGAATCCTTTCCCAGGGAACTTTCTAAATACGTGTATAGTCGCTGTTGATTCCGTACACAGAGAAAATACGTTGCGACAAGATGTTTAAGGCGTAATTCTGGAATTCGTTTATTCCATTCACTCGACATGAATATCGGTTATATTCTACTGTTACAAATGACACCAATAAAATTATTTTCTATTCGAATAAGTTTCCATAAACTATGCTAGAGTTAAATACTTATAAATATGTAAGTGAAAGAAGGATGTAAGAAAGATACAAACGATGCATCTCTGAAATCATCTTCCATAGAGTATTTGAAATTCGTACATACATTCGCAACTTATTGAATGTAATTTTTACCAAAGTAGCAATTCATTATAATACGTTTATTGTTAATTCTTGGTACGCGATCCAGTATTCAGTTAAATGTAATATCGTTGCTCGTCCTTTGATATCTTCGAAGGTGGAACATTTCGGCCCCCGTACACCGCTCTATTATGACACCCTCTCTTTTTCTCGCGCGGTCAGTGGTGTAATCAAAGTTCATATCGTCGCGAACGGCTGCCAATCAAGCTTATTGTGCTAACTTCTGTGCACAAAGTGGAAAAATTACATAAACGTGAAGTTTCACTAACAAATATTCACCGTTGTAGCTTCTCCTACAGGATACGAGAGTATAAGTAGTAGTTCGCTTTGAGTTTATTTCCTCTCACGCCACGTTAAGTTTCTCGTACGTTTATGACTAAACTTACTTTTGTTCTTGTTGTTCTCATTTTTTTTTTAATTTACTTGTCTTACCTTTTTTTTGAGACTTCGCTTCGACTGTTCCTTTTTTAAAAGTTTTGTTTTATACACACGTATATACGTACGTACTGTTTAAACGTTTTCTATATACATATATGCATATACATATATATATTGTATATACTATCTCTCAATAATTTTATCGGTAGTCACCAGTTTGTTGCGCTACCAATTGCAGTGAAAAACTGCGACAACAACGGCCTACCTCACTAATTTTCTGATTATGCTACCTTACACGATTCAGTAGTTACGCGACAATT
Organism: Ceratina australensis; assembly: GCA_004307685.1. Classification (NCBI taxonomy): domain Eukaryota; kingdom Metazoa; phylum Arthropoda; class Insecta; order Hymenoptera; family Apidae; genus Ceratina; species Ceratina australensis. Next base: position 12,093 of record SHCU01000039.1, read on the forward strand.
ATTATTTCTTTTCAATTTTATCTATTTTTTTTACAATTTTTTTAATTGCTCAAGGATATAGAGAACTTGAAACGTTCTGTGACAATAATATTTCACAGTTTGATGGTTAATTTTACGCTATGATACGCTTCATTAGTTGTTAGTACTAACATCGCCGTGTGATCTTTTTTTCTGGGATACCGTCGGACGTCGATGTACCGTCATCAACAGTGATTCGTCGATTCTCGTCTCTCGTGAAACATGTCGTTGTTCAATTGCTTCTAACAATTGTTAGTCTATTAATTTATTTATGTAATAAAGAGATGGAGACGTCGATGAATCACAACGGTTTGAAGGAAGTAACAAGAAACGAATTAATTATAAATCAAGACCTTCAAGAAGCAATCAATTCTAACTTCATGGAATTTTTAACGTCCGTTTTAACGACATTTCAACTAAATTAGATTCTTGTCACTTCTATTCATTTAAAGCGACGTATCGACAAACTACCTGTGTACATGTTGCACGGTGACGTCATATCCGCAAAATATTGTGCCAGTGACTTCACGCGATTTTCGGCGAGTAACAAAACGCAATTCCTCTTGTTTGCACGAATGCGTTAATTCTGAACTTATATCTTTTTTATTTCCGCTATTTCTATTTAAATGTGCAGCAGTACCTTGTTTACTCGAATTAATCACAGCTCAAATTATTAGAATAATCATTTTCTTTTAATATATATTTTATTATATGCTTAAAGCTTAAAATCGTGAGAAAATACAATTTTTCTAGTCACATTATATTTAAAATAATTTCGATATTAGCAGCTACAGGTCCTATTTAGAGAAAAAATAAACAAATCCAATCGAAACGCATATTATTGGTTGTAGAATGTAAACTTAACATTATATGAGCATAAAAATAATCACAAAGCATTGAAATCGTAACAGATATTAGATATTACATTAACAGAGCATTATGCTATGTTTTATACATTCTTGAAGGATTATTACATCCTTTTTTAATCTAACATACTTTCAACCCATAATTCGTGCTAACGTAAAAGGAAGAGTACTTCGACATGAATGATACCCCATTCGCTCACGAAATACAGGAAAATATGTTTCTCACTTCTAGTAAACTGGGTTCTGCAGCATATCGTGTATAATAATTTATCAATATCAGTCAGTCAGTAATCATCAGAATTCGCGTACTGAAAAAAGCGTCGGCGGAAGTTTCCAGTGGCAATGGCCCGGACCCATATCGACGATGGTATCCGGCGCGCGTCACCGTGCACGTCTGCTCGGGCTAATCCTAAATATCTGGTGTGTGGTGGTGACTAACCTGTCCGTGTGTTTGTTTGTGTGCCAGCAGGTGGCCTGTGACGTTGTGACCGTGTTCTCGATCGGAGTCGCCGTGCCATGTCAGTCTCAGTCAGTCGAATCGGTCAATCGTTTGATCGATCTGTCGATCAGTCACATGACTCCTTGGTCAACCTTCTCGATCAGTCATTCTGTGTCTGTCGGTGCCTGTACACATCTGCCCGTTCTCGCTCCTCTCTCACAAAACAAAAGACAAACAAACAGAAAACGAAGTCCTAGACATAATTACTATACGCATATTACTACTATGACACGTCCTGTAACTTTTTTTTTCTTACGCGACACCATNTGACCGTGTTCTCGATCGGAGTCGCCGTGCCATGTCAGTCTCAGTCAGTCGAATCGGTCAATCGTTTGATCGATCTGTCGATCAGTCACATGACTCCTTGGTCAACCTTCTCGATCAGTCATTCTGTGTCTGTTGGTGCCTGTACACATCTGCCCGTTCTCGCTCCTCTCTCACAAAACAAAAGACAAACAAACAGAAAACGAAGTCCCAAACATAATTACTATACGCATATTACTACTATGACACGTCCTGTAACTTTTTTTTTTCTTACGCGACACCATGTACTCGAGGAGAGATCGGTAACGGCTCCTCGAACTAATTCACCCACGAGCTACCTCCACGTTTTAATTTCGCGTACGGTCGCCACTGCGTGATCTGATTCCGCATTCGAGACGCCAGCGTCGATTATCAATAACGCTACACCGCCGTAAATAAAGAGCGGTATAATTGAGAAAAAGAACAAGGGGAAATTCTCCTTGACGACCAACCCGGCCAACTTAAACACTCCTGGATCAAGTCGGGTGAATTAAACCGAGATGCGGGAACGGAAACGAGGAATCATCGTGGGAAAGAGAACAAAACGCGCACTCGATACCTTGCGAGAATTTGAGTGAGAGAGAGAGAGAGAGAGAGAGAGAGAGAGAGAGAGAGAGAGAGAGAGGCCAGGGAAACGATACTTGATAAAAAAGAAAAGAGTAGCGAGGCGGAAATTGAAAGCACCAATCAATCGAGCGACTTTTATGTTTCTTGGGCTAAAATATGACACGATGCTACCCTATTTCTCTGTTTCTCTTGTATGTTGTGTGTACATATATATATAAATTATATATATATATTGCGAATGCGTATGCATACCCATATAAATGTGCATGTGTATGTACGATAATATGCGTATGCGCGCGATGCGATCTAAAACTGATAAGGGGCGTTGGAGTTCGTTATAAATGTAGTTACGGTTCTTCGATTGAAACTATACGAACGAACGGGAGGGCAATTTTAGATCGCAGCGAATTTTTCGTGGACCTCTAATGTAAGAAATATTTGCGTACAATCAGTAACTAGCTGTTAAACGAGCGAAGAAGACACAATGGAACAGAAAGAAATTGTATGCTCTTTCCTTGAGACGGGACTCTGTGTACCTTGTATCATAACGAATTCGTTCGCTCACCGACTGAGAAACGATTTTTATCGACTCATTGTTTCGGGATCGCTGTCAGCGTCACGAAGTGCTTGTTCATATGTAGATAAAACGTAAAAAAAAAAAAACAAAAACGAAAAACAAAGAAGAAACGTGCACTAGCTACTTGCATAGTGCTCGGCTCTAAACCGAATAAATTACTAGGGAAAAGTCGCGTAGAAAATTGGGAAACGATGAAGGAAAGAAAAATAACGAGACGAGAGTCGAAATCGTGTTAGTAACGAGAATGAAATTATTATAAGCGGGCCGCAGATCGCGGGAACCGCGATCGGGTCTGATTGTAAATTAATAATAACGTGTAATGATGTAAAGATTACCAAAAAAAGAACCAAAAACGAAAAAAAGACAAAACTGGAACAAGGAGACAAAACGAATCGTAGGAAAGAAAAAACAAACGATACATAAGTAGCATTTTTTAATGACTTTGTGATAACGTTGTACCGTACCGTAGGATTGGACTAGGATCGCTTTTTAAACGTGTGTATGATAGGAAATAAGCGTGGCACCTTGTAACGGCGGAGGAATTCCGAAGACGCATTACGATGGAATAAGAGGCGAACATGCGAGATCGTTTTTGTCGATTGACACTTCACTCTAGCGTGCACGCGGTCATCCTTCTTTTCTTTCTTTTTTTTCTTTCTTCGGGGGTACTTACGATTCGTATTCATTTTTAATTGTGATCTCCGTTGTGTTCGAGCCTGTAGACAAAATGTACAGTCGCAGGTTCAATCAGGTTTAAAAAAAAAAGAATGATACCTTTCAGTATATCATGTGTCGAGACGATAAGGAAATTGAACAAAATTCATTGTGAACGTTTTTATTCGTTGAATACAGCGCTCACGTAATTGTACACGAATTAATCTTGAGTCAGTAACCATTCTTGTTAAATCACAATTGACAAATATAAATGATTTTACCAAGCACGTGAATGAAATTGTACTTTTGTTTGTATCGTCTGCATAGTATTTAAGCTTTTAAAAACAATGTAGAGGCGACTGGTATCATGCGTTCAAATTGTCAGATATACATATTTTAATTGACCCTCCGTGCTTCGGAATTTGTATCGAAGGACCCTTAAGTCGTTACTGATGCAAGATTAACTCATTGGCGTCATTGTTAGGTACTTAATTTCATTGTAAACTTAATATGCACTTCCCTTGCATAGAAAATCAGAAACGAGAGGAACCACAAATTTGAGAGTCCAGTAATGATATCCGATTACAAATTTACTTACATTGCCAGTTCATCGGTATAATTATATCATATAAATAGACAATGACATCGCAAGCTCTGCTTCCGAATGAGAAATTCAAGAAAAAAAAGAAGAAAAACGATGTAAAACACTTTGTCTACGAATTTTAAACAGAAGTACTACATTAAAAGTATTTCAACTTCTACTTGTTTTGAATAAAATTTGATCATTCGTTTTATACGAAAATACTATAAATTTTCATGGTATAAATATAACAAGACAAATATTAAAAAGTATGTAGTAGACTTCTTACAAGAATCAGATGTATTCAAGAGATTATAGTTAACAGTGAAAATCTGTCTTGATGAAATTACTTAAAAAAATTGATTCGTCATTGGACAACTGGAATGTACAGGTAATCATAGCTGGCTCTCTGTCCAATCACTTACTTTCATCGATCATTCTTTTCGCACATTTTCTCTTTTTCTCTTGTTATTCATTATGACGGTTCGTTTAAATTTCTCATAGCCGATTTATTTTGTACTTTTTGTAAATTCTTTTAAGTATAAAAATACAAGTGTCCATTAATTGCTAACAACCTTAGAGCATATACTACTCGAAGCAGCTTCAATATATGTCGAGAGATACACTTTACCTATATGCAGTCTTTTTCCGCAGCATGGGATTATGTCACTTTCTTTTTCAAATCGCTTACTGGTAAGTAAAAGGAGAGATAGTGTAACCAATATCATGTTGCCAGAGAGAGATAGCATATAGCTAAATGTTTTCACCCTCGTCCACACCTTCAAAGCTTGTAAAGCTGCTCCCGGAAGTATATACTCTGAGTTAACACAATTTACACGCACGCGTCAAACCAAATGAACGGAGTTACGAACGCTTAATTTTCGTCAGATTTGCAGGAAAAGTAAAGTAACGATAGATTTAGGGTCCATCGAAAATGATGCACACCTACAAAATAATTATTATAGAAAACAGTACATGTACTTTATCACGTTTTTGTGATTGATTGAAATTTATTTTTATGATAAAACAAATTAATCAAATTAGGGATAATAGAATATAGTTTCATGCTGCAGTTATTAATTATATTTGTTATACTAGAAATTTCAATGAAATGTAGGCATGCCTCTCATTTTCGATGGATCGTTTATTACAGATCGTAGAGGACTGATCGTCGCGTCGTACTCCGTGCCAATTACCAAAGACGTTTCTTTAATTAAATAATCGATGTACTTAACAACGTTGATTGTCTCTCTCACACACGCACGCACGTTCAGCTGATACGCATATACTTGTCACGTTATAGCAGTTGACCCTATGCGAGATATGTTACACCGTTCCCGTGAGTCTTTGTACACATGAATACAAATGGAGCCTAGTCAAAAGTAACATTACGAATTAACATATCATCGTTCTTTTCCGTATCATCTCAGAAATTCTTCTCAACGTGCAGTTGTTAAAGACAGCAGTGAGTAGAAACAAGAATAATTTAATAACAGTGCTGCTACGTCATTAGAATGATTATAATTATTATTGTTACTATTATTATTATTATTATTATTATTATTATTATTATTATTATTATTATTATTATTATTATTATTACCACTATATTCCATCTCATCAATCACTATCGTTACCCTTATTACGATTTTTTATTCAAGTAGAATGATCATGATTTATCCCTAATCTTTCTGTTGATAGATTATTATTCTTATCATTATACTATATTGTGACGTAATTATTGTCGCTATAATTCTTGGTGGTATCTTTACTGTAAAACATCATTCTTTATTCTTATTATTATTACTTTTATATCTTGTTAATATTATTAAGCGCACTTTATTACAATGGTGTTTACGATCATTGATTTATTAGATAATAATCATCGTAAAGCTGTGCGACGTGCGATCTGCCACGGCCGCTAGTGCAATATTAACTTTTCTAGTAGATTTTACACGAACTTCTGATACGAACGAGGATCACTCGCGCTGTGTACTTAATCAAAACGTCTACTATTCCATCAAATATAAGTGCGTATGTTTTAAATAATTAAAACATGTTATTTTATCATGTTTACATCATCAGGTAATTTGTAACTTCAATATTGTTCGATCAAATTATTTATGTATTTGTGGGTATACATATGTTTAATGACTGAGTTTACAAATCTGACGAGTGGTCCTGTTCGTGTAGCTACCGTTGCTAATCAGTATCGTTGCGATTGATAGTTTATATATTTTTCTTTTTCTTTTTTGTAAATCCTATGCGTACATACATATATTTAGATAATTCGTGATATAATGTAACGTCAACGAGTCATATATGTATGTACGCATAATATCGCCATGTCATCCCTGTAATGTTAATGGATTATAGTACTTTATTTTGCTGTTTTTTTTTTCTTCCGTAGAAATTGTTTTCATTCTGTTTTCTTTTGCTGTATTATTATTATTTTTATTTGATAAGTTTAGACTTGTGCATCTAACCGCGTTCATTATCCTTGGTGCTCTTGTATGTGCGATTTTCCTCGCGATTCGACGCGCTAGCAACCGAAGGACAATCGTTACAATACAATCTTACTAAAATTACAATTGATAAGGTTTTCAAGCACGAAGTCAGTTGTCGGTGCCAAAAGTTTTCCAATGACCGCGAAATCGAGTTCAGTCGGCGATGATCAATGTGATCGATCAACCGCCCAGATAATAAGGAAAAACGATAACGACCAAAAATCGATCGTGAATCGGAAATCAAAGAGAAACCAAATCTTATCATGAAATGATAACGGATATGCTTATTTCTGTTTGTGCGCACTGTAGAAAATCCAAACGGGCGTGTATCTTGTGTACGTGTGTGTGTGCGCGCGGGCGTGTATTAAAAAATTGCAACAGACAGTTCTACGCACACATACTACATACACGTATATGTATATGTGTGTGTGTGTGTGTGTGTGTATGTGCACACGTACATCACGTTTCTGGACACATTAAATGTGTTTATTTTTTGTCTATGTGCGTATACAGGTACATGTACAAAGTAATTAATGTATAATTTTACGTGCGCTAGGCTTCGTTATTGTTTTGAACATGAGTCACCCATTGTTATGTTTATAATGCTCGCAATTATAGAATGAGAAGTTCGACATATTTTTGTTTAATGATCAATTTTTATTTTCACATGTACACATATGTAATTCTTTCTTTTGTTCTCTTCGTTTTCTCCCATTTTTTCCGCCGTATCTGTTAATTGTTAGTGCACGCCGATCGCCGTGATCCAACGACGAATCAAGATAAAAATGAACACTATCGTCGATTTGAAGTATCTCCTTTATTTTCTTTTTCCGTTTATCTTTTTCTCTTACTTTATACCGGATAAATGAGCATGTGGCGTATGTTGGAACAACAATACATTGTATTTATTTTGTTGGTTTAATTTTTTCTTTGCTTTCATTGCAACCTTCGAAATATCCGTTCCCAACAAATCCTATCTTAAGTTCACTCACTCTCAATCGTAGTTTAATGCAAGTTCAGTCTTAAAGAGAATGTGCAGAGTGTCTAAGAAAATTGAGACCTAACTTATACTACATTGTAATATATGAATTATCGAGATGGAATAAGTAAAAAAAGTTCATATAATTTCCGAAATATTCACAGATAATATTACCAACGCATTTGAAATATTTAGAGGAGTATGAAGGATTCGCATTGTAGTTATAATTAGACTGTGGATCCTTATGTAAGTTCTTATTTTTATAAATCAAATTAAAGAAATAAAATGGATATAAACACTTGTTTCTTCCTTGGAATATTATAAATTATATTTTACCTTGACTATTTTGCACTTCTTCACATATTTATCACATACTGTGTTTCCTTAAATTATTTGAGATTCATGTAAGTACATAAGCACCTACAGTCTAATTACATCTGCCACAATAGATTACATTTTTAAAAACATTTCCAGACATATATGAACTTCTTTCATCTATTTAATCTCGTAATGCATAACACAAGCTTGGTTATAATCTTCTTGGACTTCCTGCATGTTATTTCTCATTTATACATTTCTCATTACTATTCTCTCTTCGTTGCATAAATTAAATCTTGAAGTTTATCCATCTGATCAAGCAGCCGCGCGTTAACGATGTCTATTAAAAAAAAAGAGGTAGATTGAAGTGAAACGATCCGAAAGACGGACACTCAAGGTAGGAATTGATACATTCGTTGAGTCTGCTTGGAGGGAAAACGAATATCATTCATGTTATTTTATCCAGCACGATGTTCATAAATAAAATTCAACTCTTTTTTTAGCTATCTACATCTCCACATGTTTTACATCTTGTAAAATTCATGAACATTGATATGCACATTGATACGGTATCGATACAGAGATCAATATGCATGTTAACATTTCACATTTAAATCTTGTTGAACAGGAAGACAACTTGTACATTCTGAAACATTCATTGTGCTGGGATGACGAAAACAATAATCGCAAGAACGGAGGGGTGAAAAAACGTGTGGCTATTTCCAGTCGCAGAGCCACGAATTTTTATAGATTGTACACATTTTGTATATACTCGAGCATAATCCAGTCATAATGAAAATTTTGATAACTATCTCCGTGGATGTTCATTGTGTTCGGCCTAATTATTCGCTCTTCGCTAAAACGAGAATTTCCGCCCTTTTGAGCCGTTTTGTTAACCAGACCGGACTGAGAGTGAGAGAGAGAGAGAGTGGATAAGCGGAAATCGCTACAATTAACGCGTGTAACTTCGATACGAAATGATCATCGACGCCGTGAATACATATATACAATAAATAAGCAAAAATATGCAGAGAATAAAAAGACTTAAAATATGTACAAAAGATGCAAACACACTGCTAGGAAAGCTGGGGCGATCGTTTATGGAAGAGAGTCGGAGATTACGTGTTTTTGTCATATCGTTCAAAGTTAGATTATTATCAGAAAGAATGGTTCGACCGTTCGAAGTAACAAAGAAGGATGAAAGTGTAATTTGAAATAAAGATACTTAGACGTGCAGTGTGTCGTGAAAGTAAGCTGGTGATACTTTGTACATTAACTAAAAAGTACTGTGCTTAAAGCTTTTATACGATAAGTAAGGGCGAGACTTGTATTAATATTTTTGTAAATTTTTTATCATTTTGAATATTTACAATTTCATCTTTTATACAATTTCCCATACATCAAAGTAATTAAACAAAAAAATACCTCGGTTCTTTTAAGGATTATTATGATACATTGATAAAATCAAAATTTACAAATTACCATATCCATATTTTACAAATTTTCTAAATTATCGAGTACTACGTATTTTTCTGCGATAATCTCTTAACATTTCCTGATATAGGCACACATGATTTGTGTATTCGGATAAGAGCCACAGTAGAAAATTACTTTCGCGACACAATGTACGATGACTTGTAGGTATCCGCGTCTTTGTAAAAATAAAGAAAAAAAAAAATACTAGTAAAAACGGTAAAAAACAAATTGTGATCTTTCCCGTTTGGATGTTAAGTAGAGCTACAGGTTGTACAGTACGCACACGCACTCACTATTACAATCATCGGAGGATGTAGGTACACTGTGTACATAAAACGTATGTATAACTGATAAGGATATTTTTTGTACGTAGTTAAAAAATCTTGACAACAACAACAACAACAAAATGGAAACTGCTCTCTGCCGCATATATATAGGTATATATTTATATGTACATGTATATGTATATCTGACTGTAATTCGTTCCACACAGTGATCTCCGTTGTACCTACGTAAACCGTGTATGAACTGTGCCGACGATATGGAATAATCCAAACTGCAGAGTCGATCACGTAGATTTTCTTTTTCTCCTTTCTCTTTCACACACACGCAGTAGAGTTCAATTTATTCGAATGAAATCTCTATAAATGCCTGTAACATTGATTAGTAGATCGGTTCTTTATCAACGTTCATTGTGTTAGTTTGAACAACGTGTTTTAGATAAACATTCGTCGGATCGTTGGAACATTGAAATACACATTCAGTCTTTAATATCCGGTCTTCTACATTCTACGTTACACGCGATACTCATTATATCTGCACATTGAACTTTCACATAATTCCATAAAATCCGCTGCCTATTCATTACATTCTTAAATCGAAAGTTCTAATTCATTTTCTTATCGGATAGTCAGACCGAGTTTTGAATAGTCCAAAATATACAATTCGATCAAATAATTTGTTCGGAAAATCTGATTACATTAATTTATCTGTCAATTGTTTTGAAAATGTTTTAAACACTAATAAATCAAATCGAATAAATGGAGTTCCACTGATAATGAATGAGCTACTCGAAGAAGTACTGATACATTACTCGCGATAATGTGGGTTGCTCCCATTGGATTAATTTTCATAAAATTACACGATCAATTAATATTACCTATTCAGGTTGGAGTACATATTTTTTTCTCCCTCTCTCTCTTACTCTTATATTTATTTTTGTTCGACGTTTTGATAAAAGTAATTGGAAAAATTTGAACTTGATACTGACAGGCCTCCTCCATACACGTGAAAACTTTATCAATTATAAATCAAATCTGCAGATAAAATTTAATTTTTACGAATTTATGCTCCCAATAAATTTGTTCCGCAATATAAGTCTGTTGACTTATGTAATTATGCTGGACTTCATCTGTACGTTAATAGATATTAGCAGATTTGATTCTTCGTGAAGTTTTTTATCAAAACCACGCTAACGTGTATGAAGGCCTAATAATGTATATTAAGAACAATTAGATAGCTTGTAGTAATTTCTTAATGTCGCAATAAAACGAGATTGCAAATGTGATTAAGCATAATTAAGAACAATTCATATCTTTTTAAAACTGTTGATCGAGAATCATCGAAATTGATTTCTATTTTTACTCGGTAAATTAAGTCTCACTCTCTTACCGAATTAAATACTTTCATCGTATTAATTGTCTTTTTGAATCTGATTTTCTTTCGGGAATCTTAAGAAAGGAGCAACAACAACTTGCACAATAAACACTTTTAGAATTACAGATGATAATAAGTATCATTAATCGATAATGCGAATAAGAATTGAACGAAAATTCAATTGAATGAAATGGAGAGAGTTAAGTGAAAAAGAAATGGAGAGTGAGGGAGATAACTTGAATGTACCTAAGCACGTTATCATTCCATAGAAATGGCTCTTCGACGATCTGGATTACCGAATCGACATAGTAACTTAAAACACGATCTCTAGGATAGTGTACGTCTAAACGGATAAGCTACGCGTCATGATGTTTAAATATACTAACAATATAGATTTTGTATACCGCATGCGTGAGATTGTAGAGACGAGCATAACAGAGGGGAGGTTGTGCATGCGAGCGCGCGTTACAGAATTTACGTTCGACAGGTTAATAAATCGTATTTTCGAAATAATCTTCATTTCCCTGAAATTCTCTAGAACCCTGTCCCACCCGTAACCAAACAAAATTGACACTTCTAAAACTCACGCTTTTCGCCAATATCTCGTTAACCGTTGGTCCTAGCGAAAAATGTTTTAGATAAAACTTGCACAGTTTTTTAGGGGCTATAAGATCGCAATAATCATTTTTCCTTAATTATCCTAAATAAGGAGATATCAAGCTTGAATTCTTAACTCTTCACGATAGCAAAAACTTGTTCCAATAAAAGATGTAGATCTCGCCGAGATCTATAAGAAAGGTTCTCTTCACTTTTCTCGTATCTCTACTGATAAGCGAGTTATCGGGGAAAAACCAAATTTTCGGAGTTTTAAAACGACGGTGGCGCCGGCCGAATCAATTGGCCAGTGGCAAAACTTGGAACTAAAATTTTTACTCCTAAAAACACAGTTTTTATTTAATAACTCGCGAACCCTTGATCTCAGCGAAAAATGTTTCAGATGAAAGTTGCACGGTTTTTTACGGGCTACAAGATGGCAGTAAGCATTTTTCCCTAATTAGCCTAATTAGCAAGATATCAAGGTCGAATCATTTAATATTAACGCTAGCAAAAAATAGTTCAAATAAAAGTTATAGATCTCGCCAAGATCTATAAGAAAGGTCCTCTTCACTTTTCTCGTATCTCCACTGATAAGCGAGTAATCAGCGAAAAGCCAAATTTTAGGAGTTTTAGAACGACCGTGGCGCCGGCCGAATCGATTGGCCGGTGGCAAAACTTGGAACTAAAATTGTTACTCCTAAAAACACTGTTTTTATTTAATAACTCGCCAACCGTTGATCCTAGCGATAAATATGTTAGATGAAAATTGCACGGTTTTTTGCGGGCTACGAGATGGCAATGTGTATTTTTCCGGAATTACACTAATTAACGAGATATCAATGTGAAGTTACTTAAATCGTTGAGTTAGAAAAAAACGTTTTAAACAAAAGTCGTAGATCTCTTCGAAAACTACAGAAAAGATCCTATAATTTTTTAGTTTCACTCATTTATTCTGCTAAAAAGGTTTTGTATATGCTATGATGGAAAACTTTCTTGAATTGGCCGCGTGGTGCAGTACTTTCGTATCTGGCACGCTGGAAGCACTTTCATTTTCTCTCTGCCAGTATTTACATCTGCGAACTTAAATGAGTGTGAATGAGTTAAGCAGGTTACACCGGATTTTTAAATAAAGTGCAAATTGTTCTTTAATTCTAAAGCCCGAGCTTAAATTTACATGACTCGCACAATTAAATTTAAAAACTATTTTTTTTAATTTTTTAATGTAAACTAGCGTATACTTCTTAAGTATCTTATAAGAAATCAAATTTCTAAAATAACAATGTCCTTTATATCTTCTGCATATCTAATACTTATTATATTTTTGTTAAATGATGTTGAAGCAACTGAGTTAAGTAAGTGATGTCATATAAATTATTTGTTGTGTACAAATATAAAGAATGATGATAATTAAAAATAAATAAATTTTCTTAGATCCCAGTGAAGTAGTGATTGTAATATTGGATCAGAATGATGGCTATCATATAGCACATGCTGAAATGTTGAAAAAAGATATTCTTGAACAAGCAGATTCCCTTGATAAGGTATATGCAACAATGGGTAATCAATACTTTATGTTTCTTAAATTAAATGTAATATTACACAGTATTAAAATACTAAATATTTTTCCACAAGGATCCCCCAACAGTACTCTTGACTCATAATTTAAATATCAATGGCTCATGGACAATAATACCACTTTTGGATCATTTATTAGATTCATATCCAACTGCAAAATGGTTTTTCTTCTGCTTGGACAATACTGTCATCAGATTGAATAAATTGTTAAATGTCTTTTCCAAGTTCAGAGAAACTAAAGTAAGTTATTTTTTTACTTTTATCCAAAATATTTATTATTAACGAAGTTTTGTTTTAGAACTTGTGGATTGGACACGCATTGTATGATCATGAACCAACCATCATACATCATTTTTCAGATCATAACAAAAAATTCAAATATCCACACTTGGGTTCAGGCTTTGGATTAACATCGAGCCTGGTAACAAGGTATAATACATAATTTCAAGTTGGTTCGATGTGTTAATGCTCAGCATTCATGTATTATATTTGAAATGGCAATGTAAAACAATGAAAATACATTGAGTGCAAAGGATTAAGCAATCTCCATAACACTAATCATGTATTTATAGTTTAGTACGTAAAATCATGGAACCTGATGGACCTAAAGATGATTTTTCTATAGACGCATCATATGAATTCGCATCTTTTGTTCTAAAGACAGACAATGCAGCAAGATTAACGCATGTATCTAACATATGCATTATATCCAGTTCGGATTGTGCCACGTATCCAAGATTCTTCCATGCATGCGTAAGTTAATGATATTCTGCATTGTTATCACTTTCGCTAACATTCATTTTTTAATAATGTAATTCATTTCGAATGAAGGGCGCATCTGTGACTACTGAAAATATATATTTTGCAGTAAAGACTTGTGCAAAATACCATGTTGAAAGAATTCCAGTAATTAAGAAAACGTGGGCAAAGTATGCTACGAACATTGGCTATTTCAGTGATGCAGCTGGTACAGTCATTTTTTATGTAACAATAAAAAATATATCGATTAAATGATTAAATGATGTATTCTTTCAGTATAGATAAATATCTACCTGATGCTTCTATCGTATTAAATACAACCCAGGGACACTGTGGGAAAACGTACAAGATATTGCAGGAAGCAGACAAGATATTAAAAAAGAATAATTTAAACTGGTTAGTTGTGAGCGACGACGATACAATTTTTAGGTAACTGTTTTTATTCTCTATGCTTACTTAAATTTATTTCGGTTAATAATTAATATTATTTATTTAACAATTAGCGTATCACGTTTGTTACGTGTTCTAACATGCTACAATCCAAACATTCCGGTTGCCATTGGAGAACGATATGGTTTCCGAGTCTGGGATGACCAATATGGCTATGACTATCTAACCGGTGGAGCTGGAGTTGTCTTGTCCGCTCCTTTAGTTCATGAAATTACACAACCTGGTAGATGTGATTGTCCATCATCTACAACCCCAGATGATATGTATTTGTTCGGCATATGTTTAGCAAGAATTGGAATACGACCTATACATTCGCCACTGTTTCATCAAGTACGTATACTTAGCTGAAACATATTGAAAGATGTATTTTTAATTGACCATGTAGATCATAATTCTATAGACCAATTGATCATAAGGTAATATAAAAAATGTTTGATAGGCACGTCCATTGGATTATGCAACTGGATACCTAGCCTCGCAAGAACCAGTGTCATTCCATAAGTTCTGGATGATTGATCCAAAAATCGTATATGACGAATGGTTTGCAGAGGAGGACGCATCGTTAAGCAGAACTGACAGGCATACAGAGCTATAAGAACAAAGCTTAATTTTCTATTTTATACCATTTAATGATAATATTAAAATGCATTTTATACAAAACATTTGTTATTCAATTTTTAGAATCCCATGTAATATCTCTTTCTTGTGACTTTATAATTTTTTTTTATGATAATTTCTTTTTTATATTAATTTACTTGTATTTTAAGTAAACAAGATGAATTATTTCTATTATATAATATTTTTATTGTCTCAGTACATATCCTTCACAGTAAAAAATGATTAGAAAAATATATTTCAATTGTGTGTTTTGTATACACATATATATTACAATTTTGATCGTATTTCTGGCCACCATGGTGCTCGTTCGAAGGTTTCTTTATTTTTAAACCACCTTTCCTTGATATGCTCATATGCCTGTGAAACAAAATAAAATTAAGAATTATATGGAAACAAAGGTAGACACGAATAATAAACGTACTTGACCATCAGCCATTCCTAATGCAGAGTTCATTATAAAATCTGGTGGTGCTAAAACATCGACCAGCGCAACAGCGTCTGGTACTAACTCTTTGCACAAACCTATAATACTCTCTCGTAATAATTTATCCATATTACATTCAGGTGATGCGTAACCACCTGCATAAAAATCTCCTAATCTCTTTTCTAAAACAGACGAGCCGTACAACGAACATAATTTCGTTAAGACGTTACGTTCTTCCGGCCGCCAGACAGGATTTTCAGTACATTCTACGAAGTACTTCATTATTACGTACTGTGAGGAAAAAATCAGAAAAGTTAATTATTATACAATGATTATTTAAAGTCATAAGCGAATTTATAAAAAAAAATTTGAATTATACGATGAATTTTTGAAACGAGTTATTCTAAGATATTGGAAAATACTTTCCACATTGTGTATCGATTAATCAGATAGTTACCTGTCCATATAAAAGAGACAATGTTTGTGCAAAGAACACTTGCGTATTATTTCTAATTTCAAAATTATCGCAACCACTGCGTTGCAAGTTTTGCGCACGTTCGTACGTCCGTTTTAAATAATAACAGACCAGCCATTTGAAACACGAAAGTAAATCTGCAAGAAATTAATTATTGAATACCACAATTACTAATGCTGAGCAATCTTTAAATAAACAAGATTATTTCCCTACTTCTTGGGTTCCGTATTTCAGGAATCGTTGCATAAGTAAATTTTCCTGTTAAAATATAATTAGCATCTTTAAGATAATCTATCGTTTTTAAAGGGCTATTTATAGGCTTCCCATTCAATAGATTTGACCATTGGCTCAGTAACCAATTGCTGGTTTGTTGAGTCAGTACATTATTCTCACCCTCGAATGTACAACAGGCGTCATTTTCAGCTCTTAAGTCACCCAAACGAGACACTGATATGAAAAATGAAAGATTTAGTAAACCTTCCCCTTTATCATTTTTAATAAATTCATATTACACAATCGACATACTTTTAAGATAACCGTGACCTCCGCAAGATTCTCTGCAGTCCTGTATAATATCCCGACTATGCCAAGCACACAACGGCTTCGCTGTAGACGATAATGCATGCATTTCTACACCTTCGTCGTTCAGCCCATCATCATTACCTGGTATCATTAATTTAGCTCTAAACTCAATTACCTGATTTAAATATTCGCTAGAGAATATTTTCATAGCGTAGGTGGTCGCCAAGTGAGGAAATAATCGGCATTGCTAAATATTAACGTCGAGTTTCAATTGAACGATAGTATTACTTGTTACGATAGATCTTTATTCCATTTCATTAAATACCTGAGCTTGATATTCTATAACAGGCCATTCTTCGGACTCTGATGGCCCGAATTGCTTTCTCACAGCTGAGTATCGTATAGCAATGCTTATTGCAACAGATGCTAAGTTTGTGCATATCGATGTAATTGTGGCACGACCTGAGGACAATGCGCCTAACGAAGCACCTATAGAGTTGAATTGCAGAATTAATGTCTTACCTCTCCAAGACATAAAAATTTTCTATTTCATAAAAGAATGATTAATGCAAGTTGATGAATGAAACGATGAATGAAGACTTCTATTTATTTCTCACCAAATCTTTTACTCTTGTCCTTCACGGACGTTACGTATTGCCCATTCTCAGAAACATTCGACGTTCGACTTAGCAAGTACGCCCGAGGTATAACGTAATTGTCAAACATAACAAATCCATTGTCCACTCCGTTCAACGCAATTTTCTCGCCCATGTCTCCGATTGTTACACCCGGGTAAGGTATATGGGTATCTGGATCTCGAAGGGGTACAATAAAGGAGTGAAGACCATGATTTTCTCCATCGGGTGTAATTAACTGAGCAAATAGAACCGCATGCGTGGCAGTCTTTCCTGCAAGTATACAAATTTTTATTATAGGTGAAGAAAATGCGAGGCTTGGTAGAAGGCATGAATCCGAGGAGATAATCGGATATCAAACGAAGTAAGAAGACTGTAATCGAACTAATAGCTTAAAATATTGTTTAGATTACAGAAAATGGAAAATTAGACAACTAAAAACGATGCTGATTGGAGGAAAAAACTGAGGACAAAAAGCCATCCACAAATTCTGATTTTCTTAAAGTAAGACGAAAATATACCGTGTTACCTAAACCGCCGATCCAACATTTTGCAGCTTCAAAATCAGGCGAGTGTAAAATAAAACTTTTCGATTTCACATCATACGTAGCTGTAGTTCTCATCCCCTTCGCGTTTGTTCCGTGAGATATTTCCGTTAATGCAAAACAGCCGGTATACTGATAAAAAAACATTATAGATATATATTTATATTCATGATAAAGGAGTATTGATGTAAAAATCGGGTATAAATATGAACGTTAATTTTGTGTCACATACGTATCCATCCATCATCTTCGATGCAATATCTCGATGCATTTCTGAGCCTAGAGCGTAAATAGTACTCGGTACCAACCCGTCCAAAACACCCATTTTTACTGGTATGGAAGCATCGTATTGAAATATCGCATTGTACCAGAATCCATGCATCATTGGACTCTGCAAACAAAAACCGAGGTTTAATTTTGATCCCGTGTGTATCTTTTATTACGATTGTTATTCATACAGCAATATTGTTGTCCCTCAGTGCTCGAATCCGAGCATTGCAAATCCTCCGTTGTTCATCTAAAGAAGGACAAACAGGTCTTTTGAACTCCGGTGACTTTTCTATAAAGTCCCACAAAGTTTTCTGAAATTATAACAGACAAACATAAGAGAGAATTCATATGTGTTAATTCATTTGTAATAGTAAAATGAATAAAAGAAATATTTTCTATAAATACCTGGAAACTAATAAAATCTTCTCCTTCCAAATTCCATTTTAACAATTTCCAATCGAACGTTGCTCGTTTTCTATAAGTGTCTAAAGGACCTTTCGGTAAATCAGGTATCAAATTCTTCATTTTGTTAGCTATACTTTTCATCACAGAACTGTTAGACTGGAGCACCTACATATTAGAATGATTACCACAGTAATATCGTACATAATTTAACGCGTTTATTGTTTTCCTTTTATTGGTTTTTCTTCGTCAGTAATTTTATTAATTGAAAATCTACACCGTTAGAACTTTTCATTTACATATTACTAAAGAATATTCGAAGCGAACTGTTTAAAAGCATATTAACTTTTTTGCATTAAATGATTCACTAACTGAGATCCCGAAATCAAATAATAAAATAAAAATAAATCGTACAAACATTTAACGTTATTCTATGACAAGAATGATATCACTCACAATATACAGTGGAAATATTTCGACAGAAGACCATCGTTGAACAGTTCAAGATATACTGTGCAATGCGCATATCAACTTATTGAAAGTTCAATTTATTTCCGCAGCATGAATAATGTAACGATAATAAATTACAGCTTTATTAGCTGACGATTATTTTGAAAAAGATTTAAATTTATCAAGACGAAGCAAAAAGTACGTATGTGGATCTTTCTTCAGACTAAGTTATTAACGAAAAAAGACAGATAAGAAAAGCAAAGCGTGCATACGTCTTTCATAAAAAGAATAAGATTATTCACATAATGCATCGTAAGCAGATTTATTTAATTAAAAGTTATATATTACATAAACAATTATTTACTCTAAATTACAATTTAAATCGGTGCAATACTTACATTTAAAAGTTGTTATATTTTACTAGAATATTATTTTTAATATAAGAAATGAAGAAAATATTCAAGTGATGTTAATAAGCATATTAATAGCAACGTAGACACCTAATTTGCTTATTAATGGGCAGTAAATGTAACTCACAGTAAATGTTAGAAGATAACTGTAATTAGTTTCCGATGGTAACATGCAATATTGTACATACAATGATTTATCGTACATGACAATGATTTTTGTATTACTGCTAATTAAGTTTATAACTCACAAAAATCCTGTGCGAGTTTAAACAATAATTTCCTGCTTCTTTGAACGTTCTGTATTGTCTTTAGCACGTCACAATTCGCACAGCGTAAAACCATAAATTATACATTGACTAACAGATTCTATTATATAATGCCCGTATATTTTTGGCAGTAACAGAATTTTAATTTACTTCATTAAATTTGCAATACCTTTCAGCAGCTCTTTGCCACATGAAAGTAAATTAAATTGAACCATCAGCGACCTTTTGTTTAAGACTTGAATTCGCATTATCGATCGTATTCGTTATCTAAGTTCTCTCGCAAATGAGATTGTAAATATTTGATCCTCTAGAAGGAACAAATTAAGGAAAGAAAAAACTGATGAATCAGTACGTACGTAGGTATAGCATTTAAATCGGCGATCGTGCCTATTTCAATTGCTAATAGAATCCGAACGATGATACACCTATTCTTTCTCCAACTCTTACTAATATCCGCTGAAAGGTATCGCTTCTAACGAAACTTCGCTTCTACAAATTTTTCTCCGACACTTTGTATGATAAATCATATTATATATTTCTAAATTTTCTAGCAAGCTGCACGAAATACATCAATGCGAGGATGCTAAACAAAATTTAAAAAACGTAATTGAAGAAATCGTGAAAGAGATGAGCGACCGAGCTAAATGCATTGTGTTCGTTACTGATTCTGTATACAGGTCTATAATAAATATTAAAGATACTACTAGCTCCTTGAATGTATCTAAATACGAGGTGAGATGCGGTATCACAGATATTTATTGCTAATAATAAGTTATTAACGTATGTATATGCATAAATTGTAGATTATGTTGCGTGAAAATGAACAGTTTTCTAGACCAAGGCGACGAATTAAAAGAATATTGATCGACAGCAAGTCAATCGGCTGCAATGCATACGTTATGATAATTGCTAATGGATTTTTGGCCGCAGAATTTCTGCGATACACAGAAGGGTGAACAAATCTAAATTATAAGGGACTTGCAGTACGTTTGAATAAGAATTTTACATTTTCAGTGAACGCTTAATTGATACACGAGGATTATTTTTATTGTTATACGATTCTCGTCTGTTTCAACCGAATTTGCATTATCTTTGGAACAGAATAATTAATGTAGTTTTTATTCGTCGATACAATGCATATAAGCACCGTTCCGGTGAAAAACCTTTTAAAGAAAGGATTGATTTAGATACTGTTTATTTCCCTTCACATAAAACACTTACTGCAACGAAGTATTTGGACACTTGGTACCAAGGGAAGTTACGTTATGGTACTGATTATTTCAGAGAAAAAACCACAGACCTACAGAATAAGTCTTTACTGTTCGTATATTTATTTTATATAATTACAATTAGGTCTAGCGAATCATAAAGTATTTTAAAATTCATATATATTCCAGAATTGCCATATTTGAACACATCCCGGCAGCAACAAAGAAATCAAGAGCGTATTATGAGAAACGACCAGATAATAGCATAAAAGCGTTAGGAATAGAATACGAGGTAAGCGTGAGGATATAATCTATAAAGAATTATTTTATTGTCTTACATCTTTTTACAGTTAATGCAGGTAATATCAGAAGCGATGAACTTCAAGCCAAAGTATTATATGCCCCGTAACATTGCTTCTGAGAAATGGGGAGGCGAAGGAAACAATCACAGTTTCACTGGACTCATAGGTGAAGTCATACAAGGGAAGGCTGCATTTTACATAGGCGATTTACATTACACCCTTCGTCATATAAATTATTTCGATTTGTCCATACCATACAATACCGAGTGCCTTACATTTCTAACGCCGGAATCGCTAACTGAAAATTCATGGAAACTCTTAATACTACCGTTCAAGTGAGCACGAAGAAAATTAAATGTTAAGAAACAAATTATAAATGTATTTTCTTTGTTTTCAGATTGTATACTTGGATTTGTCTTATCCTTACTTTGATTTCTGGGGGTTTCGTGTTTCATTTTTTATCAGTGTCTTATAAGAAGTACATAAGTTTATATAAAAGTCAAATGCACTTACAAGATGGGATATTTGTGAAAATGCAAACAAAGGGATTATATTTATTTACTAATCTCGAGAACAGCATTTTATATACGTATAGTATGCTCTTTCAAGTTTCGTTGCCGAATTTACCAAGTCCCTGGGCAGTGAGGATATTAATTGGATGGTGGTGGACTTACAGTATTCTAGTTGCAGTTGCATATCGTGCTAGCATGACAGCAACCCTGGCAAATCCAGTAGCCAGGTGAAAGTCACTTTAGTAAAAACCAATCAATACAACATTTCATTGATTACTTAATTAAAATTTATTTATACACATCATTCTTTATTTATATTATTGTACTGCACGTAGAGTTACTATCGATACGTTAGAAGAACTGGCTAAAAGTTCTATAGATGTTGGAGGATGGAGCAAAGAGAGCAAAGAGTTCTTCTTAATATCATCTGACCTCAATAGCCAAAAGATTGGTAACAAATTCCAGTTGATAGGTGATGAGGATGAAGCTATTAAGAAAGTAGCAAACGGATCTTTCTGTTACTATGAAAATTCGTACTTGCTCAGAGATGCTCGTGTTAAAAGGCAGGTATTAGAAAAAGAACAAAAAGAGAATAATACTGCTGAGAATATATCATTGAAATATAACTTGCATATTATGGAAGAATGTGTCGTGAATATACCAATAGCTATTGGGATGGACAAAAATTCACCACTAAAGTCACATGTAGATATACTGGTAAGTTTCTACTTATATAAACAAAAATATCAGAAGTATTTAAAATCTTATGAATATTTTTAGATAAGACGTATAATAGAAATTGGGTTAATTGAAAAATGGTTAAGTGAGGTCATGGAATGGTCAAAAATTATGGAAATACGACAAGAAAAGGAATCAGAAAAAGCACTTGTTAATATGCACAAATTGCAAGGAGCATTCGTTGCTGTTACAGTTGGTTATTTATTAGCTTTTGTCATTTTAATGGCAGAAATTATACATTGGAAATATGTTGTCTTAAAAGATCCAGAATTTGACAAATATTGCTTAGATACATTTTATAATAGTAATTCTAAAATACAGAATAATAAGTTTAAGTTCATACATTAATCTTTTAAAACATAAATATATGTATATCTTATTACTATATTATCGAAAAATTCTGTAAGATAATAATAATGATAAACATTTGTTGCATCTGTAAAGTGTGAACTTATTCATGCAATAAAGATAATGTTTAGTGATTGGTATGAAGAAACGATTGCTTATGATTTATTTGAGATATCGGTTAAATGCATACATTTTTTAATTACGTACCAAAGTAGTTTTTCACAGTAGAACGTTAAATGGAGGAAGTTAAATCCGAGGAAGTATAATTTAAAATAAATTGTGCGGATACTTGTTCTTGCTTAAACATTAAGCCTCGCTTCTTGAGTTATTCCCAGCCAAATATGTCGCACATTAACAGGTTTCCTCCTTTTCTTCTGTCTTTTTGACTCTTGTTTATTGATGCACTTTAACTTTTGCATTTCATCTTTGACTTTGACCCTTTGATTTCAAACCGTACGTGTCTTAACAAACAGCTGTAGACTATACTATTAGCTGTCTTATTATTGTTGTCGAATTATCGTTGCTCGAAGCAAAGATAAAATCATCTACGTGACGTAACGTGTGGACAAAATATTGATGACAGTTTTTAAAAGTAGTCAGCACGGTCAGCACGTAGTATAACTAGGTACCATAACCTGTTTAGAAGTGCATTGCATACTCCCTAGCTAAAATATTCTTCGTGAAAATTAACTATTGATCATGAAGCCTTTTGTCGATTTATTTAAAAGTTTTGAAGAGAAAAGAAAATTAATTTTCAAACAATAATTTAAGGTAATGATTTGTGTGTACAGGTACACATGTATGGGAATGTAAAATTGTTTTATCCACTTTTGTAACAGATTCCATGTAAATGAATAAAGTATATGCACAAAAATGACGTCAGTAACAGAAATTGGAAAAGATGAGGGACAAGAAGATCCCATCAGATGCATCTTCTTCTCAGAGTTTCATCATATTGTAGGCCCAATGATTACATGCCAGGTAAATGAATATAATATCTGAGATTTCTTTTAGTATACTTCAATTTTTTAAATATAAATTTTTTTGTTACATTTATTAAATATCTCAAAAGATATAATTTATCAAGAAACACTTAATATATCTTTTTCTATTTAGGTACCAGACAATTTTATTTCAAAGGATATTTTTGATACTGTCAGCGTTTATATTATACCGAAAGCACAGCTGCAACGTAGCATTATAACAGTGTAAGTACAATAAAGTAATCACTGCTTTAAATAAATATTTTCATATTAATAATTATCAAATTCTATTACAGAACACTAAAGGATTATAAAATATTAGGATTTCCAGTGAAAATTGATGACAAGAAATATGCTAGAAATGCATTTTATTTTAACTTATGTTTTGTATGTGATGCGCAAGCTCGTACTGTCCATTACGAACCAGTTGTAAAGAAAATGTCTGATTTTCTGGTAAATATACATGATTTGCCTGCTTATTGAATGAATAAATTTGTGATTCAATTCAATTTATTATTTTAGATTGCCCTGGAGGTAGAAAATTGTTTTTTATCTGCTTCTGAGAATAAAACGAGATTAGCAGAAATGCTGCAGCAAGTGAAGGAAAATTTGAATTTACACAAAATGTGCACCTTAACGGGTGAGAATAGCTTTATCAATAATAAATAGCTAGTAATGGGTTTCAAAGATGTAAAATAAAATATTTTAATAGAAGGGACAATGACATCCCATTTGAAAGTCATAAAGTTAGCACCTGAGCCAAAACCAGTTCTTGATCATCAGGTACCAATTTTCTTGGAAGGACGCGAAGCATTCCAGAGTGATCAGTGGGATTTAACTACTCAACAAGTGTTACCTTATATCGATGGATTCAATCATGTCGCACGCATAGCAGCAGAGGCAGATGTAGAGAACAATCTGGTCAAGAGTTGTGTACAAAACCTTGTGTAAGTGTAATAATGAGATCAAATATTAAATAAAATAATAATAATTAATTAATGAATTTAATATCTTCAGCTATTATCGTGTCGTCACACTGATACCGATATTTCAATATAGCAACGTTTACGCTGCAACCTCCAAATTAAAAGAATTAGCAGAAAATACAAAGCTACAAGAACGATGTATAGCTTACGCTTCAAAATTTCGTAAGTTCTTTATCTAAAATAAAGTAGGAAAAATTGGCGAAAAGAAAAGCACAGCAGATAATTTTTAGACAGGCAGCCTGCATATCTCAGGGACATATACCGAATGTATGCAAGTATGACACATGGTAGCAGTATGAGAGATCTGTGTCAACGTCTCAATCCTCAAAACTTAAGAATTAACGAGAGGAGGCTTGTGCAGTTCGGTTTGATTGAAGGTCTTATTCGCAGAGTGTATAAGGTTTGTTAAACCTCACTGTAAAATTCTCCAATTAGACAATCATTTACTTATCATGTTTAATTTACAGTATCCGATATACTTGCCAGGATCTCCTTTTAATGAGGAGGCTAAGAACAATTCAATCTACAAGTATTTTACTGGAACGTATAGCCTCGATGAAATTTGCTGCAGCACAGGTCAATCAACAGCTCAAATCGAAGATATTGTAGAACGCGATGCGAATGTCGTTATGTTGTGGAAGTAAACATTTGAAATAACATTTCAAAACGTTTACAATTTTGTTGAATTTTTTATAATTTTTTAACTTGAGCAGGGATACTATAGTAAACCTACGCAGGATATGGTGCAAACGATAAATGAATAAATTTTAAGTCTGAGTTTATTGTATCTACTCTATATGTTCGATCATCCGTTTCACTTCGTTAATGTATATATCAGGCACACTGTTCTTCTTCATTTCATCACATTTCCTTTCCATCGTTTCACGCAACTTTTTCTTGCGTATTGCGGCCTCCGTACGAATCGCCAAACCTTCCTCAAACATCCTTTGTCTCGACTCAATACGTTCTCTTTCCTTCTCATTTACCTACGAACATGACCGAATACGAATTTACGTTTTATATGAATATGTATGCGATAAGAAATGTAAATGTAAAAATTATGCAAAATATTTTGGAGTTAAAAATAAACCTGTTTTAATATTTCGCTTCTATGAATTAAAGCCTGCCGTTGTTTCTTTTCAAGTTCCTTTTGTTCCCGACAGAAAGCTTCCTTCTGAACGTGGACAATCTTCTCAAATTCGCGTCGTTCACGTTCCAATTCAATCGCTTCCATTATTCGCTTATTATTTATTTGTTTTTCCCTCTCTTCTATAAGTAATCTTTGAGCCTCCGCCTTTTTTAGAGCTTCCTCTTTCTCTTTTTGTCTCCATTGCCGTTCTACTTGCTCGTGGACAAGAGCAGCATTCAACTCATCGAGTCGTTCCTACAATAATAAAAGTTATTGAAAATTTAAATGCACAGAAAACACATGTTTGAAATCTACGAAGAATATATTGATTAAAAAAAGCAACAATAATTAAATAAATAAGTACCTGAAGATCCCTCGCTTGCATCGTCTGCGTTGCAACTATCGCTTTAGCCTGTTCCTTTTGTAATTTTTCCAATCTTCTTTCTTCCGCAAGTTTTGCTTCTTGTTCTTCCTTGTATCGCTGATACTCTCGTATCCTACGAACAGACGCAGTAAATACTAAATGCATGCATTCAATAATTTCATGAATTCTACCTGAGATCAATAATTTTATTTTCCTGTTCCTCCATCGCCTTGAAATGCTTCAATTGCTCGTTCCCTTCTGCAAGCTGTCGCCGTATCCGAGCATTCTCTGATTCCTTGTTTCGTAATTTTGCTATCTCTGCTTGCTGCCAAGCAATATTGCTTAAATTAATCAAACGGCTTTCCTCCTGTTTTCTTTCGAACTCTAGCATCCTGTTTTCTTCGTTCTCCCTTATCTGCTCCATCAAACTGTTAGCGAATTTCTGCCTTTTCATTGCTTCCTCCTGTTCTTTCTTAATTTCTTCTCGAATTGCCCATCTTCTCTCGTTTTCCATCATATCGTTCAGGCGTTTCTCTTCCTCTTGCAACTCCATTTCAATCAACTTCTTTTCTTCTACCTATTGATACGTAAAATTAAAGGTAATAACGAGGCATGCAGAAAATATGAAATCAAAAGCTGAACGGATGTTGCAATATTTTTAAAATTATATAATATGAAATATCTTTTAAGCTGACACCATAAATGTATTATACTGTATTATAAAACTACTATTTACCTGCGCGTCTCTAATAGCCCGACACTTCGTTTCTAAAATAATCCTATTACATTTCTGAATTTCTTCCTCCTGTTCGAGTTTCATATTCTCCGCTCTCTCAAGAACGTGCTTCGCTCTTCTCTTGGCTTCCTCTTCGATTTTAATCAATTCCGGGCATTTATCTCGCGGTCTTTCTATATCTATCTTCCGGAATTCTTCTTTCCTCTGCTTACTCTCCTTCATAAGCCTTTCTTTCTCTTCCTTCTCTGCCAGAAAGAGTGCCTCTCGCTCTTCCCTCGTCATGGGACCACCGCATTTCCGAAGCTCTTCGTATTCCTCTTTTGTTAAAATCCTCGGAGCTGGCAATTTCGTCTTCAATTTTGTTACCTGCATTCGCCCCCTCCCTCTACTCGAACCTTTACCTAACTGAATAATTTATTGATTTGCTGTTATACACCTAATCTGCATTCTCAATTTGATCAAAGATTTTCCACTAAGATTTCAATTATAATTACAAAAATAATATGCGTGTACAAATTTACGTTTTAACATATCAAATAGTATGGAATATGTTAAAAAATGATAGATTATACATTAATTATGTGGGTATTACCTCCCTTCCAGCAGAAGGTACCGATTTAGATGCAGGGGTTCGAACACAGACATTTTGGAATGTATTCGTGCAAACTTGAGGTTTATACTTTTTCCAATCCTTCGAATTAGCTGACACCGATCTGCATATCGTGGTTGAATTCGTTTTGCTACCCATATTCTGTATTACCATTTTACGCTTTCAACGTTTTTCCATGGAAATGATACTGCTGTTCGTTAACTGATTATCAGCAGGCTGTTTTGTAATCACTGAGTATTATTACTATCATTTAACATGGTATTCAGTTGATGTATGAAGTATTTCTGACGGATTACTGATCCAATAGTTTTTTTTTTAAACACAATGAACATATTTTTGTTATTGTCACGGTGAATAGCGGCAAAGTAAAAATTGCATATGAACTTGATGGCTTGACCAAGAGGAGTTGACGGTGAAAACTGTCACGCAGTTTTGTTCATTGCATACAACCGGTAACCGATGGTTGCTTCGTTTGTTTGTTCGATACTAATCGAAGCGACATTTTACGAAGATTCGAACGTTCCTTTTCACTGCACCATTTTCATTTACTTATTTATTTTCCCGTTTTATTGTTCTCGGTTAATACTCTAAATTTAATATAATCGATATCACTAGTAACGTTCAAAAGAAACGAGAAAACTGCCGTGTATGTATATACATCATCAAATATAATGGCAAAGTGAAATTCTTCGCAGTTATATAAATGACTGCTGGAAAATTTCATTGATCGATACACGCAGGTGTTCGAAGCACTCATTGCTTGTATAATGCAAACAGTTTAAAGTGGCACATTATTGAGAACACTGTCATTCGCTGGTGAAAAAGAAGTATCGGCCAGAACAACGTTAGGGTGATTCACCCCTTTTGTTCGGGTTTGTCGCCGCGTCCCCACGTCGCGTCGTCGACTTTCCTTGGGATGGGAAAAGGAACACGTGGCTACACGTTTCTGTACAGTGTCCCATGTTGCAAATAAAATAATACAAGAGATACGTACATATGCATATTCAATATAGGGTGTCTCGCCCGAGTGTGATCGGGCGAGGATGGATGATTAAAGCCGAGGGGCTTTAATAGTATCGAATGAAGCATATAATGACGTTATTAGTTACTTCGTGATTCGATGCGAAATGATTATATAATGGTCATCTTGCTTTTGCGAATGTGACAAGTTATTTTTCAATTCAATCTACTCCACTGTATGTTTTTTCTGAAGAACAGCACTTACCTGTGTATGTCAAAAATATATTTCAAATGAAATGTTATCAATACAATTTTATTTTTCATTCAAATTTTCATTCATTTCATTTTATTTTTCATAAAAATTATACAATCTTTTCTTTTTTCTACTCGATGCTATTTAAGTTTCATCTGAAATATTTTACGTCACGAGCAGCAGCCATTGGATCTATGCTATTAAATTCATTAAATTCGCTTAACTATAAAGTTTATTCTAAATTCGAATGTTTTTCTACCATATGATAAACCTGCTACCTTCCATGTACATCTAACTGCTATTCTAATTTAATTAATAAACGTAGATATAAAGAAGGCATTGATAGTCGACTTAACAGCGATAAGATATTAAAAGCAAGATCGTATCGCCTTTCGCGCAATGAGTAATAACTAACTATTCTTCTACGTGTTCTCGTGGGAAATATACAACGCATCGATTATTTGGCGAATCGATTTTGCAAGGGGAACTTTTACATTTAACCATTAAACAGTGTCTGAAGAATAAAAAAGTCGATCAATATCACACACGTACAATTCTCATTTTATACGCACCAGTTAAATTTAACTTCACTTGTACAGTAAGACATCACCGTACTTCTTTCTATGAATTAATAATAATTCAATTACACTAATTATTAATTCCAATACAGGGGAAATAAATGATCGATCAGTAGCGTTTGGAATGCTACGGATGTTCATTCAAATTCTAGTTTTTATAAATTGAAAGAATGAAACGCGATGCACACGAACACTTGTTTTCGCCTCTAAATATTATAAATTCTACTGCAGTTTATTACAGTATTTTTTATCTTTTATATTTTTTCATGGTGTGCCTGTTTAGATAACTAAATATTCTTATTATTGCATAAAAATCCGCTGCCTATTACTGATAACCAATAGTCAGAAGTTTGATAGTATTCCTTCCAACAAATCAGATTCAATCTTTCATTACACACAGTTTTATTAAAAAGTAATCACATTTTTAATTATATCAAAGGAACTGATATATTATTTCGTATTCTAAACTCTTATTATTATTATTATTATTGTTCTCAACTCTATTCTACTTCGCATAAAATATTTCCATAAACATTCTTCGTTATAATATTACAGAAAGTATATTTCGTCCCTCCTGCAATTCTTCCCTCGTCATATGTTCTATGCCTAACAACAGAGGATAGGTACCCTCAGTCACAAAAATAGCACGCGTTTCTAAGAACGAAAAAGGAGCCATGCAGATATTACGAATAAGTAATATCAAAGAAGAAGTTATTGTCTGTTTCTTTTGCTTCGCTTGCCGGTAAAGATTATATACCTGGGCTGCGCCACAACGAGTGCGTTCTAGTCCGCCAATTGCGGAGGGTTTCCCTAATAAGAGCTTTTCTAGAAGTGGGAATACGAGCGTACACCGCAGGAGATTCCCGGCGCTTCACTTTTCGCGAGACAGCGTCTCGATCTACTTTGCGTCCACGTGTCCGTCGTTGGATAGACCAGTTCGAATTCGAGGAGCTCACGATGTTCTGATGAACTTGTAAAAATACGATTTTCACTTCATTATCATTATTTTTACCCAACGCACCTGTATAAATTTTTATGTTCGATTTAAAAATCATTTTATTTTATCATTTTTTTAAAGAAATGTCACTGCGCGTACACTGGCACAGTTTTTTATACTACTTTTGTATTTACTTATAAATCTTTATTTGAATACGTTTTTTTTTAATTACAGTTCAGTTATATTCTATTATTAAATTATATTTTATATTATCTAGGTATTGTTTCATATGTTTTAAAAGAAGCACGTTTTTCTTTTAGTTTTGTTCGATCATGCACCCCGGAGTATTACGCGCCCTCAAGTTAAGTACAATCTCGCACGCGTCGAATAGTATTTTGAATGTGTGTAAATATAATACAAAAGCATAGAGTTACATCGATAAAAAATATCAACATTTTGTGCATCTCTATTGTGTGCTGGAAAAAAATGAAAGAACTCAATGGTTGTCGGTCAAATAACTCGGTGAAAAAGCATAAAACGAAGCCGAAAAAACAGAAATCTTCGTTCAAATACTTCGTGAAGAATTCCTGGCCGAAGGTGATGATATCTCGCGACAATGTGATTTACAAGAAGACGACAGGTAACGCACAGTCTTCAAGCGAATTACGAGCCGAAGAAGAAAGAATTGATTACGGTGTGAAAAAGTCAAATTGTGACGAAAACGACGCGAACTTCGAAGAGGGGCACAGTGTCTGTTTGATTAGTAGTTCGAGTGAAATTCAAGAAAGCCTTGACGTGTGCGAAACCTTCGTAAACACCGAGGAAACCTTGGAGCCGGTTGACGAACCGATCGGCAAAGACAATTTTAATTGTACATCAAAAGAGAGTGGTGTTCCCAAGGGAGACGATTGTCCGGTGCCTGTTTTCGTTGATTTAACAACAGAGAAGAAAAGCAGGTGGAAACATTCGATTCTGAAGCGGTACCGCAACGTGAAGAAAAATGTGCTGAATGAAAAGAAAAGTGGAAGCGGGAACTGCATCGTGGAGAATGTATTAGGTACAGGATTACCGGTGAATATTAATTCTAATTAATTATGATCAAATGCAAAGTATAACTTGTTTGATTGTCATTAAAATGAAAACGATAGTTCAACACTAAACGTATCGTGCGCCAGAAACAAAGTTTGGGTTATTAAATTTATATTGATAAAGTTGTAATTATTATTTAAGCTCCTAGTATTAATAGACATTGCTTCTTCGCAACTANTTTCTGTGTAACATGTGCATACAATGCATATTGCGTTTAATAATATGCAGATAATTAAATATCTGGTCCTCTTGCACATTACGTTATATTACAGAATTTTTACTATGATAGCAGATAGTTCGAGCAAATCAAATTGTAACAGGGTGGAAGGTCCAGCAACCGCATTAAGAAGCCATGGGTCATATTTAATACCGATGCAACCAAATCGTTGTTTACCTATTCGTCCAGCACCGTCCGTACCCACGAGATCGTTTCAAAAGAGATTTTCCCCGGTGTTAATTCTACCGAAATTTATCACGCAGCATACGATCGAGGTAGAACCCGTAAAATCACCGTCTACGTCATCTAGCGATGAGATTCTCAAGGGAGCAGATCTTAATTCTGAAACACGAATAATCTTGAATGAATCCGTGAATTCCATGGATTACGTTATCCCTCAAATTTCGAATGTCAAAACTCTCGCGATGGTAAAGCGACGAAGGAACAATGATGTAGAGCACGAGAAAGATCATTTCAGCATACAGGAGTGCAGGAAGAGAAGGAGGTCGGAGGAAGCCGATTCTAGTCAAAATAAAGTAGAGAACTCGATTGACGATTTTATAACAGACTATGGTCCAAACGTGAATGGACAGATGCAAAGTCGGTGTACTGATAAATATAATGTAGTTGTATCCACGACGAAAGAAGATACCGGCAACAAGCTGGTACCTCCGTTGAGATTGAAGAAGATCGCGCGTACAAGTAAGATTAATAAACAATAATTAAAATAAGATACATTCGATATATTTGTTTCAAATCTTTGGGCTTTTGAAAAAACTCAACAGTTTACGCACTTGATAAACTTACGAAATCGTGAACAAAATTGTTGATCCTTTGGGTACTCGCATATCCTTATCATTCGTTTACGTAATTTAATATATTACATATGAAATAATTTTAAAATATGACATTTATTTCACAATTGAAATATTCAATCTTACCTAAATGTTATTCTTGTTCATAGAATCAACAGAAGCAACTGATTCTCAAGTGACCGCAGCATCAGAGCAGGAAACAAATTACAGAATCATTAGAGACAAACCTCCCGAGCCATCATCTAGTCCAACATCATCTACTAATACCGATGATATGTTTTACGAAACAGAGACGGACCTCGCATCTCTAAATACCGATAGTCGCAAGCTAAAATATCGGCGAAATAAATTGAAGGAGAAGCTCAACGAGTTACGCAGCAAAGCGTTCGAATTGTCCAAACAAATGGCAAACGAGCCGGATTCTCAACAAAACACCAGTTTAAGACAAGTGATGAATCGTTATGAGAAACAAATCGAAAATATATCTAAATTGCATAGTAAATTATCTGCAGCCATGCCGAGCACTGAAGAAACGATTAATACGGACGATAACAACAGCCTCGATAACGAATGTATAAATATGAATTTAATAAAAAACGATGATGAATCTACGGCCAACAATTGTTCGGTGTCATCGCCTGAACCACCGAAATTGTCACCCCGTCCGCCTATATGTTACGATGACACAACGCAAGAGATTCCAAACAGTCCACCGGTCTTACCTAAAGCCTGCTTAGCTACCTCGTCGAGTCAAGATGCAATAGAGGAACTAAAAGTCTCCGAGACGAAGCCATGGCTTATGGACGTGGACTTGATGAAACCCTTCCCCATCAGGGACTCCGTTCAGTCGGATATTGTAAATGAAAATATCTCAAGCTTCGAAACACTCGTCGAAAATATTCAGGAGCAATCGAACACTACCAGTATAGATAAAAACAATCCAGATTTCTGTATCAATGAAATATTACTAAGTACGAGTTCGGAAATGAGTGACCTTTCTGAGAATAAACTTTCAGCCTGGGAGGAAACGAATGAGAGTAGTAAATTAATTAACGAATTTCCGTACAATGATATAATTCAGAAATCGGAGAAGATTAAATCTCAGAATTTTTTTAATAATGGACCGGCGATAAAGTCTCTTAACGCAGACTTACGGATGGATCTTACCCAAGGAAATGAGACGTTCACATCTGATAAACAAATTTCTTCTTTAGAAGAGAATGCGTTACAGATTGATTCCTGTGAATCCAATCAGCCGGATAGCGCGTATTCAAACATGAATGGTGATACCACAAATCTGCAGAACGTTTGTAAAATACTAAGAACAATTAATAATATCGTAGAAAAGAATTTTTATTAGATACATTTTAATGTGTTTCAGGTCACATCGAGCACAAGTCAATTAACGCAATTTAATGTATCGCCTACGGTATTAAATCCGAGATATCCTAAGTAAGTCATCACTACTTCTACCAAAGGTGCAAAGAAAATTTTAAAACTTTTAGTAGAAATAGTGTTAAATGCAAAATTCACATTTTTTATTATCCTATCAAGATCGTACAAAAATAAGTAACTTTTAGATTGGAACAAAGCTATAAAACAGAGGATGAGCCGAATGATTCTAAACCAAAGCCAGACAATCCACTGATAACCGAGCAATTTCCTAGTCTTAGTAACTGGTTAACTCGGATGTCGAGGAGGCAAACTTCGAAAGTTAAATCGAAATTGAAGTCTACGGGGAATTTACCATTTGTAACAATCGACGATAAGCGCATGAGGGTAATTTATGATTAAGTCATCAGAATTAAAGATCTAAATAGTCAATTCATTTCTATCTGTCGATGAAAATATTTTTTTTACAATTGTGCGATAGACTGGTGAATCTGTAGCTCCAAGAATTGGATCAAATAATAATAACGACATGACGAACGCTGCACCACAGGGTATTGAAAGGTGGCCGTATCAACGATTGTTACAACATACCTCGACACCGATGACTCTCTCACAACATGTAGCCACAGTTCCACCTCTACGCCCTGCTACTTATTCTGCTGTTCCCGTAACTCAATTTTACCTGAACAATTACGCAGTAAGTAATATACTACTATTTTTACAAAATTTTCATCTTTTCGAAGAAATCATTCCGAAGTTTGAAATCACAAATCTGAGCAAATGTTAAAATTACTTTAGAAGGATATTCAATCACGTCCTAATTTATTAAATGAAATCCGTACTTTTGAAACAACAGAAATGATATATAATTTATTTGTTACAGATTGATCCCTATAATGGACCTGCTTTAAATTATCATCCAGCGATTTTTCCTTACGGAAGTTATCCGTATCAATCTCGATTGCATTCCAACACTGCACCGGGATACCATTTCTCGATGCCAGAAGGTTTACGACCGATGCAGCAAATAGACAAACGTTTTCCCTTGACAGGGCAAGAGCCAGTGATTAGATATCCGCCACCGGCAATAAATACTTTGCAACATCCGAATAATTTAGAATTCGATCGTCTGCGAGGTAGTTCTAACGTTAGTAACATTAGCACAGCAACCTGTTTGCCATCATTATTTCCATCAGCAAGTTCTTCGTATCAAGCCTTGCGCAGAGATTCATCGGTCGACTATCCGACAAGCAATCAATTTTCCGGAAATAGGATGGACGTCGTTGCTGCCGCAGCGGCTGCAGCTGTAGTTGCCGCAGCATCCATTGACAGGCAATACGACACGTTGGGGTATAATCGAACTGACATGCTGCCGACATCCGGCATTGCAAATACCATTGATGAGAGATTATCCGACACGTCGAGTTCCAATAAATCAACCATCAATCCGAGTAACTCGTTCAATCAAATGCAAGATAACAGCGAAGAAATACAGAATAATATGAAATATCAGAAAATGCTAAATCTTCCGTTCGATAGATTAACCACGAAAGTTACA
The DNA here is from genome assembly GCA_004307685.1 of Ceratina australensis. Lineage (NCBI taxonomy): Eukaryota > Metazoa > Arthropoda > Insecta > Hymenoptera > Apidae > Ceratina > Ceratina australensis. Next base: position 47,206 of record SHCU01000039.1, read on the forward strand.
GGCGATTTCACGCAGACAAACTCGATGGATAATCATCCGGTGGCATCGATGGCTCCGACATCTTATCAAATGTTATTGAACCCTTCCTATTCGCATTTGTCACGGAACGCGTCAGAGAGTGAAGCTCGAAACGCGAGTACATCTCATTTTGGTAAAATGGCTCGTAATCTGAATAATTTACGTGGTCTCAAGTGCTCCAACTGCGGTAAAAATCGGCCGAAATTCAAGTGTTTTGGTTGCGAGATGGCTTTTTATTGTGATGAACGGTGCCAAGAGAAACATTGGTACATTCACGTAAAAGTGTGTTCAAAAGTAATGCCAAAATTGAAGAAGTTAATTAATTAAATCAATTTTACTCTAAGGGAAAAATGTTTACCTAATATAGAAATCTATATTGATGTAGAGATCTATATTTTTTATTTACATTTCTTTTTAGGGAATGTATTTTTGAGACTGATAGTAATATAATAATTTGAAATCAGTGCGTATATATTTACGTGTCATTCGTCATTGAGTATAGAAATATGATGTCTTTTCTAAAAATGTTATGTTGAATTTTTATATATTTAAATATACATTATGCCAATGGAGAACTTACAACGTTAAGTTTGACTGCTTAAACATCAAATACTAACTAATTTTTGTGTACATGTCTTAGAATGGAAACAACTCATGTCCTGAAAATAATAATGAAGATGAGTATGTAAAATAAAAATACTGAATCACATTCTTCATTTAATTTTAAACTCCTCTACATTTTTTACATTGTAAACATATTTACTATTATAAGAATATACATTGAATATGTATTGTTGTTCATAAAAATATTGTTGAAGTGGCTAAATAATTATCTCTTAAACTTTCTCATTTTCGTACAAAACAAAGAGTGCAAATCATTCTAATCGTACAGCTCGCAAAGGACTGCAAATTAGGAGTGAATGAAAAATGAAAGTAGTCACGTGGAGATGTAGGAAGTATCTTAGGCGATATTTAAGAAAGGTTTTGTGTAGATATTCCATTATCACCCAATTTGGATAATTGCTAAATTCCTACGTGTACTTGTGCTTGAACATCAATTTTTAACTGATCGTCTTCTTCAGAGTTATTTTCGTACTTCAAAGCTCATAATTTTCCCACACACATATATTCTTATATACATACTCAAGATTTGTATTTCATTTGTACTCTCATATACTCCTTATACTCACATGTGAATTAAATGAATGAGAACTTCTGACCCTCCATCGTTCGAAGTCCACGTGAATACGGTAATCCCTTGGCACAATGGGTTAAAAAAAAATAATTCAGGCAAGACTCGGGAGATTGAATCTGGCAAATTAATGGCCACCGGCGATTGAATCGCACGAGGGTATTACATAACGAAATAGTTGAAGATAACTAAAGAGAGAAAGCGTATTAAGCATTAATCAACTATTGGTGAAATTTCGTGTTCCTGACTTCCGCGCGATCACTATGTTATTTGTATGTTCCGAGATAGGAAAAGAAGTTCTATGGAAGCATAGATCAGATACCTAGCGTACCAACGAGCCGGATTTATCGATACCGGTTTGGTAGAAGGGATGATTCATACTTGTAGACTTTCTAGGCGAAGTTTGAACACGCTGTTACATTTTTCCTGGCATTTGGAACAAAGTCTTATACAATGAATCCCATAAACGCTCGTAATTGATCTACTTGTCAGTGGTACTTGAATGACGAAGCACTCTTTCATCTAAGTGTAAGAAGTCAATGACTCATTCTATCAACCTGTTTCGTAGATTAAAGACGTGTTATTGATATTTGAAAACATGAAGCTCTGACACGTGTGTATCCTGATAATGTCATCTCTTTTTATAATAAATTATCTCTCATTTTTAGTACAAAAATTTATCAACATATATTTCTTTTTATTGCTTCTATCTAATTTTGTAATAAGTAGACAATGGATTTTTATCCAATTATTCAAACATATAAAAAAATATGCTGTATATAATCTATAATAATACATAAAACAATTGATATAATATCTCACGTTATGAAACTATGAAAATATAACATGAATTAGAATCTGAATTTTAGCAAATAGGATTTTGTGCAAAAATCCGGAGTCTAAGTTCAATTTCTTAAATCAATAGGTGAAATTATGCATCTGTTACGTAAGCGCGGACAAAGAAATACTTTCTACGTCCTTTTTACTGGTTTCCTTCGTCACGCTATTACACTGCGAAAGAATTAATGGAGCACCGGATTCACCTGCACCATGTCTGCCGTAACGATACAACCGTGCGATGCAGATACAACCAATGTGGCGCAGACTCATCTCCCGAAAGTGTGATGGCATTTTAACCGATCCGTGCAATCATGCTTGCCCGCGCCATTGCGCAACCTGGGCCTTTAAGCACGACCTCGGCGCAGTCCAGCTTGGATTCTTGCGAAATTCCAAACTTTGATGTGTCGGGTTCTTCTTCGTTGAAAAGCGGTCTCGAGCTCTCGTCCTAATTTGTAATTTTGTTTCCACCGAGATCGAGGAGATCGGATCGCCCATTCTTGATTGCATTCACTCGCGACTCAAAATTTAATTATTATCGTTCATGCGATTGAATCAGGTGTATCAAGCTGGCGGCACTCGATATGATTTTTCTCGATACTCTCGTTTGTTGTTTATACCCACAATGTGTTTAAATTATCACTTCTGTATTCGCGTATTTTTACTTTAAAATAAAATTGTTAAGCACGCTGCGGCTACACGTAATTAAATGATACGTACACTGAACTTATAATAAATTATATTAATATGAATTTAAACGCATAAATTGTTTGATACTGACGAATCGTTACATTACTCGTAAGTAACACGATGAATCTTATCGTGAGTTCAAGCTTTCGAGAGAGAGTGAAATTTTCTGAGAATCTCTCTCGAAAGAATGATCGTGTGTACGATTTGGTGAAATGGAATTTATAAGTGCTTTCTTAGGCAGCTTCGTTTTTAGATAACTCTGTATGTAATAACTTCAGTAACAGGACGTGATCAAATATTCTAATGCAATTTTTATGTTTCATCTCCTTTAAACGTTTATTATATCAATTATAATACGTAGAAAAAAATGAAATAGGAAGCTGGAATTGACCGTAATAACTCAATATTGATAAGCATCGCGGCGACGAGCTCGTTTGAAACTATTTACATAAGTGTTACGTTTGAACGCTTTATATCGGTTGCACGAACCGTGAGATTGCTTGTGACGATATCAGTGATGGATTCAAGTCTGTGATGACTCGAGATACTTTAGATAATTGACATAACTATGGCTTCTAGTTCCCACAAGAAGAAGACGGAATGCAGCTGCGCTTCTGTGTCAATAGTGTATATGCTTAAGTAATATACCTTAAAAAATGTGAAGAGGTTTAAATGGTAATAATTGAGATTAATAAATAAAATGTGTCTTCAATTTGAAGTAAGGATTAATAAGCCAGATCTGTCTTCAGCAATACGAAGTATCAGTTGTTTACGTTGCCTATATTTTGAACTTTATTACTCAATATAATTTTTATTATAAATAATTTTTATTCACGAGTACATTTTTCTATTTTAAGTTTTTTATATCGTTAATTTTAACTTCCCCTGAAATTACAGAATCAGTATCTACCCTGCTATGGTTACTCTTAAATGATACCCTGTTTAATTGCTGCAAGGTCCAAGCTTATTGGGCGATCAAGGTTCAAGATGTTAACACTGGGGAACCATGTAACCTCTTCGTGGTTCACCTTGGCTTATTTTAACACAGACGGCACACTTTGCAAGTGCATCGCAAGTACAAATCGGCAGTAATAAATCGAGTATCGATTTGCAAAGGGTTGTAATTATACATATAAAGGGGAGTGTATCTTTCGAATCCCGAATGACACGAATTGGCAAGCATATTTTTCACCCGCTTGTGCACTCGCTTTTATTATAAAATCATCAAGGAACAAAGTTTACAATAATTAAAAACAATTAATTGTTATACTCACGTTGCTCGGTTAAACCCATTACTGGCTATCAACTCTCCTGTCGCCTAATCTTAGGAAGCGGATCCTCCTCCGCATCGTGCACAATCGATTATACAAGATCATCGCTCTTTCGGCTATGGTAAAAAGAAGAAAGTCACGACCTGTGTACCGATGCACGGGTCTACAACACTGATTATCTAATATCGTGTCACCTACATTTACAGCGAACATCTCGTAGGCGGAGGAACATCTTGTGAAAAGAAAGTTGATCAGTTTGGAAATTTCTCTGAATCTATGCTCATTCACTAGTATCAAATTAAATAACAAAAATTAGTATTACGTTTATATATTTAGCGGTACAAGGTTAAAGCGTGCACAAAGGAAGATAATGTAAAATAAGGAATGCCACGTTATCTGAGCCCCCATCAGACTCTTATACACGTATCTTTAATCTAATAAACGAAATTTTTGCAAGATACACTTTTTAAGACAAATTTCGAGGAAAAAA
>SHCU01000039.1:51721-67708 GCA_004307685.1 Ceratina australensis
AACGCAAAGAAGATACATAGATCATCCGGCGGTCCGGACACATCTCCTTCCTTTTCCCCATCGTCTCGTTCCTCTTCTGCGCGGATGCTTCCAGTGATGCTCTTTCGAACATTAGCATAAGCGGCCACCGTCTCTTACGTAACAGCTACAAACTTTCTTTTCGAACTTCGTCACGTACCTTTGCCTGCTCTTTTTTTCGAATCTTCTCCTTCGGTGTAGGGACTCTGTTAGACACAATGGAGAATGGTCTCGTTCCTGCTCTTCGACGCGTTCTACGCGGAAGAGGTCCGGGACCTGTTAACAACAAGGTTACCTTAACGCAATCATTATCCCCGAGTGACTCTTACCTGCGATCTTTATTTTTTATGCCCACTAATTCGAATACATTTGCAAGAATTAGGAACGTTGAACGCCGCCTATGAAAGCGAGACGTTATCGTCTTCGCTATTAATAATATGACGTTACGACACGTTGAAAGAAAGAAGATGAGAAGCCAGAATACATTTGGCGAGAATACTTTGGTCAAATTGACATTTTCTATGAAATTTGAATGAAATAAAAAAATATATAATAGGAAATTAAAAAACATCGTAATTATCATATTTTAAGATATTATTTCGCAAGTGTGTTTAAATCCTTGAATTAAAATTTATCCTGAAATGAGTTTTCCTTGGATATAAAATTGTTCATCTCGGATACGATATTTTCGATAACGTCGTGCTATAAAAAATTGACGAAGAAATCGAAAGTTACATGCATACGTTGTAACGAACTGAATATGACTTTTTGTCGAACATCGAGATTCACCTTTCGGAAAGATGAATGCTCGCGTCGTCTGCCTGACCTTCGTATATTATAACTTCCATCGTCAATCAATTTGTAAAAAGAATGTAAACGACGATGAGCAGTAAGGACCGGTGTGTCGTAATGGCAAGCCGCATCCAGTTTGTAATGAATTATTTCTAGTAGCTTTTTATCGAAAAATACTTATTCAAAATATCTTGATCTGCCAGACGTATGACGAAGTTTTTGAATATTTAGAAGCACACATCAAAGATCTGCCTTCCATCCGATTTTCAATTAGCTGTATCAAATGAGTCAACAGAATAATTCAAATATTAATAAATACCTTACGACTATCTTACAGGTATTAAAAAAATCAAAGTAATAAAATGGTATAAAAATATAAATAAATAGAATATGGATTTCTATGCGAAATAAAGTATTTAAATATGGTCCGTGTTTAGGAATCAAATGTCATTCACTTCCGCAGTAGCTTGCATGCTTCTTCATACTGAATGCACTATTTGAAAAGCACACTTAAAACAATAAGTATTTATTGTCTTATATATTAATTATTTTGCATATTGAGAAATCATAAAACCAAATCATGCAAATAAATATTCTACTCTTCCTTACATTCAACGCATAAGGAGATAAAGTGATTGACATACACTTGAGTAAAAAACATTTGTTTCGTACTAAATCCTGGTTCATTAATTATTTTTATTTATTTGAATCAGAAGTTCATTCATGTTTGCATGTCAACGCAAATTCTTCATCTTATATTGTTCATAAATTCATGCTCTTCCTTGAAACATGATTATGCTCGTTACACCGCGTCAACTCTTTCTGCGAGATCAAACTTAAACCCCATATATCATCCTCTTGGGTTTTCTGATCTCGTCCATTGTTCCATCCAAGTTTGGTAAGCCGAACGAGAATCCACGCGAGACTACGGTGAAACCGCATGCGATTTTCGCTCGTGGCGACTCTTCCTTGAATTCTTGGCTGACATTCACCGGCACATCCTTCGTCGGTTATCGTTCTACCACTGTGAGCCAGCCAATGCCATACGGGGGATTTCGACATCTTCGCCGAAGAATTTTGGGTAGCAGCGCACATGGAGGGGGCAAAATTCATTTGGAAATCTGAGTATATAATGGTCCCGTGGATCACCATCGAATCAGTAAAGTGATCTAGCTCATCTCAGGTCAACACCTGCATTATCCTCGACGCTCCGACGGAAGTTCCAACCGAATTTAAACAATCATGAAGCTGGTGCGTGCCTCCTTTGACTATTAACAACATTCTTTCCTAAGGATATCAAGTGCAACGTCGTGATTCATTTCAAAATTATACAGAATCGTATTAAATTAGAAGCAATTAAGAATCTTCCTATTCTAGTGATTTTTCAGACCAGAAAAAATTGGCATTTACGACTTCCGCGACTAGCGTGAAATAGAATATTCATATAAAATTATTGGCTATAGAATTTATTGATTAACTTATGCACCAAAGACAGTGACTAATTAAACGAGACATGTTAACATTTTGTAGCCCAGAATACATCTAAAACATTATACTATTAAATAATTATATTGTTTAAGTGCAGTGGTTTACAATCAAACATGACTTGTTAGCGATACGGAAGACAATTCACTAATCGCTCATGATCTACGTTTAATTAACTAATATCACTTTTCGATCTATTACAGATCATCGCTTTCGCCTTCGTTGCCGCCGTTGCTTACGCCGCTCCACCTCAAAATCAAGTTCAACGAGAGGATGTGTTGGTAGTCAAACAAACACCCTCTGACAATACCGGCCTGGGCGCGTACGCCTACGGTTACGAGCTTTCCAATGGCCAGTCGCATCAGGAAAGCGCCGAGGTGATTAATCAAGGAACCGAAAACGAGGCTCTTGCTGTCCGTGGCAGTTTCACCTGGGTTGACCCTGAAACCAACATCAGATACACCGTCAACTATATTGCCGACGAAAATGGTTTCCAACCGGAGGGTGCACATCTCCCCCATTGAATTGTACGCGTTCCTTAGTTTTAAATAAATGTCTCACTTTTAAAAAAGATGAATCTGCCTCGTTTACTTTACCCTCGTTACCTGAACCCCTTGCCTCACAATTTAAATACCTATAGAACTATACGACGGTTTGACTGACCGTTTCAAGTTGTACAAATCATACATGTTTCTATAGGATTTATTGTCATAAAGCAGTACATTTTTAACACATCCCTGACAGTATTAGGGCATTTCATAAGTTCCATTTTTTTATTATACATAGTGAATACATAGTACGAAAGAAACTTATGGGATACCTCAATATCTTGTTAACTGGATCGAATCTCCAGTTTCACACATTTCTGGGAAATATTTAACAATGAAACAATGGTAAATGCTAAATCAATGTTTTTGAATAAAGAAATATAAGTAAACGATATGAGTTTAAATTGAATAATCACAATGATATTTCTCATTAATAATATACTAACGAAGAGAAAAATTAGGTACATTGACAAATCGTGATTAGAAATATAAACAGAAATAAAAGGTATTGTTGAATACTTTGAACTTGAATACTTACAAGTACTTTAGAAGTATATATAAAAAAATTGAAATTATATGATTTGTAATTAATGTACTTGATAATTCTACTTACCCGTTTCATCGTTTAATATTATGCTTTGCTATAGAACTTTTTCACTAGAATATATTCGCACACAGCATAAAATAAACTTCTAAAGATAATTGAACTGTTCTAATAAGATGTAGTATACACGTATTCAATAACAAAACTTCGCAACATTATTACACTTAAAGTAATTCTGCGTATCACTTACGTAGTCATGCACAACAAAAATTCATCAAATTCAAACGCTAGAATTATAATAAAGCACATAATTGTCAGCGATACAAAAACTTTAGGCAGCATAAATGCCATAAGTGATAGTTCATTTCATGATTAATTTATATGCCAATATTAAAGAAAAACGACATGGTAATTGTTTTTATCTCACTATAGTTTAAGGTACAAGTATGGTTTAAGGCCAACTTATTTTACTAATGTATAATACGTATATAAAATTTTGCAAGTAATAAAGAATAAGTTGTGAGTGTGTTGTAAAAATAACTGTTGTTAAAAAATGATATTAATTATATTACATAAATTAATTTTACCATTTCTTGTTATATATATTTCCTTCACATAATTTTAGAACTTCTATTTCTCTATCTAATATTAATCGATTCACTTTTAGTAGGTACGATATGCATATACATGTGAAATAGATGCTTCAAAATTTGGTAACTAAAATTAAATATTTGAGACTTTCCTATTCCGGATTACAGATATTATTATAATTAAGAGGTATAAAAGGCAAAGTTACATAATACATGGAACGTGGGTTCCTCGCTTCGGGGAATGTTATTTCAAAATCTATCAATGATGGGATAAATAAAATTTCACGAGACTTCATAAAACGTTTGACAAGATGATGCGCGCATGGTTGACGAGGCGATGTCGCAATGATGAACATCGTTAAAATTCGACAGAACTTACGTATACCCGGTTTTGATTGCTTTCTAAACCTAGCCTGGTAACTGATTAGTTTTTAAAACTTATAATCTATCAAAGATTCCTTTTATATTCCTTTAAGCAAATAGAAATGGCAATTAAAAAGGTCTCACATAGTATAAAATCGTACTTTTCACATGCTATACTTTGTAGACTAATCAAAGAAACTTATATACCATTTTTAATTAATTACTTGTAATTGTTAAAAAAAAATTTAGAATTGTTAACTTCAAGCAACAAGTTTATTGAGATTATCGCACATTTTTTAATTTGCTCCTTCTATTACACTCTTCGAGAGCTAATATTTATAATTAGACAGTTTATAATAAGACAGATATATATCTAATTTTATATCATTATAAACAACAAACAGCAATGACAAACAATAAACAATATAGCTCTTCGTGAATAAACTAAAATTGAAGCATCTACGAAACAAAATGTTATAATGTTTAATTTTCTAAAAGTATCACAAAGCTACTTTAAAAAACCATTTGGTAATATATTTTAGCAGTTTCCCAAGGAAATCTCGTGCTGAATGTCATAAACCACGAGATCTTCGATTTTGACGAACATTACTGAAGGTCAAGAAGAAGAAAAGGTGAAAGGTAAAATTACAGTGGAACCGTGTAATTTTGGGCAGGAGAATCACTATAAAATACGGGACACTCCCCAGTATCAGCATCAGTCTTTCAGCTGAGATTAACCGTGCACACAAACTCCAATATGAAAACCGTATGTATCACAGTAACTGGATATATAAATTTTCATTATGAATTATGTTATAAATGAAGTAACTCAGGAATGAAATAATTAATGAATCTTATCTCTAGGAAAGTTGTAGAGTGATGAAATCTTTTATTTCTTGCGAATGCCGCGCGTTCGTTTAAAATATACTCTCCCGGTGCAATGTTGTACTTGTTATCATGTTAATCGTACTATTCGAAATAGAATCGTCGAATATAACATTAGATTTTCAATTTACAATTTTCTAATTACATTCATTTTCATTTTAGCCGATTAATATTTGAGTCACTTGAATAAATCATTTTACTTGATTTTCAGATCGTTGCTTTACTCGCTCTCGTTGCGATCTCTTGCGCAGCTCCTCAAGGAGTTGTTCAAGGCACTAATCAGGATACAGTCGTCGTCAAAGAAACACTTTCTGACAACGTTGGTCTTGGCGCATATAATTACGGCTATCAGCTGTCTGACGGACAAGCCAAACAAGAGACTGCTGAGCTCGTTGATGGTGGAAGTGACGGACAATTCTTAAAAGTTCATGGAAGCTACTCGTTCGTCGATCCGCAAACAAACGTTGTCTACACCGTCAATTACGTCGCCGACGAAACTGGCTTCCACGCACAAGCGGACCACCTGCCCCAGGTTTAATTTTACATGGATTCACTTTTTAGGATATCCCATACCTGCCATAACGAGTGGAAAATAATTAATAAATTCCTTTCTGTGGAAACAAATATTGTACATATTGTACACTCAATTACTGATATAATTGTATAAATTACTACATAATGTAATTGTCACATTGGTGACAAATAGAGATAATGGCAAATATTAAGAAACTATTTGTTTAATCTTGATTTATCGTTAATAACTACAATGATGATTATAGAACTCAAAACTAATTGCGAAAGAATAATCATAATCAAGAATTCAAAAAACAAACGTACTTTTATGGATATAATTCGCGATACTCAAACCAATTGCAAAGAAAAGTGAAAATATGTTAATTGTTTAGACTTTTTCGATGGACTTTTAAACCTTGTTAAATAAAGCCTCTTATAGAATAAATTTTATATTTTTTACTTACAATTTTTATTTAAATTACCTTCTAATCTCCTTACATCGTTTTAGCCATCTGCCTCCTTTTCACTAATATTTCGGAATCTTAGAAATTTTGACGTACAACTTTAGGCGCAAAGATTCTTAAACTCGTTCTCAATTCATTTATTAACTAGATTGTATTAATCATACAATTACATGGACATAGATTCTAATCTTCTAAAATCTTCGCTTCCCTTCATTTGTATTTCTTCGCTTGATTCCAAAGTCACGCATGCAGTTCTAAGTGAAGAAGTCCAATTGTTCATTTGGATATGATTCTAAGCTGTTCGCTTGTTCCAACAATTACATGTGTTATTTGTATCGTCGAAATCTCTCCAAAGAGATCTCTCTATCACGAGTCCTGTTTTATTTCANNTAATTGCGAAAGAATAATCATAATCAAGAATTCAAAAAACAAACGTACTTTTATGGATATAATTCGCGATACTCAAACCAATTGCAAAGAAAAGTGAAAATATGTTAATTGTTTAGACTTTTTCGATGGACTTTTAAACCTTGTTAAATAAAGCCTCTTATAGAATAAATTTTATATTTTTTACTTACAATTTTTATTTAAATTACCTTCTAATCTCCTTACATCGTTTTAGCCATCTGCCTCCTTTTCACTAATATTTCGGAATCTTAGAAATTTTGACGTACAACTTTAGGCGCAAAGATTCTTAAACTCGTTCTCAATTCATTTATTAACTAGATTGTATTAATCATACAATTACATGGACATAGATTCTAATCTTCTAAAATCTTCGCTTCCCTTCATTTGTATTTCTTCGCTTGATTCCAAAGTCACGTATGCAGTTCTAAGTGAAGAAGTCCAATTGTTCATTTGGATATGATTCTAAGCTGTTCGCTTGTTCCAACAATTACATGTGCTATTTGTATCGTCGAAATCTCTCCAAAGAGATCTCTCTATCACGAGTCCTGCTTTATTTCAAGTGCCGACGCATAGGACTCTGTATGGTGGCCTACGCGCCGAGCCACTTGAGTTCAAGGAATTCTTTGGTCGCGGTAAAAAATTACCTGTGCGACCAAACCCTACTGCTCCATAGTATCTCGATGCATGAAGATGCTTCCTTGGTTTGAGACATCACTTTCGAATCTAACGCACCAACACAAAAGCCGGACATGATCACTCAAAACTTCCTCTTTGATATGAGTTAGCAGGTGCAAGAGCAACGGATTGATGTCTCGCCTCCTCTCTCTATTGGCCGAAGTTTAACCGAACTCGGAGCACACGAACACGAACATCGTGCGACAGTGTGCGTAAGTGGAGGGGCTGCTTTTGATGGCTCCTTTCCGCAATCTCTGAGCTTAGAAGCCGCGTAAACATGGCCACAAAACTGAGACGAGCGGTTGATGTAGTTCAGTGCGAGCAGTACGTTTGTTAATGAATATGTGTGACAATAGCAATCTTTCAACTATACGGAGATCAATATATCATCGGTGAAGATGAGCGAAAGAAAGTTCACCCGCGGCCTAGGAAAGCCGGGAATGGCTGCACAATTGCGAGAGACTGTCTCACAGGTAGTACGTGAGAGTACCGTTCAGGTAAGTTAAGCAGATACACACAAGTGTTTGTTGTTTGATTCTTCGATGCCCTACAGGAATTTGTATGTTTGTTCTGTCTCGAATAGATGATAATTTATGTCGTCCAAGAACTAATTTCCGTTTTTCATTTATCTGTCAGTATATTCATGATATCATTAATTCAATATTCATTGACAATTGCTGTCAATTAAACTATAGTTCATAGAGCTAGCTAACTTTAAGTGTAAGTTAAAAGGTTGAAGTAAATAAGATTTAATCGAGTTTTGCATGTAGCTTTTAAACACGAATATTTATCATATTTATTTGGATTAATATAATTCTTAATCATGGTGCTCTTCTTTTAATTTAAATCATAGTAAACCGTTTGTACGATACGTGGAATTATTTTTTTTTTATGAATACAAATTATGGATAAGTTATATTATTTTTAAATGACGTTGTTTAATGTACTTGATTATCATAAGAGGGTTAATAAATTATCATAAGAGGGTTTCATAGTGCATGTTGCAAGTTTATCTATGTTCATAGATTATAGGTCATCGATTTAATTTGTTATATCATTTTATCCCCTTACACATGTTAGATAGTCTGTTTCACAAAGCAAAAATAAACTATGCATATCAATATGCATGTGTATATATGTATACTGATTTATAAATCACATTTTAATTTCAGAGTAAACCACATTTAGTACAACCTATAGACTTCGAAAGTTTTGTACTGAAGAATAAAACTTTGTTNTTATGAATACAAATTATGGATAAGTTATATTATTTTTAAATGACGTTGTTTAATGTACTTGATTATCATAAGAGGGTTAATAAATTGGTACTTAACTTTCATAGTGCATGTTGCAAGTTTATCTATGTTCATAGATTATAGGTCATCGATTTAATTTGTTATATCATTTTATCCCCTTACACATGTTAGATAGTCTGTTTCACAAAGCAAAAATAAACTATGCATATCAATATGCATGTGTATATATGTATACTGATTTATAAATCACATTTTAATTTCAGAGTAAACCACATTTAGTACAACCTATAGACTTCGAAAGTTTTGTACTGAAGAATAAAACTTTGTTACAAAATGATCCTCAAAGAGAACTATTGATATATCCCCAGGATGATGTTTCGGTAAGTTACAACGCAGTATTTCTTATCTGCTTGATGATATCTGCATCCGTTGTATTATATATTACAAGATAGATGAATCTACAGCATTGTATATTAAAAGTTTTTTTTTAATTTCTCTATAATCATTGTCTTCTTTTATACAGCAAGTGGTATTGCCCAGAAGATATCGTACTCTTGTACCAACAGTGCCACAAATTGCAGAAAATGAAGAAAGAACGGAGAATCTTCTTACAAAAGAATGTTTACGAAGTTACACGTCCAACTGGAATCTTATACATTATAAATATTCAGCATACAGTGGAACTTATCTTGAATTACCCAAGTATATTGTTATCTTTATATCTGTTTTCCTAATATTACAATTTTTATATATTGTTATATGTCATTCTATAGAGTATCGAAATCAGAGGACCTAAAAGATGAAGTGTATGAAATTGATACTGAAGTAGATCAGGTGGACGAGGTAAATTATTTTATTTTGAATGTATATTATAAAGAAAGTATATTTCTCCATAATTAATACTAACTATCACAATTTAATGCTATTAGGAGCTAACCAAAAGCAATGGAATAACAAAAGAAGGATATTTAATGAAAGGACCAGATATTGGTAGTACTGATCGCATGTTTGCACATATTGGTTCGAAATCATTTAAAAGAAGATTCTGTCATCTCCGGCAAGAGGTCGATGGCACGTACATTCTTGAATTTTTCAAGGATGAAAAAAAGGGAGAAGCTAAGCTGACAATAGTTATGGACTTTTGCACTGAAGTTGTTCGGATTCCTAAGCGTGGCAGATTTTGTTTCGAGTTAAGAATGAGTGGGACTCATAAATCTTACACTTTAGCGGCGGATAACGAAACGGACATGCAGGATTGGTTGTTAAAATTAAGCTCAGTGTTGCAGCATTACAAGCAACAAGAAGAGAAACGCGCCGCTTCCTTAGAAAGAGCATGCAACACACCACCACCTTCTCCTCAACCAATGCAGGTATTAAAATATTATCTCATTCGATTTACTTTTAATATAAAACTCAGATGAATTCTTGTAATGTACAATTGACTGTAATTTGATTAAAATATTTAGGTTTATGGAACACTAAAAGGTTTGGAGCAAAGTATGAATCCACAATTGATAAAGTATTCTAGGGAAACTGATACTAGCATAGCATTAGCAAGGCGAGAAAATCGTAAACGACTGTTTAGTATTTATCCTCATATTCCGCATACTAAACATCAGTCAGGCAATTGTAATGAACAAAACATTGATCCATATAAAGAACAATTTGGACAAAGAATTTTTGTAAAATGTGAAAGTCTTAAATTTAGATTACAAGCGCCGATAGATGAAAAGGAATCATTATGTCAGGTAGAACCATATCAGACAACGTTAAGTCTTTATGATGCAAGGAATGGTAGAAAGCTTAGCGAGAATTTTCATTTTGATGTTAATCACGAGATTGTTCGAGATATGATAAAAGAAATGAGTCCCATAGGTATTTTAACTGAATCTACAGAAAATGTGAAATTACCGGATGATTTAAAAAATATACCATTAGAATGGATTCAATATCCAAAACAGGTTTGTTTTTCTTCAATATTGAACGTTTAATGATATTGTGAACTTATTATACTACTTATCAATGAAATTTTCATTCGTAGGCTATATTTAGCGTTACCAATCCTCATCCTGATATATTCCTGGTTGTGAGAATAGATAAAATATTACAAGGAAATATATGCCAAACTTCTGAGCCATATTTAAGAGCTACTAAAGATCCGAGATTAGGTTTGAAAATACATAAACAAGTTAGAACATGTTGCCAAAGGTGCGTTTACTTGCATTTTCTGTATCTATGCATTTTATTTATATTTAATATATGCCTATTTTAATATTGTCATTTAAATATACTCCGATGTATTTCTTTTAGACTGGGAAATTATAAAATGCCGTTTGCTTGGGCTGCTAGGCCGTTATTTAGATTATATAGTAGTGAGTTAGATACGTCATCTGATTTTCCAGCTATTTATAGACAGGAAGGAAATAAGATAAAAGACGAAGAGCTACTCAAAGTTTTGTCAGAATATAGGAAGTATGTATTATGAAATATATCATTTTGAAGAGAAATTCATGAATTATTAACATAATATATTTTCTTTATAGGCCTGAAAAGCTTAGTAAACTAACTGTGATACCTGGTTGGTTGAAGATAAAAATTGAGTCAATTACAGATTTACCTGACAGTACGTTTCTGAATAAGAAAATAATTTTTTATGTACGGGAATTTAAATGAAAAAGTTAAAATGGTATTTTTCTATTCGTAGATACATTATCTACATCTTTGTCAGCTTTAAAACCGTTCCCATTGCCACCAACATCCGAACCGACACTTGAAATTGCAGAATTTGAAAATATTTCTGAAAAAGATGTCCATCCATATACTACATACATTAATCATCTATATGTATACCCACAAACTCTTTGTTTTGATACTCAAAAGATATTTACCAGAGCTAGAAATATTGCGTGCGTCGTAGAATTACGAGATGACGACAGTGAAAATGCAGCACCTATAAGAGTATGCATAATATTCACCTCATCAGCGAAGAGGCGATACAATATTATAATTGTATGTTTTCTCAACAGTGTATATATGGAAAGCCTGGTGCTCCACTTTTATGTTTACGAGCATCGTGCGCGGTGCTTCATCATAACGCGACTCCTTCCTGGTACGAAGAAATTAAGATACGTTTGCCAACCAAACTACATTCTAAGCATCACTTGCTCTTTACTTTTTATCATATAAGTTGCGATATGAATAAAAAAAAGGAGAATGGTGTTGAAAATTGTGTTGGCTATGCTTGGTCGCCCTTAGTCCATAAAGGAAGGTATGATCATTTTTAATAACAATTACTCTTCATCTTATTATTATAATGTATAAAGTAAATGTAGTGACCAAATTATGTCACAAATTTTGTTGTACATTAATATTATGTTTTACCAGATTAAATGTGGATATGGATATGAACGTACAAACATTGCCTGTAGCAACACATTTACCACCAGGTTACCTTTCTATACAACCTCTTGGTCTGGGAAAAGGGGTAATTAAAAAATGCACACTTTAATGTCTTCCAAGTTCAATGACTTAACTTCTAAACTAAACTTTTGTTCCAGAATGCGGGTCCAGAAATACTGTGGATAGATTCTCAACGGCCAGTGTTTACAGTAGCATTTCAATTGATTTCGACTGTTTTTACGCGCGATGTACATTTGCACAACTTATTTGCTCACATAGAACGTATACTAGATACGAAAGTAGCTGCAGTGCCAGCCGATTCTGAAACATGTAAAATATTAAAAGCCGCTCATGCCGTGCAATTGGTTACTGTTATCACGTTTCTTCCCACTATACTGAATCAGCTGTTTACATTGTTAATTCATACTACAAACGAAGAAGTTGCATTATATATTATAAGAGTTTTAATTCATTTCATAAATATGGTACATGAATCTGGCAGGAAGGATACCCTTCAAGCTTATATAAAGGTAAATTGTATTTGACACAGAGATAGTAAATTACGATTGAACATAACAAATTGTTCAATAAGTTGTCTAATTTTATCTTACCATACACATGTTAATATAAAATGTTTTATATTTTGCAGTTTGTGTTTGTACCTCCTCAAGGAAACTGTAATGTAACTGTCCATGAACAACTGGCAAGACATCTTCCTACGTTATTGCAGCCAAGTAATACCGATTTTCTGGTAGTAAATAAATTTATGCATCACTCCAGCTTTTTCTTCGAAATAATGATTAAAAGTATGGCACAGCATTTGTTAACAACAGGGAGAATAAAGGTATAATTTGTTTACTTTCTACGTTGAATAATATGTTAATTATAAATTATAATAAGAATTTTATATTTTATTTCAGATGCATAGAAATGAAAGGTTCTCGAAAGAATATCATGAAAAAATTCGAGGTTTAGTAGAAGTTATTATGCCTTATATTATGAATAAGTATAAGGAAACACCTGTTGAAACTCATGAACTGAACAAAAGTTTTGCACAATTTTTAAAGGTAATTCATTAATCTTTAATTTTATATTCTTCAATAATGATATTCTTATTCCGATTTTTTTATACTTCAAAATAGCGATGTCTTACATTTATGGATCGTGGATTCGTTTTCAATTTAATCAATTTATACATGGATAACTTTGCTCCTGGCGATTCACGCACGCTACATGATTTTAAGTTTACGTTTCTGCAAATAATCTGTTCGCACGAACATTACGTGTCTTTCAATTTGCCAATGATGCAATCTCGAATTACTTCTAAAGGTAACAATTAATCATCAAATAATATATTTTATGCTAATATATAAAACTTCGTTAAACATATAATCGTTTTATACTTTATTCAGAAAGTACAGAGACTGTATGTGATCCACAATGTGATGGTATGTTAAGTCATACGCTTCTGTCTTTAATGTGATTTGTTACCGTAGCCATAGTGAGTGGGAGTTGCACACAATTTTCTTAAATCATTATCAATCAGTAGAAACCACTTTTTTCGCACTCTTATTTGTTGCTATACAAGCCTGTTTCAACGTGCATTGCAGACTACGAAGTTTAAATTACAAAACACGAAATACTTTTATGAATATCCTATATAGATATAAGCACAAATAAGATTAGAATGTTGACTACAACAAGACATTTTGATCTTATCTTTTTACATGCCACTAATGAAACTTGCACGGAAAATTGTGAAACTGGAAAATCTTTTGTACAAATTTTTATACACCACACGTAACGTTTTACATTTTCACTTTTACATTTACTATTAAACATTTTTCTTAGATAGAACAGTCGCATGAATTTACTAATATCAAAATTATAATCAATATTTATTAATATTAATTGGAACAACTTGAAATAACATTTTCATTTAAGCATCAATTATGCATACCATACTATTTAATTCCAACATTTTATAACAGTTTATGAAAACTAGTTCATTTAAGCTATTTTAATTTCATTTCATGTTTAATATTTTTAGGTGACCCTTGAATGTGTACATTCTCTATTTTTCAATTGACTTTAGCTTAGAATATACACTATTGAAATTTATTAATTTATATTTAATTTATTACAGATTTAATCAGTGAGTATTGTTTGTCGCAAGAATTTTGTAAACATCATTTCTTAGCTGGGCTCTTAATGCAAGAAGTTAGAATGTCCTTAAATGAAATTGTACAAATTCGGAAACTAGCGGTAGCTACATTAAGGGATTTAATGGCGAAACATGAGCTTGATGATAGGTATCAGAATAAGGTAAATTTGTTTTCATTTAGTTTTATTGATCTATGATGTATGTACGTGTTCATGTAAGTAGCATGGATTTAAAAGCGAACAAGTGACACTTTTATAATTACAGGGCCAGTTGAGCAGAATAGCTTCTATTTATATACCATGGTTGGGTATTGTGTTGGAGAATTTACATCGATTGCAATCTACCCACGATAACACTAAAACGGAAACGAAAGAAAATAGTACTAACAGGATATCAACGAGTAGTTCATTTTTAGTGAACAAAGATACTGTTAGTAACACTTCCGTGACCGCAGGAACTCCGAAGTCCATTCATAGGTAAATATTAAAAAAACGTTAATAACTAAACATATTAAATCATACACATTTTCATAATGTAATGGATATGCAGGCTTACATTGCATTTGGATACATCATCTCCAATAAGAGCATCTATGCACCTGCGAGATTCCACATACTTCGCAGCTATAGCGGGTCAAGGTTTGGTTAACGGATATTCATGCACCAGTATTGAATCAGATGCATCAACAATATCTGGCGCTTCTCAGTCTAATGTATCTCAAGAGACTACCATTATTCGGGAACATATTGAAAATGGCACTGATGAGAGAAAGAGACATTCTCGTTCCTTGAGTGTTACTCAATCTTCGCCTAGATGCGATAAGTTCCAATCATCCGAAGTTAAAGACATTTTGCTTTGTTTCTTATTTGTGGTAAAATATTTGGGCGATCACCAAGTCATCGCGTGGTGGCAACAGTGCAGTGATTGTGAAATTCTAAGCTTCTTTACGGTGATAGAGTAAGTTAATAGATTATAATGGAATGATAATTTATAAATAAATGATCTAATTCTCTTTAGCAATATGTTCTGAATATAAATCACACAATATAATGTTTTTGTAGAATGAGTCTTCATCATTTTAAATATGCTGGTAAAAGACAAATAGCTACGCATGCAGGAGGTACTGGAAAACCTCGAACGGTAAAAGCAATGACATTACCAGCCAGAATGCAACCTCCGGATTTTTCAAATGAAGGACCGGCTACTAGCACCTTGCAACCACATAACAGCACGGCAAGAGAGAACCTTGTTGAAAGCGATGCCGAAAAGATACAGCAAGCATTATTAGAAGCTAATATGGCGACGGAAGTTGGTCTCATAGCATTGGATTGTTTAGGACTATTTTGCATTCATTTTAAGGTACAAACAGAACAATATAACAAATTTTATAACCACTTACAAACTATACAAAAAATGTCAGATTTATCGTGCTACTTTAACATATCTATATCTTCCGTTTTATTTTATACTTTCTATCTTCATTTTAGGATATACTTCTAGCAGGAAATGGGGATAATCCAATAATGCAAAAAATATTTAGTATATATCTGTCGTTTTTACAAGTTGGGCAGTCCGAAAGTTTATTACGGCATGTTTTTGCCAGTTTAAGAGCTTTTTTAAATAATTATTCTACGATTCTTTTTCAAGGTATCTATGAACGAACATCACATCTTTCCTTTATTTATAAACATGAAAACATTTGCATTATTTAAAATGCTTAAATGCTGTTAATTTTGTTAGGTAGTGCAGTTTTATGTGGACGGTTGTGTTACGAATTATTACGTTGTTGCAATAGTAAATTAAGTTCTATCAGACAGGAGTCGTGCGCTTTGCTTTATCTTCTTATGAGAAGTAACTTTGAATTTACTAGCAGAAAAGGATTA
>SHCU01000039.1:79996-101442 GCA_004307685.1 Ceratina australensis
AGAATGAGCATTCACATTTTCCCTCCGTGAGTTTAGCAGGTGCAAGAGTGACGGACTAATGTTTCGCCTTCTCTCTCTACTGATCGAAGTTTATCTGAGCTCGGAGCACGCAAATGCAGACATTGTGCGATAGTGTACGTAAGTGGAGGGGCTGATTTTGATGGCTCCCGTCCTCAATCTCGCACCAATGCTATACAGTGGCATGAGAAATTGAGAGCAATGTCATTTCTCATTTCTTCGTTGGTGCTGTATAATGCCCATTAAAGCATGCAGTTAGATAATATTTAACTGAAATTTATTTATTTGCAATTAAAGAAAATATTAAATATATACTGCGGATAATATTTCACTAGTGACTTCTCAGATGCTGGCAAATTTCTTTTCCAGCTGTCAATGTTTCTGTCACGATAACAGGTTATGCTTCCAAATACAGAATGACTGATTCTGACGAATTATCAAATAAACCAATACTTTATGAACTATTAGAATATTTTATTCGAAAGCAAGAACCGGAATTAATAGTAAGTTTACTATATTATACAAAATGTAAATAAAGAACAAGTAGGACACAATCTATGCTTCTAAAAATGTATATCATCTATGTTTCATCATATTCATGAAGTTATATATCTTTTAGAAATGCAAAAACGATGTTGTAATATTGCCTACAACTGGAACAATAAAAAATGCACTTAGGTATCTTAATAACAGATATTCTTTACCAGAAAGTATATCACAACAAATCAGTCTTACATTACCATGGAAATTGGCTATTGGAGATTTTGGACGTTTACTCTCTCTTTTGCAAGAAAATGTTATCGAAATTAGGAAGGTAAAAGATGAATATTCTTCAATCGTTGGAAAAGCTTCTGGTAATTATACTTTTGGTAAATTTGGTATTCAAGGAAAATACATAAAATTCGTTGTTCAACATATCATTTTTTTCAGTACCAAAGGATGCTTTTCCACAATGGAGAAAATTGGCCTGGAGCCCAGATGGAACTCTGTTAGTATTAGCGTCAAGTAATGGCTATACCTCTTTTTACAATGCGTTGGGAAATAATATTTTTAATATCAGCCCAAAGACTGTGTCCCAAAACCCTCATATTTTAGAAGCTGGTGATGCGATTGCTTCTATGATATTTCTTAAACCAAGAACAAAAACAGAAAAATGGTCGTATCAATTTTTATTAATCACATATAGTGGTTTAGTCAGATCATACTATGTCTCAGCTATTAATGGATTCGAGGCCAATTATGAATTTTCTTTTGGTACTTTTTACAAGAATGGTGTGAATTCTGTTGTTTTTGATGAAAAACATGATTTGTTTTACGTTGCCGGAAGTACGTTCACCCAAAAATTAATGTCATCAGCCTCAGACAGCGGATTGACAGTGTGGCGACCATTAAACGAACATCCATACTGCAAGTTATCTTTTACTTTCGATGATGATTCGAAAAACAAATCAGCATTTTCTATATGGAATATTATTCCATCATTAACTTCAAAACCGGAATCAATCATATTCAAAATGAAAATTTCGCCAAATCATTGTTATTTAACATGCTTACACACTGATGGTACCATATCTCTATGGAGATTGCCAAGTTTGTTGATACAAAGGAAATGGAAATTATCAGAACAACCAGATTTTAATATACCCAATCCCTTGGGGCATGCAAAGTCAAAAAAATATCCACCAGGCATTACTGAATTCCATCCGATAGACATTGGCTGGTGGTCTGAAGAGGTATATATTTTTTTTGCTATTAATGTACGTTGTGATTTTATGAATTCTAATCTACTATTATTCTCTTAAAGGCAATTATAATTGCGAGATGTTCAGGATCTACTTCTGTATGCTCTATAAAAAATCTGAAGAATCTTTTAGGTATATGCCCAGAATTTTTAGCTGAACAACTGCAAATATGTGAACTTGGTTCAAATCGAGGTTTTTTGTGTCTGGATTGTGAAACATATGTAACAAGTAAAAAACGGAATAGAGAAATTAATACAGAAAATCAAACATCAGGTTTGTTATTAGATATCTCCCTTTATATTTCATAATGTTCATGTGTTCAATAACTATTATATGTTTTGATATTTAAGAGGCTTCGTCGGAGAGTGAGGAGGAAACTGATGAATTGGAAGCAACTAATATATTAAATTACACAACACATTTGGTGCAAAGCACTTTATATTCAATTACAGACATCGAAAAATTTCAGCCGAAAAGAAAGAAATCTAAGGTATTGTTTAGAACGTATCGAATCCTAGGACTGAAGAGTACGACTCCTGAAGAGCTTTATTCTCGTAAAATTGATATAGAGGTATGATTGTTTATAAAATTTATTGTTGTATGAACTGAAATGAACTGAACAGGAAACTGTATTCTAGGAATATGAAGAAGCATTAGCTTTAGCCAATACGTATAATTTAGACACTGATCTGGTGTATCAAACGCAATGGCGCAAGTCGGAATTATCTCTAAATGCTATTCAAGAACATTTAAGTAAAGTTACCAAAAGATCATGGGTTCTACATGAATGCATCACACGAGTTCCAGATACTATAGAAGCAGCAAGAGAATTGTTGAATTTTGGATTGAAGGGTGCTAATTTAGCAACTTTAGTAGCAATTGCAACTCATGACAATGGGAAGTTTGTCGTAGACAATAGCGACGAGGATTGGGACGAATTAGATGAAGCTAGCATTAGTTTACGGCAAGTACAGAAAATGAATCAAACACTTGAAAAAATCGACATAAAAAATTTATCTGAAGCACAAAAGGATTTAATTAGGTACAGAAGAAAACTATTAGATCATTTGGATAAACTACTTACTTATGAAATCATTTTAAACTCGTCATCAACGTACGACAAAAAGTTTTATGAAGAATTTCGGCAGCTTTCGTACATTGAAAATGCAGTTAGATTTGCAAAGAATGGAGATTGTCGAGCAGTTGAAATTATGTTCACGTATCACGGCAAGAGTCTTCTACCTCATTGGTTAGCAGTTATTAGCTTCTTTCCAGAAACGTTAAATCCATTAAAATACAAAAAACTTCTGCCGGAGTGTGATACTGATGGACAGTTGTTCCTGCTCGATCAAAGTGAATTACGTCAGATGGACTGGGCTGAGAAAACAGACTTTAGTAAGGTGATTAATTGGGAAAGCGAAGACAAGTCGGAATTAATTTATGAATACAATCCATCATTAACGACATATAGAAACACATTGCTTACACCAGAATTATTAAAGACATGGTATGAATCACGAGCTTATGAGATTGAAAGAAACAGTTGCATGATTGATAATGCTCTCCAGTTAATAAAGATTGCTAAAGCTCACAATGTTAATGGTTTAGAAAAATTGTTATTGGATTTAGAAACGGCCGATGATCTCATTTATAAAGTTTATTTAGAAGATTTATCATTGGACCAGTTACAGAAATTATCTGACTTGGAGAAAGTCAAATTGTTAATGAGTAGAACCACTGAAAAGAGTTTTGTTGAAGATATAAAAAATGTCTTATTGCCATTCATAAAGAGACGACACGTATACATGGGCGGTGAATTGGAGAAACATTTGTTCAGTGATTATTTAGTATCCATTAGTAAAGATGACTTAAAATTATCGGTCAAGCTCTTTGAGTATCTGAAACAGGTTCGAGATAGAGAGATTCTTCAAATGATAGAAGACATCGCTATTTTAGCGTTAGACTGTATATACGCTTGTAATGATCCTGACATGTATGAGAAAGCCATGAGTATTATGGATTCAATCGCCAAAGATCGGGATGGGCGTAGGAAAAGTTCTACATGCTCTTTGCTCGAAGAGCTTGATAGAGAACTTGATTGTACAAGAATTTTGGATAAGTATGGCGTTAAAACAACGTTGCATGAATTACGGAAGAATAAAAGTAGTCCTGAAACTGCGAGGCAGATATTAAATCAAATGGCAAGAAGTTTAAACAAAATGTAAGCGACCATATTCTTTACATATATAAATCCAATTATGCTTCAGATTCAATAACATGTTCTATACGTTTGTTTACAGCATTCCACCCCCAGCTGAGAAACAGTGGGCTCAATTATTAAATGAAATGTTAGAGATTCATGGCCTGATTTTTAGCTGCGTTGATATAGAAACATGTTTCGAGATTTGTGTGTCAGCGCGTTTGGTCTCAGGAGTTAAATCTAACATACAGAATTGCGCTGCTTTAATCGAAACAACAAAGAATGAACAATCCTTGTTAAAAGTATCCTATGATAAAGCGGTAAATTTAATTTTGGATGCCAGCAAAGAATATTTTAATAGCTCGAATTCATTAACCGACTCTGACATGGAATTAGCTAGGTAAGTATTTTTATTAGCTTTTTACAATTCTGTGGTTCTAATTTTCATAAATGATATTATTTCAGAGCTTGTCTTAACCTAATTGTAGATGATAACACACAAATTAAAGAAGAGTATGACCTCATTAACTCACTTCAAATTTTAAGTGAATTCAACATCGATATTTTACCGCTTCAAGTGCGATTAATGCAAGACAGATTAAAATTGATAGAAGAATGTTTGAACAAACGAGAAGACGCCCATAAGAGCCGGCAAAGATTATTAACGTTAGCGAGTTATCTGCGAATAGAAAAAAATAATAAAAGAACACGGGAAGGAAAAGTTTTAGAATTAATTGCAAGAAAAGCGCTTGAGGTAAAGTTCAATTTGACGTTTAAATGCTCGGACTTAAATTATTATACTTGATTTATAATATAATTTTATAGGTAGAGGACTTTAATGTCTGTGCTGCAACATGTCAACAATTAATGCAAAACTACTATATCCCTGCTTGGTCGGTAACTTTAGAATTAGGCTTTTGTGAAGATTACGACGATCTAGAAACTAGACAAAAATGTTTATGGTTTGCGATAAACAATGGACCTAGTGATATATTAAACAAAGCCTTAGATCAAGTACATCTAATAGAAATACAGATTTTAAATAAAAATTTAGAATTATGGATACCACCCGATTCATTATTTGATGACCTGAATGATGGTGATAGCGAAGATGAATTTACTGATGCATTAACTACTGTAAGAAATATGAAAAAAGTACACTGTCAAGAACTCATTTAAGTAGTCTACTTCTCCCAATAAAATGTTTTTGTTTTACAGCCACAAGTGGAAACTAAGGAATTCGTGCCAAAAGTATTAGAAGCTTCTACGGAAATAGTAAAAACATCAGCGAATGTTGTAGAATCAACGTTCGGTTTAATAAGAAATATAGGCGACAAAAATTTTTGGAAATCCAAACTTAAATATAATTTTTCTAATAATCAAGATAACGAAACAGGAGATGATGGTGAAGAACATTGTACAGAAGATTACGATGTTCAAAGTTTCCCATGTTTTTACGAAGATGTACATACAAATTGTAGACTTAGTAATCTTGATACAACGTACACAGCATACTCTCAACCAGATATCCAAAACACACAGCTCAAATGCTGTCGTGCTTTTTTAAGAATAACTATGTTGAGTGAGTCGTCTTGTTATGGATTAGAAGTGAGTGATATAAATCATTGTAAGTATTACACGTCACTTTAGATGGAAAGCGGAAAAATTTATCTATGCAATAATTAATAATTTTTCGTTTACTTTAGTGTTTCTAGAGTGTATGAAATACACTATACATCAAGATTGGTTATTAGGCATGACATACTTATTTAATGTTAAAAGAGACTGCCTAGAAGAAGTGCAAAGTCTCTTAATGGAATTACCAAACACAGAATTATATATTCAAACTGCAATGTATTATTATGCTTTGGAAATACACAGAAGCTTAAATGCAAATCTTGAAAATATGTATTTGTTCGATCCCTTAAGTCTAATAAGGGAATCGATGTTTATAGCACATAAGTGCAAAGAATCGAATATCTATGAATCATTTAAATATTGGCAAACGCGCTTATTTGAAAAATATGGAATAAAGAAGACGGAATCTTTTCAGTCAACTGAAGAGACCTTAGATTCCAGTTTAGAAAATTGTAAAAAGCATAAATTTACTACAGTGTCAGGATCAGAAGTAATTACTCAAGAAAATGAAGAAAACTCAGTAGAAAATTCGCAACATGGTAGAAAAAGTAATTTATCCGAATCCAATGATAACAATGATATAGAATGGACAGATGACTGGGGCAATTTCTCAGATGAAGAAATAATAGATAATGTCGGAAGTAAAAGAAATGTTCTAGACGACGAATTGTACACAGAATCTAAATTTTCAGTTGTAAAAGATATTGGTAAATGTGCGACGGAAAAAGATCGTTTCGAGATTTTCGAAAAAGTGTTTAACAAGATACAAAATGTTGATCATTTTTATGAAGTAAAGAAGCTAGTGTTACATTGGCCAGTATTTATAGATCCTGAATATACGGCAATAGAGAAACATCCAATTTTAAGAATGCTGAAAATAGTTCATGTTCATGTAAAAGAACATTTTTTGAAAGAGTATAAAGAGTTAATAGAAGTATTATCTTCAACAAATGTAAGTATATAAAAACACGATTAAACTATAACAATCAATCTTGTATTAATCGTCTAAACGACTTATAATAGGTGCTCAAGGAATTCTTAGATGCGAGAGAAATTCCTCTTGAACATATAATTTATATTCAATTGGATTCAGACAATTTAGAATTTCGTCAAGAGGCTGTGAACATTCTAAAGGAAAAATATGCAGTATGTATGAATAAGTATTTTGATATTAAATTTTCATTTTATACATTTTAATAATATTCTTATGTTTCAGGAATTAGTTTTATCTTCGTCAATACTAGAAATGTTGTTTTTAAAAAATCTAACAGCATCCTTCGATCCAAATCACGAAGTATATAATCGAATCATTGAACACGTTTTTATAAATCGATCTCTTACGAACAGGAGAGAAAATGCAGAAATTCTTGTACATGAATTGAAAAAAAGGAAACATATTTCTCATGCATTGTGCATAATCAGATTGATGGAAGATATACCACCATCGTTATGTACATTTAACACCTGTTACGAATTGCTTATGAGAAAGTAATTGATCTACTAGCTAGACGAAAATTCAAGTATAGGAAAGATTACAATTTAGTATGTCTTGTAAAATACTTTTTTTTATCAAAACCTAAACAATGGGATATTAATATGAAGCTTTTAAACTTGCGTTTATGTATAAATACATTTTAAACTATGTGTACATATTAATATTTGTTACAGTGTATTATTTGTATATAAGGATGAATGTGATGTAATAATAAAAAAAACTAATCTATACGCGTGTATTATATTCGTTCCTATTTATTCCAAAATCGTAGATGTGCCAAAACGATGATAAAAATGTACTACTCAATTAATGTATGAAATATAGACAGATATGAAAATAAGTTATTATGATTGAAATGAGGACAAAATATTTCCTTTATTGACTGCTTAAATGCCCTTGATATCTTACGATCATAAACTGCAGCTACGAGATTAAATTAACTCCATTTGACTCTCATACGCAAAGTCCAAACTACAGACAAGTTCAGACTTTGACACTTATGTATTTCGAATCAATTGTTTCTAATGTAGTGACTGGACGATTTCTAAGATTAAAAACAATTTAGCTTTCAGAAATTGAAAAAATGTTACTGCGATGATAACTAACGCATAGAAAATGCCAGGACTGTTTAAGTTGCATAATTTAGGTAGGTCGCTTAAAAAAAAGTACTAAATAATTGCGGTGAGGTAACTGTTCCCTGTTGTAGTTCTTCAGTAATGTGGAATTCCAAAGAAGGAGCTGGTATTACCGTTAGAGACAATAAAGTTCTTGTTAGCCGTCATATACCAAATCGTTGATATGAGACAGCGTAGAAATTTCTTTTTTAGTAGCTTGAATAGAAGCCCATCCTGCCAGACAGAGTTAAACGCCTTCTCTAGGTCTAATAATGTCGCGCCAACGAAGAAGCTGTTTCCTACTCTCGAGTTAATATCTGCAATTGACTTATGAATCGCATGGACTGTCGAATGACAGTGCCGAAATTCGGAAGAATTTTTAGAGTATGACAATAAACCCATATGCAATTATTAATTATAGCCTCATATACTTTATTAAGAACTGATGTGAGACTCATTGGTCTGTAGCTAGAGGGATCATTCTCAGCTTTCCCTTTCTTTAAGATAGGAATGACCTTAGCATTTTTCCACGCAGCCGGGAAAGATTAATACAGTATTATTACAGTATTACATATTACAGTATTATATTAAAGATTAATACAGTTGTTAAATATAATAGTTAGAGCTATTATTATTTTCGATGATAGGTGCTTTAAAATAATTGGGGAATGCTGTCCGTACCATATGAGGTTTTATTGGGTAGTTTCCTGAGTATTCTACTTACTTCTTCCGGAGTACAGAAAGGGTGGAACTCCGAGATTCCGCTCCTCGGGCTAATTGCAGTATTGCTCTCAGAGGAACTGGCGTATGTGTGATCTGATAGTCTATTAAATAAAGCATTTTCCGCGAATACTAATATAAAATACTACAAATTATTATTTATGTATTAGTATAAATGACATTTTATAGCTCAGGTAGATGTCGAAGACATTACTGCGAAATGCAAGTCGGTTTCCTCTAAAATAATAATAATGTGTGAATTTGTTTCTTAAGTTGTTGTATTCAAATATTAACCTATATTGTATCTATTATCAAACAATAAATTATTTAAAAAAAAAAAATCGTGCTAATAACGCGAAGGTCGCGGGTTCGATGCCCTCATGGGCCAGTTTATTTTTTCATTTTGCCGTTTATAATGTATTGACATGTTGATTAAAATATAATAATATATGTTCATGGAGTAAAATATATGTTTGTTAGCAACTTCAAATAAGACCAATTTTTAATTTTTGAGGTAAGTACTCTGACTCCTTTCTCCAAGATATAAGATATATCCTCGCTTTATGCACTTGCTATATAAAAGCTAAATCCTCTTAGACAAAATTCTAGTTGACGATTCTAGAACTTCGTAATGACTTCGTAAATTTCGCCACTTTTGCAAATGATCAATCTTCCGATAGCTGATAATATTGTCAAACCTAGAATTACCAGTCATTATATGTTTTCATTTTAAACACCGTTTTACACACCAATCTAGCACCTTCCACAAAATGCTTTTAACAATAAGACCTAATTATGTTCACAAACTCTTCTACCCATTTATTAGCAGTTTATGAAACATATTGGTGATATGCGGTGTTTTTATTATATAACGCTTACTAATGATTCTTAACAAAGATTCCACTTGATTCATAAAGCAGTCCCATTCATATGATCTTATGTGCACCAAACTTTTATATTACGAATTTTTCTCAAAAAACATAGCAGGATTTCCATGTTCGTTAGTCCTCATTCTACATCTGCATAGTCTTTTTTGCTGAACAAATTGAAGTTCGATCTCGTAGTTTGCAAGGGGTTAATTGATCTGAACACTCTTTTTGTACATTGAAAATTCGTTTTATACTGAGGTGTGCTAATGCAGTTCTCTGGTTTCCCATTAGTCCATTTTTGACTTCAGCTTAATAATTTACGTCCATTGTAGAAATAAGGAATGATTGTTATCGGTCAAATTAGAAACACTCTCTAGTGCAAACGTAGATACATATACATCTATTATGTAATTACTAATAGTATGATAAGATAATTGTAATCTCTAAATATTCGTATTCGTACTTATCGAAATGAGAAGTGCTTGGGAAGGCCAAAAACATTCATCAAAACTTGTCAGATGTTTATTTCACCATGAGAACACTCAAACAAGTTCTGTAAGCTGAATTACATTGAAAAATTTTATTTACAGTAGATATTTTATTAAACGTTATTTCGTAAATAAATTCATTATTTAACTGGTTTTATTTAGTGACAACCAGATAGGGTTGAAAAGTCCTATATTTCGTAACAAGACATCATTTCAATCATATTTGCGATAATTTTAAATATAATTATAAACGACAGTACTAAATATTCTGTTTCCATGTTTCATTTCATCCTAACGATCAATTCCCTTAGCAACAAACCGTATCGATCATGTCTCAGACTAGAGCCTATTTTCGGGGAAGTACTTTTCACCGAATGACAATTAGATCGAGCAATGTTTAACTGCGTCCAACACATCACGTATAAGTAGTTATATGAGTAAAAACAAGATTCTAGGATGAGGCATGGGAATTTCCAATGATTGGGGGCTGTGCGGTCCATCCCCCGCTAAGCAACACCTCTCCATTGAAGGGTGCTGCGCCTGCCCAAATGTCCCAAATATGCGGCTAAGGGTACACCGTACTACCACCTTCCTGGATAACATCGATCCGATCGCAAGCTGAGCTTTCTGTGGCCAAAGTTGACGTCACAGACGGGAGTTGATAGGCAGAATTCAACTGCGAACGGTTCTCATTGGTCGACGGGCCGGTATAAACGGCGCTTTCACGGTAAACCTGTTCCAGTTGTGTTGTTATTCACCCACTGTACACTTGGTAAGTACTCGTCCAGATCGTCTTTCACTGTTTGCCGATTATTTACCTGCCACATTCTCAGATTATTAATTAATACACTTTTATGTTTGTACCGGCGTACCTATGCTTACCATTATTCGCATATTTTTCCGTAAGGAATTGTTCAAACAGGCTCGTTAACATAAATTCACAGCAAATTTTATAAATATAAACAGAATTATTTCTGTAATTCAAAGCTTGAGTCTCTATGATCGTTTCATAGTCTATAGAATTTTACAGATTGTATACAAATTTTTCGTGACAGTTAAAATAAAAATAATGGCTAAGTGTACCCATCGAAATATTTTATACGATCACGATAATCACTTAAATGGTTGAATATCAGTCCATTAAAGACGCTTCGTTAAGCTGATAGTAAATCACAATCGCGACTATAAAACACAGTACAACTGTTTACATAATAAAACGATTTCCGTCTAATGATTACGTGTTTGGCATTGTTCGAAATATTGCTGGTAAAGTAATTCGGCTCAGTTGAGATTCGAAAAAACAAGAATTTCAATATATTACTATAAGGGTAAAGCTATTACTTTAACTGCAATGCATATGCGCGAATAGTTAGAATAGTTGAAGCTCTAGATGACCTCATACGAATTATATATCGCATTTTCACGAAAATTTCACTAAATTGTTCAGTACTTATACATATAAATAATAAGCGAAAAGTGATACTACATGATAGAAGAAATTTCAAATTAGCATTTGATTTCATTTATTAAATGCTGGTGTTGCTAGATTTTTATAAAAACCATTTGCATTTAGTGACTTTCATTGTCTGACTGCAGATTGAGGACTCTACTTTGTCCGCGTCGGGAATAATCAATATGCGTCTATATGTACTATATCCAGCAACTGTATCCTTGTACGCAAGGATATCATCGGACTTTGCTCCTATAAGACTCGCCGGGTGATTGTTAGAAAAGAAAATGCACATATCAGATTTAATCTTTATTTTCTAATTTCACAATTTTCCACACAAGTTCGCAAGGAGAGTTGAACGGAAAATTAATTCAATTATAAATATTTAAAAGACGTTCTATTATTGATCGAACTAATCTATAATTTCCAAGTAATTTAAATACACAGTATATACGAGTACGAGATATGAAAGAAATTATGGGTGCAGCAATAGGTGCAGGCGCATGGTCGGAGGTTCGCTATCGATCGCATTGTTTGCATGCGCCTTCCATGGTCTTTCTACACAACAAATGTCGTTGGCGTTATGTATTCTCAATGAAGAAATTGTCGTCGAGAGTGTGGGGGGAATTAAAGTTCGCAATAGAAATCAGTGGCCGAAGGTTACAGCAAGCGGTTCTCAATGTTTATAATTTGAAATTATTTGAAATTCCAATAAATTGAGCTTGATTTCCTGGTGAACTTAAACGGATCCACTATCGACGCGAATTGAATTTTTTTTTTATTATTCGAACCGATTAAGCATTAGCATAAAGAGTGTATGAAGTTGAAATTATTTGAGAACAATGCAAAATTAGATCGCTTAATACGAATACGGAATTTAAAACAGATCGAAACATAATCAATTTTCAAGCAGCTCTGTCATTATAGACAAAAATCAACGGCGTTTCAGCCCATTCTCGACTCAAGCATTTCTCTTTAACAGAAATAGCTTCGCAGTCGCAATAACGCGTTACAAATATAACTGGGTTTCAACATTGCGAGACACGTGGGAGCAAAGTCAAATTCGTTGTCTGAATAGCAAAAAATGATGATAAGGAAACGCAGAAAAAATTCCATAGTAATTAATGCCCACAATTTTACTGTGACGATTCAGGAACTTGATATAATTGAATAAATAAAATTCGTCTGACGTATTTACCTTTATTTAAACCTATGTCTCGTCGTTGGCTGTTATCCAATACCTACCTACCTATACCGTTCTATTTTTGCGTCATTCGTAGTTAAAGTCCGCATTGAATGACCATCACACGAGTGCATCGTACGAAAGTAGTGACATGAAACCGCGAATTCACGTGTACGGTTGCGTAAAGCCAAGGCGTGGGAAAAGCGTGCTAATTGTAGACGATTATATGACACGAGCTTCCCGATAATCCTGCGTAGGCAGGCCAAACACATGGAGTGCCGGGTATCGAACACGCGACTGACATGTGCGATAGCGTTTCGCGATAGCCTCTCGTCTTCGGGTTCGTATCCCCCGATAACAGAAAATTACATACCTGTTTCACGGTTGTGTATCAGCGACTTACCGAATGATCGATTCTCGGGAATTGAATTTATTATCGTGAGCTTATGATAAAGCATTCTCTTTGCACGATTCGACAAATTCAGGATCATCGATTACCAACGCGATTAATGAAATTCCATCCTCATGACCTTTAAGTTTTGTGCAGCAAGCGAATCATGGTGTTGAAAGTCCAGTTTGTAATATGAACGTGAAAATATTTATGGAAGATAATATAAGTGCGACCCAACGTGATTTATGGGATTTCGTTTGCGTTAAAATGTCCAAATAAGATCGACAAGTTTCTCACCGCTTTTTCTTGTGTTTTCTTTTACAGAAGAATAGTATGTATAAAGTACTTCATAATCAAGACATAAAACACGAGTGCTCGCGGTCAGGGGGACTGCATGCGTATCCTGATCACTTCAGGGAACCTAAAAACCTCTATCTTTAAGATATCAGTCTACTAAATGATTATCTGAAGGTTCCTGTCCTCTGTAGGACACTGTATATAGTGTAAATACCGCTTTTCTAACAAAAGATAAGCCAGAGCAAGTACGAAGGATTATTGAATTCACGCGGGGATTGAAAAGAAGGAAGAAGAAATCGAGAGAATACATATAACGAAAAGTTCTGACACCACCTATACACCGACGCACTTTCATCCACCTAGAACGCACCCGATCGCGGTTAAGCGAATAGAAATAAGATCGCGATACGAACAGATTTTTAACGAGGAAAGAGTAAAGAAAACGAGCACAATGAAGCAACAAGCGTCGGACGATTTTCCTCTGTGGATGAAATTCCTTTCGGCAGGCACCGCAGCCTGCATCGCTGATCTAGCCACGTTTCCCTTGGACACCGCAAAAGTTAGAATGCAGGTACTTATTCCAAAAGTCTTCAACAAGCTATTTGATTAACAATAACTTTATTGTTGAACGTAAATTGTTATAAATGTGTAACGCTTTCAACTACGGTGTTATAATTATTTCTAGATTGCTGGAGAAAGTCGCCCTCTGCTTTTGGCGACAGCGGACGGCTCCATGCTCGCGCTACGAAATTCTCAGCCAGGATTGTGGAGGACAGTAGGAAACATCGTCAAACTGGAGGGAGTAAGGTACGTTGTTCATGATCCTGTTTGTAATTTTAAATCACTGAAGGGGTAGGTATAAATTTACGATTACGATAATTATCATACGCAATAGATACGAGTTTCTTGCGTATACGATTTTGTATACACGATCCTATCGATTTAAAGATAACATACTTTTAATACATCCGAATAACTTTGTCATGCCGGATTGAATGCCACAGAGAAAAGAAACAAATTCCATACTGACTGATTGTAGGGCTATTAACCACATTCGAGTAACTTGAGTACATTGTCTCGCTATCATTAATCTATTCTGAAATCTATTAATTGTCGACTAGTGAATCTCTCCGATTCAGTGCACGTAATACCGCGAATACGATTATGCTTTAACCGATCCCTTTTCTTTCGAGTTCTAATTAATTATTAGGTCGGTCGACGTCGCTGTCATGCTCTGTGATGTGCGAGCCAAAATCTAATTATAATTAAACGAATGCGTAATTTGTTTCGATCCGTTGCCACTGTACGAAATTACTGCTCGATGATACTTGTACGAAAGAGAGCATCGATAACGACGGAAAATGATCGAAGTAGCATAATATCTTAGCATACGAATTTGCAAATATAATGAATCGCTGACGCACTGGCATTTTATTTCACTTACCATTACCAATGCTAATTAAGTTTCTTTTTTCCGTTTTTTTTTTTTTCAAACTCCGTTTCTATTTCATAAAATGCCATTGATTTTTGTTCATCGAGTTCAGTCGAATGATTGATGTACAAATAACTATGGCATTCTTTCCTAATTTCTCTTAATCAGCCCTTTTCTCTTTCAAATTTGAACACGAGACGCCTCTCAATACAGTATTATTATCATAGTATTCCTTATCTTGTTACGAAAATACGGATTAATAATAGCTGAAATGTTGAAAAGCCTCACGTGTTGAACTTTGATCCTTATGTATACTTATTTTCCTCTTTCACTTTTAATTTCAAATCTTATTTTTCTTTGCTTTACGTTTGCTCTGCCTTTGCTCAGCCGCTGTTTAATTTTTTTGAACGCTCATAAGAAAAACTTGTATTGAAAGCAATACAGCAATGCATTGCTCAATTCCATTCCTACCGCGAATTCAATTTCTCAAAACCATATCCAGCTCTCTCAACGCAGACTCTCTCCCGTTTAATATCACTTGATTTACGTTTTCTCTCGTGATCCTCCGATCATTTCGAACACTCTATTAGCTTCCCTTCATTCGTTTTAATCAAAGGTAACGCTAGCCTTATTTTGTCTTCATTCAAAGACAATGAGCTGCAGATAAATATAAAACGAAACTGATGCAATCGAAGTATCTTTTATTATGATTTGTCGAAAAAACGAAGGGGAGCATATTAGAGGAAGAGAGGGAGAGAGAGAGACAGAGCAAGCGATAGGGAGAGAGAGAGAGAGAGAGAAAGAGGAAGAACGAAAGAAATATAATAGAACGAAAGATATAGAGGGTAAGAGAGAAAAAGTCGAAAGTGTAAAAGCAAAGAAAAGAAATAAATAAGTATGTATATGAACTATTACCCCGGGATACGTTTGAGGGTAAATTGTGAGGGGCCGGTGAGCTTGAGCGAGGGTGGTTACAGGAGCCTGTACGGAGGTCTGTCCGCGGGACTCCAGAGACAGATGTGTTTCGCCAGCATACGGTTGGGCCTCTACGACGGGGTGAAGTCACGCTACGCTGGAATCATCGACGGTACATCCAACAAACTCCTAACTTTTTTCAATTACGTAATCCTCCTCTAAGTACGAATATGAAACGAGTAGATCCAGTCTACTCATCTCTCTGTTACACGAACGAGTAACAACGCGCGTAAGTAACAGCTGATCGGTCGACCATTGTCCACCATCGGCTGCCGCGTGCTTTTACCCCCGAAAAGATACTTGTGTCAATGAAGGGAACTAGTATCTCTAATTGAACTAACTAATCGCGAATCGAAACCCGCGGTCTCGTTCTTACATTTTTTGTTTTCTTTTTCTACTTGTATTTCGCCGGTTAAAACATCGAGTCATCATCGTTTCCACGGTCTAGAGTGGTTTATAATTTCTGCTGTAGGAAGTGAGAGTGGATGATAGCAGGAGAAGATTAAGTCTGAAGAGCTGATCGTCAATTTGCATTTTGATAAATCATGTGACTGCTGTAACTTTCGTGTAACACGCTATAATAAACGGTTTTTATTTCTATTCGAATCTTATGCAAAAATACATTATTATTGGAATCTTATGCAAAACATGTAACACTTCGTTTCGATACTAAATGTGATTACAAACTTTTATTAACCGCGAGCAGACGAATAATGTATCAATATTTATTCTCATAATTAACGTATATTCTGAACTATTAGACATCTTTATACACGTGCAATTACGTTAATTTTCTCTACTTATTGGCATCAGTGCATTGATGACGCGAGGTATCTGAGATCGATGACAAGCCTACCTCTTTATGCTGTTTCAATTCCCACGTCTGAGAATGATGACGATAATTTAATAAGTTATCAAGAAAATCTTATTGATCTTATCCTCGAGTATCGCGCATCAGCACTCGATCCAATTTCTTATCGCAAGCGTATTGTATTCTCGTAATAAGTATCGTGACGCATGACATTAGAACGTATCATAGACAAAGCGTTTGATTATAACGCTGACAACGATATATCTATGCTCAACGAACGTGTTGTACCGCGCAATGCGCGATATTTCAAACCGTCTTGAATTCATTCGAACGAACAAAACCGTATTACATACGTATACGACTCGAAGTAAAAATTCAAATCGAATCCAACCACTCCAGACCGGGCTGCTTCCTTCATCGTGCGTTTTTATCTTAACAGGTAATAACAGGAGCGGATCGATGAATATCTCTGTGCGAATTGCCGCTGGAATAACGACTGGTGCGTTGGCGGTGCTCCTTGCTCAGCCGACCGATGTCGTTAAGGTTCGATTGCAAGCTGGAACTAATGGACGATCATCCGTGAGATACAGCTCCACCTTGCAGGCCTATAAAAATATCGCCACCGAGGAAGGGACGAGGGGCCTCTGGAAAGGTGCGAGATCATTCACTCTGCATGTAACTTACTCTCAGCCGTTTGCATACTCGCACATTTGATCTTATTTTAATTCGTTGCTAAATATAACAAAAACTTGTTGGTTTAAAATCTGCAGACAATTGTCTCTTAAACGAGGCTGTAAGATTAAAGATAGAATCCAGTGATTTGTAATTGCTGTTATTTTATTAGGAACTGTCCCCAACATCACAAGGAACGTTATCGTAAATGTGGCGGAGATTGTTTGTTACGACATCATCAAAGATTTCCTCCTCGAGCACAATTATGTTCGCGATGGCATCCCTTGTCATTTGACAGCAGCGGTGGCAGCTGGTCTGTGCACCACGCTCGCTGCCAGCCCAGTCGACGTGGTGAAGACGCGTTACATGAACAGCGCCCCGGGCGAGTACAAGGGGGTGAAGGATTGCGCCGTTCGCATGTTCATGAAGGAGGGGCCGAGCGCATTCTACAAAGGGTTCGCGCCTAGCTTTTCCCGTCTCGTATCCTGGAACATCGTTCTGTGGCTCACCTACGAGCAATTCAAGATCTATGCGAGTAAGATGAACGGCAATCAATGAACACACGTTGAGTCCTAATCGATTCGCTGAACATATATTATGCAATCGTGCTTTAATCAAATGGCAGCTTCATTAATCTCCCTCTGTATCTCGATCGTGTGTACCTTAGGGATGGGAGAATCTATTATATNGGATTGCGCCGTTCGCATGTTCATGAAGGAGGGGCCGAGCGCATTCTACAAAGGGTTCGCGCCTAGCTTTTCCCGTCTCGTATCCTGGAACATCGTTCTGTGGCTCACCTACGAGCAATTCAAGATCTATGCGAGTAAGATGAACGGCAATCAATGAACACACGTTGAGTCCTAATCGATTCGCTGAACATATATTATGCAATCGTGCTTTTTTCATTAATCTCCCTCTGTATCTCGATCGTGTGTACCTTAGGGATGGGA
This sequence comes from Ceratina australensis, assembly GCA_004307685.1. Lineage (NCBI taxonomy): Eukaryota > Metazoa > Arthropoda > Insecta > Hymenoptera > Apidae > Ceratina > Ceratina australensis. The sequence continues at coordinate 97,942 of SHCU01000039.1, forward strand.
GAATCTATTATATCATGTACAAGTTAAACTTGGTCTTGGCTGCCGTCGTTCTCTTTTATTTTACTAGAGATCGCGAATACGATCTTGATTTACACATTCAAGTTATGCAAATGAATACAAGGCGCACATGTATTAACATTATATGTAGATTCTTAAAAGCGTTTGAAAGACTTTTTTCTATGAAGATCAGCAGTCATCTTTAAACGATGATTTTTATTTCGGAATAAGAGAATAGATTTCCTTTAAATGTTCTTTTCTTGTGATCAGAGAATTATTATAAATCAAACACTGTTTGTTTGATTTAACTTCGATGCGAATGACGACAGTCAATTCTCCCATCTGTATATTCGTTGTATGTTAATCTTTCTTTCGAAACGACCGCACGTGCACCGAAAGTAAATTCAAATACTAGTCAAGCATTTCGCAATTCAGTTTGATGAACGTACGGAAGTACGTCGTCCGTTCAAAAGTGAACGAAAAAAATGTAATATAATTGCAATTGGTATCGCTTTAAAAACTAAAGAAAACTTTATATAAATTCAGAGTGCATGTACGATCGTCACGACCGTAGGAGTTTCTAAAATAATCCGTAAGAAAGCGTTCTCGGCTGTTATTCAGTCAACTTTAGAAATATATGTAGAATAAATAGAAGAAAAGGAAGGTTTCTCTCACTATAAGTATCTATAAGCATAAACGCGCATTACGATACGCCAGACAGACAATAAGGTTTCGGAATTAATTATTATCAGTCGTACACATAGTGTTCAGCATGTGACACTATGTTCGATTGATTTCTGTTTTTAGACTTCGAATTCAATTCCCCGATGGTGCTGTAGTCAAGAATCATACGAGAATCCTTTGCTACATAAATATAATTTATTATATCCTCTTTACTTTAACAATTGCTTTAACGCGGGATAATTTGTCACAATCGTCCCTAGATTACATAATGAAAAAAAATGTAAAGAAAATCTCGTTTCGGGTCAATTAAATATTGTACAGGGCACAATTTTTATCGAACTTCGATCGAAAAATTTGTAGTCTCTTTTTTAAAACTGTGTTACCAGTCACCATCTATTGATGTAAACGTCACATTAAAGAGCTATTCTTATCTCATTACTTTCGATTGTGTAATCCATTTACTCTTTTTTTCATTTTTTTCTCTTTGGTCGCGTCGTCAACACTTACAGCAGCATGTTTGATTTCTCGATTTTTGTGAAATCAATAATTGCAGTTCAAATACCATCCAGTATTATTTGTTTAACACTACACTTAATCAATTATTGATTGGGTCAGTTCATGTCATGATCACATCATATAACTCATAAAGAGCTATGTAAACATATTTAATGTTACTGCCTTTCCCAATTAATGTAAGAGTCGAAGTTATCTGTTCAGGTCTTCATTTCATATATTTCTAATCTAGTAATGAAGAGATATGTATTTTTCGTTTCAAAAGGAGAGAATTATAGTTATAATAATTTACATTACGAATAATGATCTGTGTTGGAATGGCACAATTTTTTTTACACTGTTGACAACAATTTCGTGCCCGATTGACATAAAGAGCTGTCTTTGATCCGATGACACTTGCATAAATCGACAATTGATCAAATATTTTCATCACGTGGACGGATTTTTGGATGGTTGCGAGTAGGTGAATGTTTTAGCCTTATAATAAACAAGCTTTATTTTCTATGATCACATTCGATGAAATATCACATACAATAGTAATACGTAAACAGTGTGAAACAGAAAATAAATTTTGCTTTTCAAAAAATTAAGTTAGTCAATTTTTCAAATATGATATCCATAGTTTCTGTCATCATTATATGCAGTCTCCTACTTCCGCATTGACGAATCGTTCACACTGATCGTCGTTTTAATTTAGACGAATTCCGGCTGATAAAGAGGTAACGTCAGTGTCGGAGAAATATCTTGCATGACGAAAATGCTCAAATTCGAGTTTGAAAAGCTTTAATATGCAAAATGTGTAGTCGAGATGTCCGTCTTTTTTCTTTCTCAAAATCGTATACAAAGGAGATCGAGGCTTCGATCTTTTTTGAATAAGATAATATCTCCGTAGACGTAGCTCAACATTTGTTACAAGTTTTAAATAAAAATTCGTCGAGGTATGCAGGAATATGTTGTTTCTTTTTATTCGACAACCACGAATCTGTATAATCCTTCCTGACCAATGTACAAGAAGCACAAACCCTTGCCATTTCGATAGTCCGTGGTGGTCTTAAGTCTCAAAATCGGATTCGTCCGACTCGCAACTAGATGAGATGTCATCCTCCATGCACGTTGACTCTTCAGGAATGCCTTCACCCATTGGTATCCTAGAAAAGTGATCAAATATTGACGTAGCTATTTGAACAATATAGAATCACGTTTTCAACCATATCCGTTAGCGTGCTAGTTATGATAGTAAGTCAATCAGGCAAGATTCAACACACTAGACAATGACACGAAAGCACAATGTTAGTCGTAAACACTCATTGAAAGATATCAAAATGTTTTGCACACAAATCTTGCCTCGAGTTGTCTACTTAATCGTGCGCTAAGGGATCGCAGATATATGATGCACCGCGAGTTTGTCCTGAATGCATTTAGGGACCTTTTTCCGTCTCTGAGAAATGCATTTTAACGGACAACAACCTTCCTCCGGCATCCTGCGTTCAGAAACCTTTGGCGTTAAGTTTCCTATAAACGTCTCTGTCATCGAGTCACGATATCAGGTAGCACAACTTACTTCTCGATACTCCAATCTTCGGCGCAATCCTTCATCATCGATAAGGCCTGGCAAAAATCCTGTCCGATCGCTTTCAGGTCCTTCGTGTCAAGATGCAAGCCGGCCAGATTTCCCTGATCGCAACCGCAAAAGCTGCTCTCCATTGTGTAGCTCCTGTACAAGATCAAAGCGAACGGATCGGGATTAATGCGATGGGAATTTCGATATAACCGAGATGTGCCTACAGGAATATACCTTGAAACGCCCAGCTGCCTCCATATGGCTACTCTAGCAGTCGACTCCTTGTTCCTCTCGACCTTGAACGAGCACAGTGGTAACGCGAATGCCGGGGATATTCTTTGCATGAGGTGTGGCAACATCTGAAACGGGTATCGCGAGGGTCCCATTAAAGAAAATACACCCTCTCATAGTATTTATTTTATAATGCGCCTAATTGAATCCTGCCGAGCACGGTACATAACGTCCTAACTTCATTTCAGGCTTCAAACACGCGATCGTTTTTTGTTTTTTTTTTTTAATCTTATCAAACACCACGACGAAACTTATGAAGCGATCAAACAGTTCCTGTCAGGTTGCATTCCGATGCAAAGTACACGGGTATCTAAGATTGGAGCGCACGGTATCGATGGAACTATCCTCGGTCCGCCGTAAATTGCGCTCGCTCGCGAAACTTGTTTCGCTGGTGAGCGAAGCGGAGAACCGCTCGCTTGTAAATTGAGTTCGATAGATCGCGCTAGATTACCGTT
>SHCU01000039.1:103191-132487 GCA_004307685.1 Ceratina australensis
TTAATCTTATCAAACACCACGACGAAACTTATGAAGCGATCAAACAGTTCCTGTCAGGTTGCATTCCGATGCAAAGTACACGGGTATCTAAGATTGGAGCGCACGGTATCGATGGAACTATCCTCGGTCCGCCGTAAATTGCGCTCGCTCGCGAAACTTGTTTCGCTGGTGAGCGAAGCGGAGAACCGCTCGCTTGTAAATTGAGTTCGATAGATCGCGCTAGATTACCGTTCGTATACCCGCAATGCGTCTCGTTGCGTGCGTCTAAAAATAACACCCCGGCATGCTCCTTTTTCGAATGCCCTTACCAAATACTGCGCCGGCTGGTCCGGTTTCGCCCTGTCCGCGGCGCTCCAAGAACCCGACCTTGAGCAACCGAACAGAAACACGTTCTTCCTCCGTGAATGGCCGTGGTAGTCGACGAAAACGTACGGCGGCCGCTGCAGCACCCTCGTGCAGTACTCCATCAGTCCCTTCGTGTGGTATATCACCGGATGCAGCACTTGATTGGGGTTGCTCCATCGCCGATTCAGATCCTCGTTCGTCAGGCCGTATCGATTGCTGCAATCAATCGAATGAAAATTCTTTTAAGCCTCCCTTTATCTCATCTTACTTGCACTAAATACGCATATCAAAAATTTCTCTCTCTCTCTCTCTCTCTCTCTCTCTCTCTCTCTCTCTCTTGTAGAAAGACTAACTCTCAAACACCACACTTAAAATCTCTGTAAATTTATATATCCAAACGTGTTCAAACATTGTGACGTAACATGATCGAAGTTCAAGGTTTCACTAATGCTATCCAAACATGGACCTCATTAAGGAACGTATCTAAATCGTTTACTCGGGATAGAGGTAATTATCAGGCAGCCGAGTTGCAAGAAATCGTTCGAGGGATTAAAAGTCCGTGGAGAGGTGGACGTGCTCGTAGATGTTCCGTCTGATCGAGACATCAGAGCCACGTAACAGAAAACATTAGCAATTTGACGCCTCGTAATCGCTTCCGGTCTTTAAGGTAGTAGGTACACGTGCACGTGACACAGACCCAAGATAGCAACGTAACGATCGATATCTCGCTCGAGTCTCGGAACAGATGGCGAAGAGAATAATAAGAATAATGGGCGCCCGATGACGATGCACCTGCGGTTCTTGATGTTGATGACGGTATACGTCGCGACACGGTGTACGCGAAGAAATGCTCTCGTCTTCTTCGTCGTCGAGGACGTTCACCGGCGGACGTTCACAGAAATCGTCGAAAAAAGAACAGTCATCGGATATAATAGATTTCGTGCGGCGGAGGATGTGATAGAAAAGAGAAGGGTAAACAGGAAAAAGACACGAGACGAAAAAAACAGTAAGCACTGCTTTCGGAGGTTGCCGTCTATAAACGACGAACGGAGAAGTCTTCCCGTCATTAAGAACAGCAGAGTGTTTAACGTGACATTACAGTAATGTAATTCTGCTATCTTGCTTTCTATATCAAGTAAAACCTGAAGCAGGAGAACGTAATTGTTAATTAAAATTTCCTTCAATCTCCTACGGACATGATTGCAAGAGGTTTTTTTTTATACCAGACGGGGAAACGTGTTTCCCTCGGCTCAAAATTTCTTTGTACCCGCTAATACATTCTACGACTGTAATCAGTGGATTACATTTACGATTAGACCATTACACTCGGGGAGAAAGAACACGGTGCATCGCGGCGTGGTAATAAACGTTCGAACAATCCGAAACGGAGAGAGATGCAAATTGGACGGTGAGAGTGACAATGAAGCAATTGCGCGAGGAGGCTGAACTCGCGGTTTTATTAACCGGCCGATGTAATGGGCAACATCAGTCTGTTCGTGCTGGCATAGCGAGTTCCGATGTCAATGACTCGAACGGGGGAGCCTTGACCGCGAACTTCTCTCACCTCCTGAGAGATCCTGTACAAATTACACTTAACCGACTGGCTTGGGACTGGCTCCAAGAGCGTGAGATTTTCAAAGGTACCGCCGCGCCTCGAAACAAAAACCGAGAAACAAAAACGATCTCTGGTGAATTACCCTGATCCCGAGCTCGTTGGATTACGATTACCAACAGCCGCTCCGCGTCGATCGCAAACGATTTATCGTCATAATTTAATCGTCCATAAATCAGCGCGAACACCCATCGTCTCACAGTTTTGTTGTCATTTTCTGCAGCTTGCGCGCAACCTTTCATCGATTACCTTTCCCTCGATTTACTTATTATCGTACCTTAATCGATCGTAAATCACAGTGGAACGCACATGCTTCTTCGACGATGCTACTGGAGTAGAGCACGACTGCAACGAAAGTGATCGCACCACGGCGCGGGATTTCTCTTTGGTTTCGCTCTCGACAGGGAAGACACACGATCATCCTGCCGCGAAGATGCGAATCGAGGGAGCCGAGGAATTCACGATCGGTGTATAAGAAACGTGATGTATAATTGTAGAAAATCATGTTCAATTGTGTATTTAGAAAGAAGCCTTCTCCGTTTTTAAGTAACAGGAGATAAGATTCCTCTATCTATCACATCACCAGGAAGAATAGGTTCCTCCAAGGTTAAAAGATACCGTGTAATTTGTACCCATGACGTCAGTGCGTTTTGCGTATATTAACAGTTACCGAACGCTCATTAATCCCGTTATGTATATTCGTTTTCATAGTTCATCGATCTCGCTCGGTATTTCGGTTTGATTGAGCGTTATCGCGCCGCATCAAGCGGCTACCGAGGAAAATACTGACAGAAGTCCCGAGATAGCACGGTGAAGAGGATCGCGAGTCAAGGGGAAGGAAAAATCTACTGGGCGTCGTTTCTTGCAATCGTAAAGCGAAATCCTTGGGCACCTTGGGAACGCTCATTTCTTCGTGGTCATCTTTCCACGTATCACGCATTTCTTCCGTGAACTTTACTACCCACTCGGGTAGTACCCTCTATCTGTTGTTTCATCTCTTCTCGCCTCGCAGCATTTTCTTCCCGAGGTTATCCCGGGGTTCGATCGTGTAACCAACTCCTTTTTACCCTCGCCTGGCGAGCGGAGCCCGTTGGACTTCGAGCAAGAAATCCATTTCCTGCGCCGATACCGAGCTCGAACACGAACGCGAATACGTTCCATTTCAATTCCTATTCGTATTTCATCCGACTGCGATTATTTCGCCTGGTTTCCAGAACGATCGATGTCCGCTAAGGATCTTGTTACGTGCACGTGAAACACGCGAAATCGCCACGTAAATAAGGGTGCAACCGTTAAAACGGAAGAGAAAAGTTGTCGTATAACACTTTTTTTCGCATATTACAAGTTGAATAAAATATTTCATAAGTAAGATGTCGGACTGTTATCTGTAAACGAAGCGGAAAGACTAAAAACCAGCTTCTTAGGGTATCGTCCGTAATATGTATAAATTTTCAATCAGAGGGGAATCAGCTCGACAGAATAACAGCGGATATCGCAGTTAAGATTTCCTTCTGAACGGGATTCGCGTATGTTGTCGCGTTCGTGGCGACTACATTTGTCGAGATATATCGTGTTTAAAACGTGCAAATTACCACGGTGCACCTTGCTGTAAATAGTTGTACGTAGCTGCCGCGGTTATCTCGAACGTCTTCAGGCTCCCAAGTATGTGTATCGAACGCTCACATTGAGTGTGCTGCACACCGTGCATTGAACAGGATCGTCGTTTGAATAAACGTTCACGTTACGTGAGATTCTCCAAGAAAATTGAACTATTATTTTTCTAAATACACGCAAGCTGCTCCAGAAGCGATTTTTTCCGCAAATGAAATTCCAACAGCTTCTTGGCGAAACTGTTATACGACGGTTTCATCTTCAGTGTGCGCTGCGCTTTAAGCTTCCGTACGCCGTGGTACCGCGCGTATAGATACAAGAGACGAAGGAGAAGAAGCAGCAACAGTGGCAAAAGCAGCAACAGTGGCAGAAGCAGAAGCAGATCGCCAGGGACTCCGTATCTTTATAGCGTCACCGATACAAAAGGGATGCGAAAGGTTCCAGATGACACTTGCTTGCTTCGAGATCGTGGCTCGAAAGGGCTAAAGCGTTTGCGCATTAGAATACTCGTGACCAGTCCCTGATTTGCATTCCTCCTGGCGAAACCAAGGTCTACTCCGCTGTGCTTCCCATCCTCTCTCTCTCATCCTCTCTTTCGTTCTTCTCCATTGAATCTTTCTATTTTTTGTCTCCCATTCCCTTCGCTCTTTTTTCCGCTACGTCGAGGGAATGGGCGGAGAGAGAGAGAGAGAGAGAGAGAGAGAGAGAGAGAGAGAGAGAGAGAGAGAGAGAGAGAAAGGCGAGACCTGATGAATTCTCTCTCAGCCCGCTGACGTTTCTTTTGCTGCCGCCCTGACCGATCGTTTCTTCGAAGTTGATGCAGTTTGCTGTGGCAAAGCCAGCAGCCCTGTTGTTCTCCTCTCCTTCATCTCCTCCTCTTTCTTCTTCTTCTTCTTCCACGGTGAACGAAACGTAGGAATGCTATATACGCGGAGGTTTTTACTATATGTAATGCGATTCGTCGCGGTGAACCAACCTCGGACCCGAGGGCCATCGTAAAATTTGCGTTTCACAGCGAGCGACCCTCGCGTAAAATAGAAACGGCCGGAACGACGGATTCCGGCTCTCGCGGATTAATAAAAGACCGGATGGTAAATCAATTCTCTCGGAAGGCTATTGGCATCCCGCGATCACTAATAAGTAGCAAAGGGGGAAAGGGATGCAGGAGGACGCGCAGGAGGAAATCATGTGGAAAACGCCTCGACTCGTCCTTCTAGCTCGACGCACCTTGAATCGCAATCTTGCTAAATATAACGCAAACTTTGCATCCTAATCTTCGTCATCTTTCATACCGAATGTATTAGATCGAATCTGAATCGCAGAATTATTCGAATGTTGAGATTTGAATTTTTGTTTGATACATCAAGAATCACAATATAATTTTTAATCTCGATAAACGAGCCGGTAGAAGAGAATACTGGTCAAAAATCAAGGATGAGCGAATGAGAATTCGCTGGATAGATTAACTATTTCACGGTCACTTCATTTGTTGGTAACCGATTTAGTCATGGAACCTCGAAGGATTGAATTTCATCGCCGGGACTCGTTCTTAGCCGGCACAGTAAATCCCGAGATTTAATTTCGCGATTTCTCGATACCTGGACAAGTGGCTGCGGGTGGAATAGATTTCTCGCCTATCCGAATCCAGATTTAATTTAGGATACTGACCGTCGCCGAATCAGGGACACGGTCGCTCGGAGGAGTCCTTCTCGGTAACGTTGTACGATACGGAGAAACTGTGTAAAACGATGGACGGAGCGGAATTAGGTCTGGAAATACAACGAAGAGGAGTAACAGGACCCTTAATGAAGCGAATCTTTGACAGGTGCTAAGCTGGGTCAAATTGATGGCTTCCAATACTTAGAAGCAGACCGACGTTTAAATCTGACCTAGCTATTATTGTTAAGGAACTCAGCGATTATTCAAGAATATTCGAAAGCGTACTCGAGGTGATTCTTCCACTGCACGAACATTCCTACCTACGGTTCCCCACCCTCCTAATAACGTAAATCACCTCAAACATATTCCACGAATATAAATGAATCCCCCGTAATAAAGGAGGAATGTAAATTCAACCGTTCGCGCTGCTTACTCTACGATTAATTTTATGAATTCCTGCATCGCTTAATTGTTCGAGATCAGATAAACCAGACAGACACGACGCGATATACCCTTAAGAATGCTAAGTGTTCTATGCGCTTACAAAAAAATGAATCGACGTCTATAGGTACATCTTACGGCAAATGCATTATACAAGACAAATATTATTAATTATTTTTTTCATTTTTGAATACCATGATTGAATATCAGTGGGTATATAAAAGGACTAACAACCATCCTAATGATATTTAATATTGATTTAATAAAATCAGTTGTTCGATTCGGGAGTCTCGCACGGTTTCAAGTTCTAGGTCAGTCGCGAAGATCGAAGGCGCGTAACATCGGCGAACGTACGAGCTTGAGTAAAACGAGGAATGCTTTAATGATCACTATCACGGCTCTTATTATCGTCCATTCCTGCATTTTATCCGTGCGATCGCGTATCGGCGTACGAAGAACCAGTCGGGAAGGCTGCTGATCCCGATGATTTAGGGAACGCACCAGGATTACGTGTACCATCCGACGATGAGTCTCACCCTTTCCTTGGGCGATTCACCGTGTAATCGCGTTATACCCAGGAACACCGCTGTCTAAATACATGCGTACGCGCTGCGTCGCATGCATAACAACACGTGGATACGTAATCGATGAGATATTCTGGATAACTACATGTACCTAGTTTCCCTAGCGACCAACATCTTTCAATCCTATCGTAAAATTAATTATGTCTATAAACTTGATGCTTGAAGAAACTCATTTTAGGATGTGAAGAACCGCAATAATATTCATCAGAAAAATAGGTATTATATCCCGGTGTTAACTTATGAGCCCGAGAAGAAGTGAGTCAGACAAGAAATCCGTAAGGGTAAACTTTTTTTCGCCTGAATCTTTCTTTACCCATTTAATTGAATTCTGTAGGAAATAGGTATAATTTAGCAGACCCCCTAAATAAGCGGAGTCCATTAGACAATAGTGCCCCCATGAAACGTAGCGTAATATTCTACTGCACGTATAATTTTTCTTATCACTATAACTATACAATATCAAAAATGCAAGAAAAATTAACCTTAGTTTTCTTATCGAAATTGATGAGTGACAGAATTAAATGCGTCAACTACGCATTATAATTGTATCAACACAAAATTAAAAAATCAAGAATTAAAAAATAAATCTATAGTTTTGTATATCAAATACATTTCCCTGCTTTTTCAATTCGAAAGAGTATTGGGTGGACCGCTCCCGCGGGAATAACGCGAAGGGTAGAAAGAAATCAAGGGCCTTACATAGCGATTGCTCTGCCTGGGCCTGAAATAGACCTCGAGAATCCCCCTGTAGCATCCTCTCCATTCCTCTCTTCACTTCGATTCCACCGCCGCCACCATCTCCTCCTCCTTTTCTTATCCAACCATCCCGTTCGTCTTCTTCTTCTTCTTCTCTGTCCGGCAACAAGTATGTTGCTCGCGGCTCTCTCGAGCCTCCCTTTTCTTTGCTTTTGTTTCCACAAAAAAGGAGCAAGTCAAGGGACTGTGAGAAGCTGTACCTAGCGTCTCGTTCGCGCGGATGGCGTCTCAACGGAGGGTGAACCGAGAGACGAGGTGGAGGACGATGAAGAAGGTGGTGGAGGATCGGTTGTATTTATCCAGGATCGAGCTTCTGCTTTCGTTTCGATATATAGCCGCGAACAGAAGAAACCCCCGTAGGCACCAAGGGCTCGAGAATGTAAGTAATCTTCCACTGTATTCGCATCTCTGTAATCCCGGAGAGAATCCGCCGTTGAACTGACCTATACTAAACGACGCATAACCGTCGGAACATGACCCGCGCAACAATCAACCGAAAGCTTTCTTCATTTCATAACGATTATTAATCATAAAATTTATCTACGAAGACTCACAGTATCCTGCTATTTATTTTACGCATCACTTCCCTTTCCAGTTTGCCAGCTTCATTTAAACAAAGACGAGCCAGTATATAACTATCTTAATTTCGTGTTATTTCGAGATAAACCAGAGCGGCGAGTATATTTTTAAAGATATATTTAATTATAATAATTGTATATAATAATCGTGGTTAGTGCACCCTCGCGTGATTACTAGTTACCAGGAACCCTTGGTCTATCCTTAATAAAGCACGGTCTTCTGTGATTATGCCCCTGAATAGATCGTACTCGGCTTCTCATTATGTATAAGCGGGTGATCGGCTCGCGCGTATCGTTTAAGGATCGGCAGGTTTCACGTACCAAAAGAAAGAAAGAGCATTAAGGCAAAAGGGGAAGATCCTCGAAGGAGGAACGCCGATCGAAAGGGACGCGGTGGGTCTCGGGTGTCACGCGAGGAGCTCCTTTTTATAGTAACTGGTCGCGTAACAGAAATAACACGTCGGGTACGATGATCATCGATCCCAGCGGCGACGTTACAGTATATCAAATCGATCCGATACGGTCTGAACACCGAGAGGAAGAAGACGGGCGGTTTCTGCGTACCGGTTGCATACATATCGTAACTTGTAACGGAGGTAACTGGGCTCGCTGGAGGATCTAGTGATCCACACTCGTTTTCAACACGAGAAAGCAGCGAGCCTCATACCCTAGAAGCAGGTGGTCCCTCGTAAGGTAAAAGAAACGGAGCCTACCTTGAAACACGCGAACCCTTTTTGTTGCTACCGTTTGTACTCACGAATTGAGACTCAACGAGGTTATGATTATTATTACACTCGCATTTGTAACATATGAAGACGGTATGCATTAAATTCAACTTTACTCAGAATCTTAAAGCACATAATTAAAATTGGATTCTCTAGAGACTGAAATATTGTATTCACCGTTTGAAATTCTTCTTCTTAAGTGATTTTCCAAAAAGAAATTCTGGATTTCCGAATCATCCGATATAGTAATAGCTAATTAAAATAGATAATTAAAATAGACATTCCAATAGGGTATAAGATGCGCATTAGAATCAATAAAAATCGTGGATGTATTTAAACGATTGTAAAGCGATTATGCGTTTTTCATACGTTGAAAGTACGTACCTCCCTTAATGGGGGACCGGTGAATGCTGATGCGGCATGCCGCGCTGAGAAAAAGAAACTAAGCGCGGAAAGAACGAGGAATAAGAATAGACGGCGCCAAAGGCTTAACAAGGGAACCGGTTATGTTCGTACCTCCTGCGCCGGTGTACCTACTTGCAACTTTCCGCAGGAGATTCCATCGAGTCATTTCAACCACCGTGCGCAATATATTGTGAACGCGTGCATGATTCCCATAATACGATATGTACGACTGCAATCGTCGGACACCAACCACCAATTGACATTCCGCGTTGTGTCCAACTTGTCAACACACCAACGTAAGCATCTAATTCGTGCCAGGGATAAAGGCAAACACGAAGAAAACGACGAAATGAAACACGAATAAGTATTGCAATACGCAATTGCATAAGTTACGCCATTACGGATACTCTTATTTCGGGCCGCGGAAAACAGAGATATTAAGGGATGGTACGCGTGATGCGGTCTCGCTGAGAAATGAAGTCTACCTTGAGGTCGTTGTCTTTTTGTCAGTAGCCGTCGATATGATTCCATTGAAGAGCGTTGAAAACCGTGAAGAGACGCCGAAGCAAAATTCCACGCGCCGAAGCTGCCAACCAACCGACCAACCACCGTAAAACAAACCAAACGATAGAACTACGTTTATTAATAGCCTGCACCGCCACTCCAAATAGATTCGAGCGCTGAGTTCAACATAAACGATCCTCCCGCTGACTAGTGGACAGCTTCTCGCGATGCTCTCCGTATCTTTAACGATCAACCTCCCTTCGATGCTCTTCGCGGTCATCCAATTAAAAAAAAAAAGTATCTCCTTATATACTACCCTGTCTTGTTCTCCGTTCCTTTAAGTATTGGCATCGGGCACAGCTCGATCTTCCACGCGGTTCTCACCGCTTTCCACCAGACTCTCTGGTAACCTTCGATCGTTTACTCGATTCTTACGTCTGCAGCTATCTGCCGTGTCACTCTGCTCACTCGAAGTTCGAATCTACTGCGCTTGAAGGTCCGAAGAAGCGTTTCAAGTTCGCGACGTGTACCGTACCCGAACGGAGCCGTGTCAACGAACGCACTGTGTCATCTTCTTTGATCCTCCGTCTCCTATTGTAGCACCGTTCTTCCTTTTTCCTTAATTTCTTTACGACCTTGTCATCGTACAGGTTTTTTGTGGCAACCAAGTGGAATACATTTCGGATCGCATCCCGTCCATAGGTCGAGAGTGCTGTCCCGTGCTCTTTTTCTCTCTCGCTCACGTCCCTTCGTCTCGTTCTCCTCTAGGTTAGCCAGTGAATCATCTTCAACGACCCCCTCCTCTGGGATCCGGGCAGAAGACTCTTAAGGGGGCCCACAGCGCAGCGCGAGGCCAGTCCGAGAACGCGACCCTAACACTTACATCCGGTATATTCCGAGAGTCGGAAATCGGGAACGGAAACGGAAACGTCTGCTTGATCGATTAATCGACACACGGCACACCATCATGAAGATCACCTTGTTGCTGCTCCTCGTCGCTGCCTTCGCCTCAGGTTTGTAGCCTGCGTCCGTACACTTTTTTCTGTTAAAATCCACAAACTCGAATGTGTTGCCGCTTCGATGAAAAGTACTCTTAATCGTTGGAGACTTGCAAAGAACTGTTTGACTACCGAGAGCTGTGTACGTCAAGTAGATCTACTTTGATAAGTTCCGCAAGTGGATGTGTATTTAGGAACTATTGAAGTTCTCAATACATTGCTTTGAATAATTAGTGATTTAGATTTAGAGTTCTGGTTTCGAATGATCGATTCAACAAGAATGACTCGTGTGTTGGAACTTTGCCAACAGAAATTTGCACGTTGAAGCATCACTCGAGGCTCTTCTGTTCGTCAATTCTTCTTATTCTCCCACAATCAGTGAAAACACCAACATCAATTTAACGTCTAATATATTCAAACTCAATGAATTTTGAAAATCATATATTCTTCAGATCAATGTTGTCTTGTCATCTTTCTCAAAATAAAAATCTGATTTTCCTCTTCTACCCTAATAATTGCAAGTTCCTGTACTCATTCTTTTGAGCGAGAAATCAATGTTTTACTAACGGGTAGTTGACATCGAGGTCACGCTAATTGCAATGCGAATGGCGTAATCTGTGAATGAAATTGGTAAATCGCAGTGTCTGGCGGGTGTCTCCTTTCTCGAGTACGCAGGCAACAGTCGTCTCAAGGCCTTCAGATCGTTCACCACCACTTGCACCTTACCTCTTCGTACTGGGGTATCTTTTTAATGCAGTGCACACCGTACAAATCGTACAGGAACTTTGAGACGTATATTTCATAACACTTCACCTTCGTTTCGCTCTCTCGCTTTTAAACGCTTAAATGACAGATAACATGAGAAACTGTTTTGTATCATGGACACAAAACTGAATACCAAAATGAATAGGAAGACTAGTAGTCGTCTGGAAGGTATTTAGAAATATAAAGTAGTCATCATTTGTAAGCACAGTTAACTAAATAACCACAGAAGTTCGATGAACTCATAAAGACGGCGTGTATCGTGTGAACACAAAGCATGTACATAGTCACTGTATAATTGGCTAAACCAAACAGCGTCCTTATACACGACCACAAGTTATATAATTAAAATCGCATCAGCGACTAGTCGGGGGCTACAAAGCACTCGGTCTACGAGATTCATTTAGAGTATTTATGAATTATAAAATTGTACATGAGTAAGAATACGGTCCATGCTTTTATTGTTTTTATTTCTCTGCGCTATGCATATATCGATTAATTAAAGAGTGCAAAGTATTCAACGTTGTTCGTACGCGTAACGGTTCACGCAACATTGCTATAAATGGAACACCGAGTAGATTAGAATTCACGTGACGATTTTTCCCGCGTCTGCCATTTGTGGTCTCGTCGGAAGTCAATGGCAGAGACGAGCCTTATTGAGATAATACAGGGGCGAGAGAAGAATTTTTTTATTCGTCAGCTGGTTGAAAATAATTCTCTAGCATTGTCGATCTAAATTCATTTCCTCTGAATTAATAAGAACCCATATTAATTTATAAAATATTACGATTAAAACATTTTTTTAATTAAATAACAAGTAGTCGTACAGTTACTACTTATTATTACTTACTATTCTCCATCATTAATGGCATCTTTGTGTATACTAAGATTGAACAGAGGGGAAGTAATGTATAAAAATCGTTTTGCAGCTCAAAGGATCACAACGATCCAGCTTGACGGCGTGCAGTACTTCGTGTCGAGGATGAATCCATACAGCCCCGAACTGAACTACTTCCTGGCCTATCAATACTGTCGGTCCCTAGGCCTTCAGTTAGCCTCCTTTGAGACGAAGGAAAAAGCCGACACAATGACGCAGTACCTGAAGAACGCCGGCTATGTGAAGTACGACTTCTGGACATCCGGCAACAAGTTGGGCACGGACATGTTCCTCTGGATGAGCACGGGTCTACCATTCAACGCTACGTTCGACTATATGTTGAGACGACCTGGCAACAGACCTGCGGACGTACCGCCAGGCACTGAACCTCAACGAGTAGCACGCGAGAGGTGAACCATTTGTATTCAGAACGAATTTTCTTGAACCTTTGACATCTGTTCATAGATGAATCGAAACGACTAAACTCAAGAAATTTATTTTATGAACGTGGACGTCTAGGATGTTTCCGTCTATCATTTCGAATAGAAGCTCTCCTCAAACAAAGTTTAGAACCGGAAACCACGTAGACAAAGAAAACCGCGCAGGAGGATACACGTAGACAAATAGAATATCGCGAACAAGAGGACAATAGGTCCGACTCACTGTCACGAACGATAATTATCAACGACCCTTTCCGTCTCCTTCCGGAAGCGCGTGCGTCGAATCGTAAAGCGTGTCCCGAGGCGATTTAAATTCTAATCCGGGAACACGTGTTCCTTTTCTTGTTCTTTCAACAGCGGTGACAGTGGTAGCGCGGATGGATGCGTCGCAATGGTCGCGCCTACGTTAGCCTGGGAAGCTCAGGATTGCACGTTGGTCAAGGATTTCATCTGCGAGCAAACGAGATGCTACTACTACAACTACGGCAGCATTCCAGTCTCTGCGACTCAGGGGTAAGAGGTGAGATAATTACTTGTCACAAAAAATACACGAAACCTAGCCGAGAGAAAGAGAGATCGATAGATAAGGCTTCTTATCAAGAGATTTCAACTATAATTAAGGTGAATTTTGATGACGCATGGAAAAAAAATATAAAGCTCGTACGATACCGAGCTGTTTTTTTCTCTATGCGATTTATGGAAATGAAATGATAAATAACGCCTAACTGAATAATGTAGAATGAGAGTAAAACTATAATATAGATGATGGTACTTGGGAACCGTTCGGCTATGAACTACATGCCGCTTACAATTAATACAACACATTCTCTCGCTTCTCGCAAACACAAGCACACACACATCTACACAGAGATCATATCCGCACACACGCACATACTTCCGCGTTACACGTTTATTCATTTTAAGGTGGAAAAGCGTGGAGACTACTTTAAAACTTTTTCGTATGGACACACTAATATTTCAATGTTGTAACAAAAATCTAAAAATATTCTTCCAGGCTTGTAAATTGTTAGTAGTTCCAGGCTTTTTTCTCGCAATGCTTTCAATCTATCTAACTTACCATAAAAGGGAACACTCTTACTAATATGGTTTGCCGAAAAAGGATGGAGGATAATTGCTCATCAAAATAGTAAATATAGCTCATCAAAATAGTAAATAATAGTAAATAGTAATATATAAAAAGTTAAAATTTCGATAGTATGTAAAGATTAGANGGGAACACTCTTACTAATATGGTTTGCCGAAAAAGGATGGAGGATAATTGCTCATCAAAATAGTTAATATATAAAAAGTTAAAATTTCGATAGTATGTAAAGATTAGATAAATTGGAAATACATGAAACATCAATTGCAGAATGCAATATTTAAATGATTAAAGAAATCTTAATACAATTCAATCGAAACTGTGTGTCGTAACTTAATCATTATTTTTTTGGCAAACCATATAAGACGTACAATCACTCCGAATAACGAAGTTCTTCTCCGAGTCTGTCGCTTTGCCCTCGTTGAACGAAACAACGAGGTTCACCCACAAACCGATGGCGGGATTTTCAGAAATCGGAGACCCTACATAACAACCACCACGGCGCCAGCAGCCAGCGAAGACCAGGTCGACGAGGAACACAACGAGGAAAGTAACGCCGGTAAAAATGACGAACAAGATAGTAGCGGCACAGACGAGAACGCAACACCAGAAGAGGATAGCTCCGTCGACAATAAGTCACCTGAAAGCCCGATCGTCTTCAGGCTGGTTACCACGGCCGTTCCCGCATCTGATAACAAACCGTCAGCTGTAACAACGTCCGCGTCGTCTCCGGTGATCAACGACGAACACGGGGCACAACAACCGACGGAGTTGGACAACACCAGACCCGATCATCTCCCGGACATTACGAGCCTCTTCACCGACAGTCCCGCGCCTCAAGCGAGGAAGGACAATGTGTTCGAGGGTTTGCAAACCCGGGCGGTTCATCGTTCCTCCTTGCGCTCGGCGTCGGACATGAAAGTCGAGCATCGAGAAACGCCGGACTATTTAGAGGTTCGCGATGAAACTGAATCGCCTAACAACGTACTCGAGGACGCTTACACGGTCGGTCCTTACGACACCGTTCAAGATTATTATGATCGTTTGGTGAATGATCAACCGGAGACGGGCGAAACGTCGATGATGAAGGATCAGGACAACGACAGCAGCACTATCCTGCCAGAAGCGGAACCGGCCTACAGGTACAACATCAAAGTGCGCACCAATGGCAAAGTATTAGATCCTCCGTCCAAGTAACGCTTTAACTATTTACATTAGGCATCGTCGCGTTCTGTATTGTATTTCGTTGTCAGACGAAAGGCATGGGAGTTCCTCAGGTTGTACGATAAATTCAATTTCGTTGCTTCAAGTGAGAGGGCATTGAATTTCGTATGAAATCTGTCTGACTAATATTTTCTATTACCTTCTGTATATATACGTCCATTGTTTCGATGAGTTTTCGTACCTAATATTCTTATAACTGAAAACTTAGCATTAACGAAGGGCGAGCGAAGTTATCGTACAACCTGGCAAGTATATTTTACGTTAATGTCACGTGTAATACCGCGAAAGCATCGAACGCGCGTGCACGCGAATGCGAATAATTACAATTACGAGCTCGGGGTTAGAGTTATCTATTTCAAATTCATCTTTCATCCGTGCGTTTAAATTCCCAATTTAAATTCCCGAGGTAATGTTTGTCGGATTTTTTAACGCTCGACGGGGTTATTCAGTAGTCGGAAAAAAAAATAGCAAATCAAGTGTCATCTAAAATACATAGATTTGAGAAAGATTCTTTTTTCGACGATAGCCGACGTCGTTCTCGCAAGGTTAGTCAACTGAATCATATTCGATTCGACCTCTTTAATCGCATCGATGGCACCGGCGGACACAATATCGCATCTTCGATTTTTTCTTTATCTCTGTTTATCATTTTACGCTATTTTTCTCTCGTAGATGCTAGATGATAATAACATATATACAAATGAGTATACATACGCGCGCACACAAATACACGAATGTGAGGACTCGTCTGCGTGGGATCTCAGGCATTAAGCACGATAAACTACCTTACTTTATCTCATTAATTGTTTCTTGTTCGTAAGATTAACATTTGAATCATCATCAACATCATCATCATCGTCATCGGTGTAGGGTTGGGAGTCCGCCAGTGCCACGAAACATTTCATACATTATCGATGTAATAATCATCCGTAGTTAACGTAATTATCTCGCGCGTACGTCCGCAAGATGAAACGTTTCGTAGCTCGATCGATTCGACCTCGATTCTTAATGGTGTCAACTCGAACACCTCACTCGGTGCAGTTCGAGCATAATCAGAGAATTTAGGATGTCGAACAGTATAGTTGTTCGACGTTGAAGATTATGTGAATCGCAACGTTTCGGTCATCCAGACGTACGACAATCAGCATACGCGTATCACGAAATAATTATCTGATTGGCAGGCTGAGAATCATAGTGATGCAAGTTGATGGTAGTTCGATAACAGAGGTTGAAACATTTGACAGATTGTATGTTTCATTTAATTATGAAACGAAAAATATTACCGCATAACTATGATTATCATCCTTTCGATTGCCACGATAAGCTCACCGACGATTCATAGATCATAAATATCATTTTGCGTATCACAGCGTGAATGTGCAACTTGTGTAATTGAATATTAATAAATGTACGAACTACAACTTTGTGGATTTGTCACTTACCAACCATTAACGACACCTTCGATGTTTAGCATCGGCACGATCTTGAATACGTAATCATCTCTCAAACCCGCCGCGTACGGGTTATTGCTAAGCAGCGCTTCCAAAGTACCGTGCATTACCCAGGAAGCGTTACTTTCTCCCGGGTGAACTCTCGACGTCAGGAATATTACTTTGCGATTCTGTAAATCCAAAAAGTGAAGTAAAATTTACATACTAGAGTTAAGTCTTTAGGCTTAAAGACAATAGCTTATGCATGTACATTTTGTCTTCCACTATTTAATGACTGTTCATTATATTCGGAATAATGCGGAAATACGACATATAAATTTGCAGCAATTGTCTTTCAGTCTATATATATTTATACGTTTATGAAATTCACCTGAATCGGATTGCTCTTAGAATCCAAAGATGTAATGGTCAATAAAGGATTCTCGTTTCCATTCAAGGTTTCGCAGAGGGTTTCCGCTCTGAAATACGTGTTAGGAGGAACTTTTCTGTTCCATTTCCAGATGTTGGTCATTAATTGGCTGTACGTGTACGGGAAATGATAAGCCAAGTAACACACATCGTAAGCGTGAGGGAAAGTGACCGTGAACGATGTTGTTAGATAATTTCTGCCTTTGGCCGGCCGCTGGTAACAATTTCGATAGTAGCAAATGTCAGCGCCGGTTCTAATCCAGCCAGATCTACCCTGTTGAGCTTCTATCACACTGAAGAGGATTGGCTTCATGCCGAAATTGAATTGCGAGTTCGCCTTCTCGCAGTTGATTATGTTGAATGTGTACGGAAGATTCGCCTCCATGTTCGAAACCTCGAAGTAAAACCATTGGTGTCTCGATCCGCTATTCACGTCCGGCGTCAAAATCAGGTCATACTCTCTCAGGCCTATCTGCAAGCGGAAGCGAATTGGAAAGAAATGATGCAAACTTCGTGCGACATTATGAAGATATAATTTTATTAAGTAAGTTAATAGTAACTGTTTTTATGAAAATTATAAAAGCTTATAACACTTAAAAAATTTTGACTCGTCATTTTTATCTATTTATATTATAATATTCTTAGAGTTATACCTGAATGACTTTCCTCAGGTTTCCACTCTCGAATCTGGACTCAAACTGGAGTTGTTTGCTATCCGAACAACGTTTGCCTGTTCTATTCTCATCCCAGTTACACAAATGGTTGTCAATAGGAATCTGTTCTTCGGCGGTTATGGTCGAGGCCACAGCGTCAAGATCGTAGACCACCTCTTGCACCAAAGAACTACCGTGAAGGCCTCGTTCCACGCACGTAAGGAGTTTCGATCGACAAATCTTTCTGTCCTTATTATTCAGAGGTTCATCCTTTCCAAGACCGTCGCCTCCGACTAGATCCGGGTAAGCGACCTTCACAAAACCAATCACACTTCTGACTCGACTTGCGATTACGCAATAGGCCTGTTGATCGGTTAAGTTCGAAGGCATGTCGTTGAAAATTTTGATCGCCGTGTTAACGTTAGACGTTAGGTTCTTGCTCGTAGCCTCCTTCGCCGGATCCTTCGCGAAAACCTTCAGCTTCTTAATCTCAGTTTTCATATATCGCGAGTTAGACTTATCGTCGTCCGCGAGGTCAGCGGAATCGGTTAGCTTCTCTGCCGAAGATCTCGCAGCACAGACTTGAGCCTGCAGATCGCCTAATTCTTTAAAGAACGTATTGTATCTAAAAAATAGTATTTTTCGTTATCTCCGTGTCTAAATCGTGAAATTACTAGAAAGTTGAAACACAATTATGAGACGCACTCGACAAGATCCACCTCAGACCTTTGAGACGTGAACACGCCAGCGAAAAACTTGCTCTCGTCCGCCTCGTCCATACTTTTCACGTTCGTCCTTGAATTTTGGCTTTCTTCTTCATCTCCAGAATCAACGTCGCTATACAACCTGCCAAGAGAGGCCACGCTGTAGGCCTGCAAATATGAAAATTAATTGGAGAAATTGAATCTAAAAAGCTCGTTCCAGTATACTTAAAAGTTTTATGATCTATTAGATTATTGCTGCATCCCTCAGTGCATCATGCTGACCTGACTGTCTATGTCGATATCGCTGCCACTCTCAACGCTGTTTGCCCTTACGGTCACTTCAGGTAGCACGAACCTGGAGAAGGAGATCAAGATTGACACGATCGTCTAACTAAAACTAGAACTGCCCACTATATTAAAATGTGTAGGCAACATGCTAGTTACTACACAACAATCTATACATTTTACAGGTCATCGTCGATTATGAATCTGCCAGAAAGATTTTCGAGTCGTCGTTTTTTGACAACATGAATTAGGTGAAACCGTTAGCTCAGATTGATGATAAACTACCGTTGCAAGGGACCGATTGGTATGTAGAAGAACCTTGATCGGATTCGTTCACCTTGTCGGAGACATTTCGGGCACCGGCAACTCCTTCTTCTCCAGACACTGATTGATTATACCACATATCCGCGACAGCAACGAATCGTACGCCTTGTCCTCCGGGCAGTTGCTACAGAACCGGTACAGTAGTTGCAGCCCATTGTTCATCTTGATAGCTTTTCTCCCGGCTTCTGAAACAGGCAAAAAGAACAGCACCTCGTAATAGAGGCCGTAAAAACACTGTCGATGGATGTAATGTGGCCATAAATTTGCATATTTGTGAGTTTTCTTCCACGCGAAACGAGTCAGAATTCCAATTTTTTTTTAATAAAGTAAGAGGCTATTATAGAGAATCTCAATGTTATTCACATGGTGTTTGGATTTCGGTCAGATGATGAGTATGACATGTAATGAGAGGACAAGAGCGTTATATTTGTTCAGAACGGGTAGATGATATAGAAATGGATGGTAACCGTACGTTTTATGCCCTACAGAATATCAACTTCCGGCCGGATATTATCGTGATCTGGCAGAGAGCGGTAACACGAATAAACTCACTTATGACGCATAAGTGCTGCAACGTGATCAGGGCGTAGTTGCTGATCTTCAATCTCATCGGCCCGTCGAAACGCTCCCATCTCTCGAAGATTCTCATCAGCAGATACAGCAGCCCGACCTTCAAGAATTTCGTGCAAAACAGCTCTGCGAAAACAGGAATACGCAGACTGTAAGTTCATAATTGTTACAGTTTTTGTTGTTGGATCTCGGTAACGATAAACGGATACGGCATGTACGTACTGCTCGTCGTAAAGTATTTGAAGCATTCAAACAGCGATTTGAGTTTTAGTTGGGGCATATAACCGATGGAGACGAACGTTTTCTCGAACGTACTGGCAATACCGTCCTTCACCAATACTTGAAGAGAGAATGCTGAAAACGAGAAGTTGTCGCGATTTAAATAATTATGACGTAAGACACTGTTGGATGTGCTCACTGTTTCTCGCGAGACATTTGATGATGAGCAGCAAAGGCAACAACGTCTTGCTGTTGTTGCAATGCTGCTTCAAGAGGGTGTGGAACACTTTTATGGTGCTGAGCAACTTCATCTTTGACACGAACTTCTGGTCCCTCTGGGCCACCTGCGATTTCATTCGTTCCCAGTTAACTTCGGTAACATTTTCACTCAACACCGCAAGACAGTTCAAGGTTGCGTTACCTGGCCCAAAAGCCAAAGCACCTCCTGCGTGAGGACTTCGCTCGATATAGTGTCCGCATGTTGTAGATTAACTAAAAGCTTAACTAGGACTTGCGTGATTCCTAAATTGATTAGCTGCATCACTGCCATACGGCTGCTGGATTCTACATACATAAAACGATGGCCTAATTACCATATCAATTAATAACATACGTGCATTGTCACTTTGTCGCTTTGTGGTCCGTTTAGAATTTAGAATCGTGAAAATCTGTATTAACTCTGCATGAGACGCTATATTAATTTTGTACTCTGGTAGGAAACTAACAGCGGCTTATTTAATTTACCGTAATCTGAAAGATTTTATTACTTGTGGCACTTTTGTTCTTGTTCCCTTTGTTTTTCCCCTTTGCGGCACGTAGCGATATGCATTCGTGTAGTATGCTGGCTATACTGCAATTTATCACGTGATCTTTGCAGTTCTGTAACAAAACATTCATCGAAGTGAATTCTTCCACACGAATCGGGTGAAGCATCGAGAGGCATTCGATTAAAAGCCACATGACTATAGGGCAATTGTTCTTGTGGTGCTGCGTGCGCGCGGCACTTAACAGAAAATGGAGCGAACGGACTTCTAATTTCGCATGCCACAGGAAACATCGTCGACAAACCAAGACAGACAAAGAGGACCAGGGATCAGTTGATGCGATCTAACCACGCCATTTCGTGCACAACGTTAATCGTGGCGTGGATATCCACGCCTTTTAATTCGACCCGCAAAGTGTCGATTAAACGATGCCATGCCAAGACCACAAGCCGCGGCTCTCGAAAATCGCTAATTGCGGTACGAAGCAATCTTTAAAGATCTTCCTCATCCAATCAATGTCACTCGTATTCGCAGGTTACGGAATGTAGAAAACTTGTGTGACTTAATGAGTACCCACTTACCTCCAGCGTTGAGATAAATATTTCCATGGCTCCAGAATTTTTACGCCATAATTTCTCCAATGTGCGTTCGCGTACTCGTCGGTCTGAAAAATATGTATTTTTCTCTTTCCTTTCATGATGCGACGAGAGTAATTAAAACTGGATGTTTTATGAAATAAGAAACGGACGGTCAGGGGCTAATTATTGATTAGTTCCGCGTTAATGGATTCCGATAATGAAGCACGATGTAAATCTCGGCCGAATCAATGTAGCTACGCCTTGCCAAACGCTATATTTCTCTGCCATAATGAATAATCGGTTAACAACGGCCTCCATGTAATATATAAGCTACCGCTGGCTATTGCATTGGCGAAATGTGTGGCTCCCATTTCAGACTTGATGCAAGGCCAATCTCAACCAATGCCACGAGCATGGTCCACAAAAAACTGGACAATGATATTTCATGCCAGGTGACTAACCAAAGGTAACGTTCAATTACTATCGCAGCATCTCCTTGAGGTAGTTGCCTCTTTGCAAATCCTTAATGACCGTCGTATATTTCTGCTTTATTTTAATCTACCTTCTTAACTGTTATTTTTCTATTATTTTATTCGTCACAATTTATAGTTACAGAACTTTAAAAAACGTGTGAATAACACGTGTACAGATTCATTTAATGAAAAGTATAATTATTGAAACGTCAACCAGTAGATACAAAGGTTTGGAAAAATCGGTCAATTGAACATGAGCCAGCTGAGAGAACCCACATATACCAAATTAGATAACAAAAAAGAAGTCCAATTCTCTCCCTTCATCTTGCTTTCTCATATCAAAAAATACTGCGATTCATTACCTCGAAAGCTGTTGCAGGATGACAATGCAAGAAAAAGCATTACATTGCCCGAAGTGTTGACAACTTCGTCAACACGCTGCGTATAGATATTTTGAAGGATCATCAGCGATTATTATCACTGTAAAAAATAAACATATAAAGAATGGTCTCCCTTCTTAAAGTTCATCCTTTCCAAACAAATTCAACGTCAGTGGGAAAAGTCTTTTAACTTCCAACTGTAGTCAGCACTGGCATTGTGTACATGGATCAGAAGAGTTCTTATCAAATTGGCACGACCGCGATTTACTTCGAGGTGATCTATTGTATCGCTTTACTATCTTGGACTCGGTCCAAATGATCTATCGCCGTTACCGAAAGCTGTTACGTAATCACGGCGACAGGCTTTTCGAAAATAACGAGTGACGGTCAGTACGTTTCACTGGTAGCACACCTGTTTGCCAGAACCGTCGCGAATGATTGTTCCCGGTGGCAAAACAAGGGTGAAATCATCGTAGAACAGGGTGATGTCGATCGCGTGTGATCGCGTAAACGCAAATAAAACCCGTCTAAATTCGTACACGAGCGAAACGCAGCGCGGCCGCGATCATTTTGATAA
The DNA here is from genome assembly GCA_004307685.1 of Ceratina australensis. Taxonomy (NCBI): domain Eukaryota; kingdom Metazoa; phylum Arthropoda; class Insecta; order Hymenoptera; family Apidae; genus Ceratina; species Ceratina australensis. Next base: position 125,201 of record SHCU01000039.1, read on the forward strand.
TTTCGCATGTATAGCGTGCATAGGAATACGATCGCAAACGCGATTATCGTTTATCCAGAATGAATCGCGGAAACGTTTCGATTACGCGCTATAATTCATCTTTCATCTATCACGATACTGTTATATGTACATTCGTAGTCAGTTGGCCATTTCATATTCTACAAGTTTCTTTACTCCTTTATTTTTACCAGTGAAGTGACTTGTCCGAGAACGTAACCCGTATTCGAAAGTGACCTGAATTAAAATTTCATCGTCTCATAGACGAAAGCAAAATATTACGTTCGTTACGAGAGCTTTCAATTTTACTTTGCTTTTTATTCGTACGACTACTAATTTCTGCGACACGAGAGTAAAACGGTTTCGTGCGAACGAGGAATTTCAGGGGGTGAGTTTCAGCTCGCAATATAAAAACGAATTGGAAACGGGACGTAAACGAGTGTCGAGTGTTACCGAGCGCAAGGGTGGCCACCCCTTTCCCGTGTGCACGGTTACGGGGTAATAAATCGTGCAAGTTTCTGGTGATTAGCCCGGCGAAATGGAAGCCAACGTTCGCGGTAAAAATAGTAATTTAGCGGCACGAGGTGCCCGTCTGAAAGTGCCCAATCCGTTTCGGCTCGTTTTAAATTTTAAAAGTTTCGGGACACGTTTCACGTTTCCGCGAGGAATAACGAATGAACAGGAGAAACTGGTTCTCGAAGGAGGAAACGCAGCTGCTCTAAAATTCCTCTATAACAAAGATCTTATTTTTATCAACAGAGATTCCGGTGGGACGCTTCACGGTTTTTGGAAGGATCGGCGTGATTTGCATCGAGCTGAATAAAGAGATATATTCAAGTGGGCTACCTGAGGAGGTGACTCGAGCATGAATCTTAGCTGCGATGTGCCTGAACGTATCGGCCTCCTGCGGCTTGGACACGCAACTTCGTAGCTTCTCCAACAACGCATCGTTTATCGTCTCTTCTGTGCTTTTGCTGCTCGGTGGCATCACACTGTAAACCGCAAAACAGAACAATGACAGCCAAAGTACCTCGATTATGGCACCGAAAAAGCGGCGAGGGATGACATGGTCACGTTAGCGTGGAAAAAGTATCGCAACAATTCAAACGGCACGCTTTACATCTTGGCAAACAATGTTTCGACCATGCAATCTCGTGCTAAAGGGCTATGCAAAACAGGCGGGCAAACAGAATGGTGCGGATCGTACTGAGCGTTGAAAAAAATTACAGCGCCTAAGAAAATTCGCATGGCCGCATTTAAAACCTAATTAATGAGTTCCAAGAGTGTTGAATTCTATTTTGATTATAGACTCGGTATGACTAAGTAGGCGCCAATACATACTTTGCATAGGTGTTTTCGTGTTACAGACAGTCGCATACAATTTAAGAAGATGCAAAGATTGTTTTTCTACGTCCTACAAGCTATTAGATACACAATATTGTAATAGATTTTGTACATGATCAACTTCGCAATATATATTTTGTTATAGTTGCAATTACTTGTCTCTTCAATCCATATAACTGTAGAGATTTTTTGTTTCATTACGTGCAGTCGACAGACAAGAAACTTCCGTGTTTCGATTTGCACATAAAGTAAAACGCTATAGACCTCTTTCGACCGATGAAAGAGAAGAAGAATGAATTGATTCCGACATTGTCTTGTACTTAACTAAAAACTGCCTCCTATCTCGTCCTATCGGTTGTCAACAAACTCCCTTGTGTGTCTGCGGTACAAAAACAAGAATCACGATTCTAGGTAATTTGTAATCGACGAGACAAACAAAGAGAGGCACGTGCGGCGTGGTGTAATTCGCGTTGCCATCAATCGACTGTCCATTGGCTTGCCGCCAATTTCCCAGAGTATAATGCGCATTAATCTCCTTTCACGATCAGCTGGTCGTGACGCGACGCCGCTGCTGGTAGCCAATGTCTCGCAGAAATGAAAATCGAACACGTCGGAAATCTGTCGCCTTCGGAATAATTCAAGGTCAATTAACACGGTGCTCGAAACTAAACCGCGTGAAAATCACCGGGTATCGGACATGCTCGTTACACTGCCATTGACAATCAGCTGTAGTGGCTAACTAAATACTGCGCTTCTTTGTTCGAAGTCCGCGGTAGTTTTTCAGCTATTCGAGAACACGCTTCACTCAACGATTACTTGCAATCATTTTAATGTTGTATAAAAGTCAGAAGCATCGTGAAATACTTGTGGCTGTGCGAGCATAATTGTAGTTTAACAACATCTAAAGCTAGAACAAAAGTGCGAATAATAAATAAATTGCACGATCATCCGTAGTTTTGTTTTTTCATGGCAACTACTTGTCCGCGTCTATGAAGCATGTTTTCAAGAACGATTCAGAAAATTGATAAGTCAACTGCGTCGACACTCATGTCATTTGTACAATATTTCTTACTTGAATCCAGCCAAGAATATAATGTATTATTTTAAAGTAACATATTGAGACAATCGAAGCTTGTCTAAACGTGCTTCAAGAACGAGAACCGGTAAAAAGATCCAGTAGCGACGAGCACACGCACGAAACGCTTTTGTTAGTGTGGTGACGATTTTTACTCTTCATCTTGGTCATCCTGCACGGCTTGCGCGACCTCCTCGCTCGCCTCCATCGGTCGCTGATTTTCCTTGTCGTCCTTTTGCGAAGCACTTTTCATTTCTCTCGGAATGTGCGTTCCCTCAAATTCGAAAGCGCCGCGTCTGATCCTGGCCCGGTTCGAAACTTGAATACGTTTCACATTATCTTTGATGTTCTCGATGAATCTTTTTTTATTCAGTGACTGACGAGTGAAGGCACGGACGGTTGGTTTTTAATGTAACGTTCTTCCGTAGTCACATGTTATTCTGGGTGATTCTCGCACGATCTAGATCAAGACGAGGATCGCGGCCAGTAGTGGCTTTCCATGAATTTCAGCGAAACGGAAACGATCTACGCGCCTTGCCACACCGACGCGGTTTGACGTTTCGCGCTGCCAAAACTATGTTTAAAAGCATAGCACACACGCACAGAGGCGTGTCTCTATTTATAGTTGCGGCCGCTTCCCGAAAACTGAAGCCCCCTTCCTCATATTTTCCACCCTTCGCGATCGCAACCCTCGATCGATGTCAATGTTCGGAGCGTCGCAAGACACCTTGGGAAAAGGAGGACGCTACATCATTGTGACTCATTCCTATGCGACCCTCGAAGCTAATTGATCAAGGCTATAGCGAAAATTATGTCTCCTTATCACTTCTTTCACGTGGTCATTAGCATCGCATGACTCGCTTCACGTTCGCGATTTAAAAATAAATATTTCCCCAACCATTTTGGTCGCGAGTGCTTCTTAAAATATGCACAAATACGACTGTAAATATGAGGTTTTAAATCCTTGTTTTTTCACTTATTCCTCAGAATTTACGATGCACTCGAGATTCATATTTTTACCACGATGAAAAGCACCGGTTGATTGTGCAAACAAACAACAAACAACAATAAACATTTGTTTAAATGACAGATCATCATCTTAAAGTAGGTGTTGTTGCGAAACTGGTATGTAACGCATTTGTAAAGGACTATTTGTTGAAATGCTAGAGACAGCGTGGCGGAATCCACTTGCCAAAAGATAGAAAGACGTCACGTGTGGAAAATTCTATTAAGCTTGATCCAGTAAGCAAGACGTTGAATAATGGCAATCGTGTGAATATTTCAAGGAACGATGCAACCGTTAAGATACAAACCAACGAGGAATTTCCAAACGGAGATTGGAGATTCTTAAATTAATACGAGTCAGCACTGAAAATAATGATGAATAATGTACGCAGCGCTTCGAGTTCGTGAAGGCAATGTCACAAATTCGATTCCAATTACAGGGCTAAGAATAAACGTTTTGAGGTGAAATTAATGAAAAGTTGTTTACAAAATCGCATATTGATTATAAACAGCGTGAAAAATAAATTAGAAATAAGTGAGCCGGATAATCCACAGAGCCACTATCATAATCTCAGAAAAAGATGATCCAAGAGAGATCTTGGCAAAACACATCACTAATCATTTGAAAAACAAAGGTGACCGCAGGCAACGGCGGTACAACGACACCGCGACGTTATTAATAGCTCTCGGATAATTCCATTGAACCCTCAGTCGCGACAGGAAAACCGTGGAAACCAAGGAAACCACGACGCCAGGAAAAGAAGTAAGTGCACGGTCGAACCTTCGGTGAGGAAAAACAGGCACGATTCGTCACGCGGCGATTCGTGTCGGCGGTTCGTGAACACGCTACGCTCAGCCGCGTTTCAACCCTTTCTCTGAATAGGGCGCACGATGCTCCGGTGCTGGAAACGGCTGGATGATCGTGACAGCTCGCGAACGAACGGACGAGCTCTGGCTCAGGGGTTGAAGTCGAAGTGTATGCGGCACTTGTTGATAAATACGAAAGAGAGAGGATTGATTAGTACCCGTGCGAACTTCCACGAGTTGAGTCGACGCCTCACGAGCTTTCCACCCTATCGATTTGGTGAAAAGGCGGTCGTGTTCAAAGCTGGTCCACGGGCTGCGAGCTGCGTCGCGTTTTTAGCTAACGTAACGAGAGAATCGCGGATTTTATAAATAATTAAAACGCAAGAACATTTCGTAAATGTATACCTATACCATAATGATAACGTGAATACTATACGCATTTATGGAATAACTGACGCATCAACGCTGTAGTGAAATTGAAAATGTAAAACGTGCCTATTCGATATTTTCGGTTGTGTTCACAAAAGTCTAAATGAATCGTAATACCAAAGGGACTTTAATAGAAAAGTTATTTATGTATAATTTCACTCTGTTTGTTCATCGTTATTCAAACAAGCCTGTTACGTTATTGGCAGTTATTATTATCAATAAAACAATTTTTACAAAAATAATGAATAAAATTAAATGTTATTTTATGATATTTAAAATTAACCTAGTCAACATCTGGGATATACGTACCTCGAGACATCAGCTTGACATATGTCCATATCGTCTCTCCTCGCTTGATTGTCCACAATGCACTTCGCGCCTTTCAGCCTCACCGCCGGAAGTTGTTCTTTACATTTTCGGTTAACCAACTTTGGTGTCCATCCATCGGGAGCCATAACAAGACACCGTGGGTCACGGCGAAATCAAACACACCCGATACCACGGGTTCCGTTGACCGATCATGATGATTGTAATCAGATTAATTATTTATTTCTCGACTCCACGATTTTCACTCACAGCCAAAAATTAATCGGTCGAACGAGGTTACTTGTAAACTTTTTAAATGGTACTTCAATGGCTGTGCTTTTGACAGTTGCATCTTGAAGTCAATCTCGAATTTCACCAACGTAAAACTATCGTTCTCTTCTTCTCTTTCGCCCATTTCAAATTTAAAAATGCATACCTACTAAATTGCGCGTAGCCATCGATTGAAATCGAACAAACTAAACAGTGAGGAGCGAGCTAGGTGAATATCATTAGAGAGCAGATTCGAGTGTCAGAGCGTTCGGAACCACGCCCTTCATTCATATTCTAAACAACAATTTGTCAACCGGTTCGCATATCTGCATGTCCTTCCTTCGCATCGTCTTGCCAAGTCATCCTACAACGAGATAAATATGGTCTGGAGACACAGGAAATGTTTCTCGTCCTGCAGCGCAATGCCGTGTCTATAAACTCATAGAAATCATGTACGCCTTTTATCGAATCGTTTATCAGAAACGGTTCGATGGAAGGCTGCGTTCCTCGGTGAGACGTCCAGTTAAAATTTATTGGGGGGAGTTGAAAATCGTAGCGGCACCGGTGGTATTGATCGGATCGACGTGGATCTTCGATCGTGCTATCCAAATGGGCTCGATCATTATGAAGCGCTTGCGTGGTCGGAAATAAAAGAATCACGAACCAGGTATCCCGTTGGTCGTTAACGAGAAAGAAACGGAAGAACAGTTCCATGCGTAAGAGCAAAAGAAAGAAAAACAATTCACGGTGATGATATTGTCCGACAAGGTGGGGGAGTTTGCTCTCCATGAAGAATATATAAAACGCGGGTTGGGCTTGAAATTCAGGTTAGTGCAAGATAGTTTCTGAGCCCGTTGCGAAGCTGTGGTCACATCATGCAGGTGAGTTTACTCCTAATTCGATCTGTCGTTAACTTTAACATTTTCTCTCTTCAAACTACATATGTTCGAAGATCGTGGTAGACTTTCTTCTCACATTCGTCAGACGAACAATGACTTGGAATGCAACGTTGAACTGTCGGCGGTTCTATGCTCGTGCAATAAATATTGAGACTGGAGAACAGTTTGGAACCGAACTGAAGGACTAGCTGTTTTTATAAATAATTCCAGAGACTGCGAATAACCGTTACCTCTCCCCCACGAAATCTTCGATCGTTTCCGCGTTGCTCGTGAATCATTGCTATTAACATGCGAGCCGCGGTCTGTACACGCATCGAGCCAAACCTTCGTGTCATCGAAATGCTTCTCTTTATTCAATGAGAAGGCACAAACAAGGATCAGTCGTCGATTGGCCATCGTATTGCTGGCCGTTTGTTCTCCTGACATCTTGAGAACAAAACATTTGATTTTGATTTACATAATGAATTTTTCTTTTCAGGTTTACGTCATGCTGCTTGCCTTCACTGTGATCCTGGTCGCATCAGTAGAATCGAAACCTATCTGGCCAAACCTGTACTTGAGCAGTTATCCTTCCGAGGCCATTAGTGTACAACCACAACTACTTCAATACCAGCACTCTCCATATTATCTCTACAATGTAAGGTGTCTTTATAAAAAAGACACTATTCTGTGTGCTTCCGCGATCATTTGCACTTAACATTCGAGGTTGTTTCTTTTTTTATTTAGGTACACGCAAACGTCAACGCTGTTCCCGCTGCTGTAATTGCGAGTGGGAAACCCCCAATCCCTCATCTACCTACTTACGGTTTCTATTATGGCAATCCTGTATATGACTTTCGGCTCCCGTTGAGTCCGGTACGCAACACGTACTATACGTATACTCCATTAATCAAGCAATAAATCATTTTTACGTTAAGTATGTGCGTTTTTATGAATCTTTTGCAGGTGTATCCGATTCTGCAGCCTGCTCAACCAGGAGAATTGCCGAGGCCGTCGAATCAGCCGACGACCACAGTGAAACCAGACGTGAATAGCGAGGATGGCATCGAAAAATTAGACACAAAGGTTGAGCCGGAAAAAGAGACGAACAAATCAAACGAGAGCGAAGAAAATGATGACAGCGTTATCATTGACTCTATATAAACCGGCCGCATT
>SHCU01000039.1:132887-144217 GCA_004307685.1 Ceratina australensis
CTTCAATACCAGCACTCTCCATATTATCTCTACAATGTAAGGTGTCTTTATAAAAAAGACACTATTCTGTGTGCTTCCGCGATCATTTGCACTTAACATTCGAGGTTGTTTCTTTTTTTATTTAGGTACACGCAAACGTCAACGCTGTTCCCGCTGCTGTAATTGCGAGTGGGAAACCCCCAATCCCTCATCTACCTACTTACGGTTTCTATTATGGCAATCCTGTATATGACTTTCGGCTCCCGTTGAGTCCGGTACGCAACACGTACTATACGTATACTCCATTAATCAAGCAATAAATCATTTTTACGTTAAGTATGTGCGTTTTTATGAATCTTTTGCAGGTGTATCCGATTCTGCAGCCTGCTCAACCAGGAGAATTGCCGAGGCCGTCGAATCAGCCGACGACCACAGTGAAACCAGACGTGAATAGCGAGGATGGCATCGAAAAATTAGACACAAAGGTTGAGCCGGAAAAAGAGACGAACAAATCAAACGAGAGCGAAGAAAATGATGACAGCGTTATCATTGACTCTATATAAACCGGCCGCATTGTCTCCCACATGAATCGATTTTGACTGAATAAAATTATTATTTCCATTTTTTGTTACGTCTTTTTATTACTCTTAGGATTTAAGTTCCTTTTAATAAAGCATATAACAGCAAACATAACGTCTTAAACATTTAATAATTCTGCACAGAGATCCATTCCATCGATTATAATAATTACTGTTTCCGACTCTTGACGCCGTAAAGCATAAACTAGCATTCTCAATAAATAATCCGCGATAAATCAAATGAGTACATTTCTATCATTAAGCATAATTTTTAAACAACCGTATAATGGGGTCTCTCTAGATAGCGCGGGGTCAAAGATGCAAGAATCTCCAGATTGCCTCATTTGTCTCGCGAGTGCTCGAACATCTTACATCCATCTACAATGTTCGCGAAAATCCTCAGGTTATTCGTTATTCTCGCAATACTGTATGCGATAATCGATGCGTCCGTGTTGAAAGAAGTTAAAATTAAAGAGGACTACGAAAAATTCAAAGTCGAGGAACAAGAAAGAAATTTGAAGATCAAACGATGTACACACAGAGAAACCCAGGATACAGCGGAACCAGAAAGTACAACTAAACAAACTCCAGAGCTGCACAGAGTAACATTGACGCGAACGCAACCGGTACGATTTCAGCACTATCAGACGGAAAACGAAAACACAAGGCACCGTCGAAACGTGAATGACCACCAGGATACCAAGAACGTTGAGAAGACGTTGAAAGTAAATCATATTAACTACAAAAACCGGAACTCGAAGAACGGTTTATACAAATCGAGCATTGATAAATACGCAGATGGTTATAATGATGGGACGAAGTATCGGATGAAACGTTATGCTGTGACTGAAAATTTAACAAGCGACAGGACTGATTATTACGCACAGAGGAAGGCGGTCATGGATCGATTTCACGCTCGACAGAAAGAGATAGCCGAGAAATACGCAAAGAACACAGTTACTACCACTCCGAAGTATATTAAGTATGATGCCGGAATGACCATCGATCTTCCTATCGTCAAAAACGAAGTGAATAATATTGATGAGCAAAAATATATAGTGGATCATATCGATAATAATGAAACCCCTAAATTCCTTCGACACGATATGGATGCGAAGAATAGTAAAGGCAAGACACCTGGGTTTAGTACAAAAAGGACAAATAGTACTTATACAAAAAAGACAATAAATGATTCCTATGATTCAAATACGCATACACGAAAATCTGCAAAGAAGGCAAAACCTACAACGAAAACCAATAATGATATTCAAGTGAGGCAACTTGAATCTGTGGAAAACTCTGCAGAGGAAAATATATACGAGCACGACATAATTGCATATGGCTCTTCAAATGCTGTATCTTATGCTTCACCAGACGATAATAATAACAAGAGCTTGTCACGAGTAAGTACTTTTTTATGACACTAGTATATGCATGTACAGTTGTTGCACGTGAGTGGTATAAAAATACTATAGATTTATATAAAAAAAAAACGTGTAGAATGTACAAAGATGTATGAAATGTCAGTCCATAAATAATGATAAATCAAATAACATACTGTTTAAATGACGACAGTCCATTTAAATCACTTGCTTTAAATTGATACAATAAAAATCTGTTGCCCAGTCATACAATACCTTTCAATTGATTTTTAGTTAAACAATAAAGTACATTTTTAGGTTTACAGCCAATCCGGCAATTGCTGGAAGTTGATATATCAGCAGAATTTCATAATCGGTGTGTACAATGCATCGCAAGCTGATGTCGACATACTGACGTCGATAGAGGGGTTGTTCTGCATCACGTGTGTTAAAATAGAGCCGCTGAAGAAGACGAAGGCTGAGATTCGATTGAGCACGGTGCGCAACGCAGACAGCACTCTTAGTGAGATGAAGCTCCATATTAAGGGCACGGAAAACGAGGAATTATCATACTCTGTTAAGGTGTACGCTGTTAAAAGAGTTAATAATGGCTGCGACCACTATTATTAATAAAACGCTTAATTTCTCACTATAAGATGTGCACGCAAAATTGACTGCTCCGATTCAATGTATTCTATATAATATTTTATGTAATCATTTTACATATATTTCTGGCTTGTAATAATAAAGACCTCAAATATACGTGAAAGATATTCATTTCAAGAATACGAAATGAACATTATCTGTTATGGCATATTACGATAAAATTATATGATATAATTACATTCATATTATGTGATCAAAAGAGAAAAATAACTTTAAAACGTTTTTACTGTGTCATCTTAGTAAGAAATTGACATGATTTCTAGATAATGATCTCGAAACACGTAATCTATATCTAAGGCGATATTAATGCCACTCCGTTCACATTTCTTGGAAACGCTACGAAGTGATCAGTCTGATCATCTCTTAAGACATAATTAATAACAAAGAAATCCTATCGAGTTCACTGTATTGTTTCAGGAACTCTTCGACACGGCTGTCGGAAGTGGTGGTGGTGGTACATCAGGTATTTTCTCTTTCTGCTCATTTGTAGTCACTTTTTTCTCCTCGTGATATGCTGGAAGCAGATGCTCAGACAATCCGTTCTTCGGCGTGGATGCTGGGATCGGCTCGAGGGTTCCGTAGGGTTGATAATCCGCGTAGTAAGTGCCGGGAACCAGATGAGGGTTGAACCCATTATACGTGTAAAAATAAGGATCGTAGTACAACGACTGATAATTAGGATAGAAACTGAGAGGTTCCTGCTCCCTGGGTTTTTGTTTTGAAGTGACGTCCTTCGAATCTATGTTTGCCCCCACTTTTTTAGTGTCCACGTCTTTGGTGTTTTCGGCATCGATTGGTTTCGATCGCTCAACAGTCGTAGCCGAGGCTTGAGTTTCAGGTTGATTTGGCTTTTGGTCTCCTTGAGAAAGGTACGGGGCATCCAATCCGGCGAACTGAGGTGCCGGTTGCGTGTAATAAATCGGTGGAACGTAACCAACCGCTGTTCGATGGATCACAGGTTGAATGACCGGGTACGCTCTCGACGGAGAAAGATTTTGATTACTGGTGATCACCGCGTTGTACACTTTAGGAACCCTGAGGAGTCCTGGGTCGGCCAAGGTCGGAGTTACTAGCGCGAGGAAGATAATGAGGTTCATCTGGAAATTAAATACGCGAATAAACATCAGAGAAGGACGAGTTTGATAGGCACTGGATTGGTCTAAAGTGGAGTTAAATTCCGCAATTTTGTAACCATGACGGTACGATTGAAACGGATACAGAGCGTCGCGTAAACTGTCATGTCATTAAGAGAATTATACAGTTCAAAGTCCCTTGTGCGGATACTACGGCCGATAAATCTACCACAAATACCAATGTTGTGGAAGTGTACACGTACACACCACCGCGTGATCCTAAACTGACAGGCTCGGAACAATTACATCAATCAGATTCTGATATCACAACAATGCTATGCAGATATCTGCCGTGTTGCAATCTCGCTCGTAATATTTTTCAGCGGTCATAGAACAATTTTTTCCGTTTCTACTTTTCGGGGAAAACGTAAGAGTTGATCATTTCTAGGGTTTACTCTGATTTCCGAGAAACAACGTGCACGGATCTGGCCACGTGTCAACCACACATTGTTTCTGGAAAAGTAAACTGTCACCGGTGGATAAGGATCTAGCTTAGCATGTGTTTGCTCGAGGGAGCGCATACAAAAGAGGTGAAGTGTACGCGTGCATAGAATATAATAGAACCTGAAACGTTTTTCTCATATGTAGGCGTGCGTTTGCTATCGAGATGACGGGCCTATAAGATCCTTGAAGATTTAACAAATTTTTAACAATAACAACTCCGAACTAAAAGCTCCGGTATGCTTGATAAAAGTGTCGAGTGACAAACGTTAGTACGTGTATATTGTGTAATGTAATTGAGAATCGTGAACAGACGCATTACCGCGATGATTCAACTAGTTAACATTACGCAAACTCCATTAATTTTTACTTTAAACAATGAAAAGTTTCTTAAGACAGCGTGACTCTTAAGATTCCGCATTGATGGAGAATAATGAATGGAGTAAATTTAGATAAAGTGTCGATTGTACTTACCTTTCTACCGTCGCGTATTCTCTGTATATGAACAGTAAGGATCGTCGAGAAGCTGACACCAAGTAGCAAGAAAACTGCATGGGACCGTAGTATATATGGCCCATGGGGTCCCAGGGTTCAAGTCCTGCCTCCCCCACTACATGCACCACCTGGCGAAAGTACTTCACGATCGGTACTTACTTGAATTGAATGTTCTCAACATCAGGTACGGCTGTAGCAGCCAGCGAGCCGCAGGACATGTATTTACCGAACATTAAACTATGATGCATCATACATAAATATTTAAGTGACATTTATCATACTTTAGATTATGCACGTTTTGATTCTTAAACTCAAATGCGGAAATTTGAGTTTATTGAAAATTTGAGGATAAGAAAATGAGGAACATTTATACAGTTATTTTGTTTATTACTAAACAAGAGGTATTTTTTGAACAGATATCATTAAGTAAAATAAACGAATATTCTCAAAGAAATTTACAAAAGTTTTAAGTACATGTGTATCTCAGAAATGAGACTCGCGAAACGAAAGGAAATATCTTAAAAAGTAATGATAGCAAAAAACACTGCAGATGATAACGTCCTCTCTTTGAACTACGAAAAAGATTTTACAACGACGAACCACAAAGTAATAATTGTTTAAGGAATAATGAAACAGAGAGTGGAAAACCTATTACAATGGGGCTCCATTAATGTCCAATCTGATTTACAACGTTGTTGAAGCTACAAATTACGTATAACATGCTTTTCTTCCAATAAACATGTGATAAGTGGAAACTAGCGTCACGAAATATTACAAACTAAACGTCAGTTGAGAGGTATTGCGGAATGAGAAATACAAAATATATACGACCTCAATCGCTGTACACGTAAATTACCATGTGTTTGTTTAATATCAATTTGGAGACACATTCGCGCAACGCACGGTTCCAATCGGCCTCGAACTGACACACGCTAATCATCTAATCTCGAACCAACGAATGAAAAAAAGGATTTCGTGTCCAATCTGTTCGGCGAAAAACTAGGCGACCATCAAGATCAACTTTCTTCGACGCACGATTTTACGTAATTAAGACACAAAAGACATTGTTTAAGAAGATTCGTGCGAGAGAACCCAGCTCGTGTCTCCGAAGCAAATGTACAAAAATTGCTCAACATGCACACGACACAAATCTGGGTAAACTAGCTCACTGACGCAACAACCGTCGTTCCGACGTCGCCACAATTCACTTCGCATTCGACGAGGAGGGATCTCTCGAAATTCTCGCCGTTTGGCAAAACGTGCTCACGCCGGTATTGCTATGTACTAACGCGCGTATATTACTCTTACATACGCTTCAGTTACATTCGTATATCGCGTGACATTATCTTGGCAACGAAAGGATCGTGAATTGACTGAAAGATGGAATCGCGTGTTTAGAATTATTCTACACAGTTTCGAATTACTATAATTTATTCACAAATGCATAGAGTTAGCAGTATCTCCTCATTGCAATTGATTTCTAATCATGTACAGTAATTCGAAAGTATATAACGATACCGCGATTTAATTACATGCAAAGATAGAATATACGTATACGAAAACGAAGCTTACTAATGACAAAGATCAACGTTAAGTACACAAGTTAATCATTGTAATTAAGTTAAAACCGCATCATACATATTAACTTTACGAACATTTTTGATTATTTTCAACGTTGTACAAGATATAACGCTGGTATCGTAAACCCAGGTAATATCTTTTACAATTGTACGTCTCGGAATTACCAGACTATAATCTTACAGAACATAATTTTACATAAGTATTAGGATCTTTTACGACCATTTTTTGCAATATCGAATATCTGTTTAGAAAAAGAGTACTAAACTTAAACCTCTAAGAGTAGAATCGTTAAAGGCTAAGACGACTTTTTTTGTCATTTCGAATCCGATGCTGTTTTCCTTCAGCTTTTAGCTCTAGCTTGAAAGTCAACATACGGTTTTATAATATAACTACTATCACACATACTTTAACTTTAATGCAATGAAACTTCAGTATGGTACGGCGCTTAAAAAATCCTAATATCGTATTGTAGGTTCGTCATATAGATTCTATCGGGATGTAGCACATCCTTCGGAGCAACAGTATTGGAAAATTTGGTAGGAACACAACGAAAAGCAGTACCAGGGGTGACAGCAGCAGCAGAATACTGGCGTATATCACCAACCACCATACCGTTGATATTCCGACGACCGGGTCCAGCATTGTGGCTCCTCATAAAGGCGCGTCAAGCATCCGACAATTTTACAGCATCTGCACACCGTTCGAAGGATCCGGTTCCACGAGCACGATACACGTTTTGGAACATGTTCGATCGGTGTTTTATCACGTACAATTGATTAACTGAAGAATTCCTGAAATTAAGAGTAACTGTAAATACATTCTTCGATAATGATCTTATCATTAGTTTTATGCAATATGTATCCTCTCCTCTTTGTGGACTCATATAAAAACAATAATTAGGTATTTAAAATATGAAGAACAATAGTTCTTTCACTTATCTTTGCTACAATGCATTAGCATAATCAAAGGAATGAATAACGCTTTTTATTTATTTTTCAAGTGAATAAAAAATTCCGATAGAAGTTTCTAAACCTTGGAATAATCGTCGAATGGATTCACTACAAATTACAAAGATCACGGAAAACAATCGAGGATGTCAAGTTGGGTTCTTCCCTTCTAACTATTTTTTACAACGAAGAAGAAGTAACAAAATGTATTTTAATCTAAGACTGATCACCTAAACATTTTTATTTCTACAAGAATTCTAACAATTAGTACAGTTGAAAACAGCTTGCAGATTTTTAAATTTACTTTACAAAAACCTACCTTGAAAATTCAAACATCGTAACGATTCTAATACTCAAAGCTACTATCATTTTTAGCACCGATTTCAAGGATACGCTCCTCAGCTCATTGCATCACTGCGTCAGTTCAGTTAGAAAGGTGAGCCAGTCGTTCATGCGATATATGGGATAATGGTCATGAGATTGCGCAATAAATATTTTGATTATGTTTGCATTCTTAGTAAATATTTTTCTTCCACGTAAGAACGATTTTGCTCACATACTTCTCGGGAGTCGCGTGGAGAAATGTAATAGTAATAGAATACGTGACTGCTCCTATTTTTCGTCCGCATTGTGCAATCGTAGTAGGTACACTTGTAATCATTGTGTAATCCAACTATTGTGCTTGTACAGCCTGGTGGCTCAGATTTCGTACATGGTGACAATGGAGCAAGAAAGTGAAAAGCATTTTAGTTGAGATATATCGAAGGCTATTTCACTTTTTAAATTGTTATAAAAAACAAACGTAATATGACCAAGAATACACATGCTGATTTTCTAATAAAATTTCCAGCGGACTTTAAATATTGGGCATCTGTAAAACAATCATGCTCATCTAAATTGAGAAAACAAAAATGAGAAGCAATTTCTTTGCCTACACAAAGGAATTTCAAGAGTTATCTTCGAAAGAATACGTACATCGGCACGATCGTCCTTGTTCAGAACGAATACGTGTGTTGTGACAGAGAGATACCGGTTGGTCAAGCCTGTTAAGGCAAAGAGCGTAAAAACATCGAGAGGAAAAAGATAGGCGATTGGAATACGCGCGTGTGTATGTGTGCGATAAAAATCCAGCGTAGCGATATCTAAAGGTAACGCGCGTTTAGCTAGGTATCTTGTGAGACGCTGACTGGCTCGTACGTTCGCGATCGCACCGCGGAAAGTGAAATTTTCACGATTGCGTAATGCTGGCATAATAGTATTATCCGACGTAGATCGTAGGCTACGCGGTTACGGAGTATGGCCATTAATGAAACCACGGTTAACCCGGTTGCGATACTTTAACTCTTCCATGATGTAATATGTCCACGAGTAATTACATATATAATAATATTCGTTTTTTCTTTCAGAAGACATATAATAGATGACAAATAAGATTAGTTTGCGTTATATAATACGTGTATATATGTATGCTTTAGTATTGTCATAATTATAAGAAAACCCATCTTTTTTAAATGCGTGTTATTGCATTTAATTACAACATTTTTATGACTAAGTTTGAGCTCCACAATAATGATCACTTTCTGCTTTCCATGAATTATTTTAATAGTTTCTAAGCAAAGAGTAAAGACCTGACCAAAGTGGTCAAGGTCTACCTTTACTTCATACGCCGTGATGTTGTAATCATGAATTATTTGCCACGTCATTTAACTATGATTCAAATAATTTTCAGCCGCTATTACATACAACTGGTTAATATTTGACATTGTCAACTGTCAAAGAGTATACTTAAAGCTGTTGTTAATATAATTGGAACTTATTTCTGGGTCAGAGGAAGAGAGTGGACAACATCGGTGAAGGAGATCTACATTTTCGATCCCCCCTCCTATATCCAGGTGTCCTTGCCGCGTGAAAAAAATACTAAGGGGTTCGTGCGTTTTGCGAAACAAGTTTGCTCGTTCTACGATCCTCAGAGCGCCTGCCGCGTTTTCTGCCACGAGCACAGCTGTGCAAATAATGCTTTCCCTACAGAATCCTTTGTTGCCTTTGTTATGGAATGAAAAATATGAAAAGAGTTCCACAAATAAAAAGAGATTACACTCTGCATTTTGAGTCTATTGAACAGAAAGATGACAAGGACAACAATTTTGTTCAAATTTTTAATTTACTCTTAATTTCTTTTACCACAATATTTATATATTTTTCTTTAGAAATATAGTAATTGGACGGACACTTCCTTTTATATCGTAATCTGTAGTGCGACGCAAGAACGTTGTAATCATTGATAGACTTTTCATAAAATGATAGAGAGATCCACAGACAACGACTTGATCGTTTCCTACCTCCTTTAGTCGATCGGGCACGGTCGATGTCACATCACAGAACAAATGGCATCGATGGGACAAACAGTGTCCTTCAGACTGCCGGGCTTCTTCACTGCGAATCTCGATCCCGATCGACTACCCGCGAGACGAGCGACCGATCGGCGCAGAGAATCGTTTCTCGCGTGCGTTCAGTCGCTTTCAGTGAACTGAGAGCACGTCAGGCTTCCATGCTTCGATGTCCCGGGTACTTTCTGAGCCACGACCTCGTCTACAAGTACCGAAGGTGGAAGGAGCACGGGAAACATTACGTCGGGTCAGTGGATGAAAGATTAATGGTACAGCCAGACGACCTCCAAATCTTGTTTCTTCTCATTTGCATAATGTCCTTGCGATGGAACTATCTTTACTTTTAGTCTACGATGATAGCTTAGAGAATGATTACAATAATACAATTGTTTAGTTAAAATTTCTTTGCTTTTAGCTGCGTTAGATTTTTGTTTTATTTCGCATCATCGTTGGAAAGATTAACAATTCAATTAAACCGGAATTTAGCATGATATAAATAAAAAATATTATACGAATATAATAGAGATTGTGCTTATTCTTTAGATGAATTCTAAATCAGTGAGAACTTGCGGTTAGGGATAGAACATCTGTTTTCAGAACTACTGATTTTAGTTTAGTATCGTTTAATAACGGGATTACACAGTAAATCAAGGTAAGACGCTCCTGACGAATAGACGTTTAATGATAAAGAATTTTTCGGCCAGTTCTATCACTACGACAACGAAATACTATTAATACTACTAATAATAAAAATTTGGTTCGTAATTCGTAAACGATCGATGATCGTAAAGGTAAGGCTTTCGGGGCAGACAAATACTCAGGCAGCTTCCGCATTGGGACCATTATTATTAACGTCAGCAAGATTGAAGGATCTGGAAAAGTAGTTTGAAAAAGAAAGGATTCCTGATGCTTGGGCAGCAGGTACTGTAATTAACTTAGGTGAGCTCGAAGGGGTATCAGCAAGTCCGGAAAACTGTGCTAGTAAAATCTCGTATGTCAGTAGGGTCAACGTTGAACATGATTTAGAACTTACACCTGTTTTGTCGTGTTACGTGTCTGACTCGTCATATTCTTCTAAAGACTCGGTTTATTCGCGAGCAAAGCTTAAAATAATTCGGTTGATCAACGTCTCTGCTGAAAGGCAGACTCGCAAATAATTTCGGCAATCGTTATCCTCTTCTGTTTGAAAATGCGTTAGTCAAAAATAATAACTTGCTGTGGATAGACTTATAGGATAGACTTCGGTGGATAGAAACAAGCCTCCATATAAAAACGCAATTGACACGTCCATAAATCCTGTAAATAATTCTATTCGTGAGGAACACATGTCTAAACTATCCGTTCCAAGTGTTACTGTAACTTTAGTATCCTTTGTACATACTGTCCGTTCCCGATAAGTTGACCAGTCAAGGACACAGTTCTCACTCTTCCACCTCTCCTGCTACCATGCGCTACATCGTTATTGGCTGCCAGAGTTCTGCACGGGCCGGCCGCAGAAAAGTATCATGTTCGTGTTATCGCAAAGCCCCGTTGGCCCGAATAGTGGGGAAGCCCGGCCAGTGCAGAACTCTGTTGGCTGCGGCTGATGACACGGGACGACAACGAGCATACCGAGAGAGTCATCGGCCGCAGCCAATAAAGATGTAGCGCATGGTAGCAGGAGTGAAGGGGCAGAGTGAGAAAGAGAATGATCTTCACTGGCCAATTTGTCGGGGATGGACTATACCTTCGCTCGTTCATCCTTTGTGCCAGATCCAGAATC
>SHCU01000039.1:154896-176425 GCA_004307685.1 Ceratina australensis
AACGCCGTCTATTGAGAAATAATGAAACTCAGGTTTCACTTACAAGGTTTTTCCGTCACTATTTTTCGATGACTTATGGACCAGAGAAATGGCGGAGAAAATCACTAATTATCACTAATCGTTAGCAGAGATAAAATGTGAGTGTTCACGCCTTTGTCCTCAGCGTGCCAGATTCGAAAATACAATTTGGGAAAATGTTCCATCTTAGTACATATTAAACATTTTTAGCAGAAATCTACTCGATTCCATCGTATCCATTCGTATCAATTCCATCGTATGCGCAACTTAGGAATAAAGCGAAGAAATATAGATGCAGGGAAGCGGAGAATTCGAAGATTAAAATCTATGTATGTATGTATACATAATTGCATGATTAATACAATCTGATTAATAAATGAATTGAGAATGTATCTTGTCATTTTTATTTGAAAATCCTTGTACAAATCGCTAATCCCATCAGTGGTCCTTCCTATTAAAACCTGAAAACGTCTGCGTAATTTATATAAATAAAGAAGGAACGAATACACAATTTGGGACAAAGGACCACCGATAAAAGTATCCCTCATTTTTGGAATATAGCATCCTATTACAATTATTTCTATTTTGCATGATATATTAAAATTACGGAAAGCAATTCTAGCTCTCGATTCAGTAGGAAGTTCGGTAACTTATTAAAAAAAATATTAAATTCTAATTAATAAATAGATAAAAACGGATCATGGCACTTTTAATTTGCGACTCTTGATAAAATGACCAGTGGTCAACTGGTCACTACCATCCTTAAAATGACCCTAATAATCAAGTAATCATTCGTGGTTGTCCATAAACCGAGGAAGACCATATTTATAAATATTAAATAAAAGAAAATTCGAATTAGCAATTAACCAATCATCTAGCATTGCGTCTAAACACTCTAAACGCGGGAGCCGCGCGCTCGCGCTAGGAACGCGCTTTGCACGCCGGCTGCCGCGCCGAGCGGGTCTCCAGTGTTGTTTTTATTTTTGCTGTACTCTTATTAAAAAAGACTTTTTAATAATGTAAAATAATTTATGCGTAAATATAATATTCGGAATTGCAAAGACTATTGGCAGAGCGAGTATACTTTGTACGCCCGAGTATACTTTGGAACATCAATCTTTTTCTGTTCGTAGTTTGTACATAATAGGAATTATTTATTGTAAACACAATTGTAACTTATTCTGTACATAGAAAAAAATGCTTGCCAAAGCGTTGAAATATACATGATATGAATCTTATTGTAAGACATGGTATGAAATGTACATACACTGAATCTTGAATCCTGCTTAATATATGAGAAGTTAAGATCGTGAAGGACAATACGTCGTACAAGTAATAAGTAAAAGTACACCACATCGATATAAGTGTTATATATTTCATAATAAGCATAATTCTTATAAAGTAGCGGCTTTTGAAGCGCTTATCGACAGCATCGATTGAGTTTTACAAGAGTTCGTATGCATTCTTCGTGCGATCCGTGTATGAGTATTGAAAAACAAAACGACTTCGAAATTGATCGTAAAACTGAACCCACGTAAATGGCAAGGCTCAACGGCATGGCATACATATAATGGCATAACGCAGCGGTCTACGATAAAGAATGATCTTAAAACATAATTTTATCGCATTATATAAAGAAATAAATAATAAAACCAAAAAATGTAGTAAAAATATATTTTACAATACTCTGTACATGATCTTATTAGAATTAATATCTAGTTAGCGCGGCGTAAATCGATTATCATAAGGTAGGCAGATTATAATTAATCATAGAATACTGTTATACAACTTATTCCCCTCTTATTATTACAGTTTTTGCTTGCGAAACCATCGTGTTGACCTCATTCGCGACGTCAGGAAAATTATATCCTCAAATTACAGGAATAATCCGCGCGATGTATTAATCCTCGTTCGAATTCGTCAATATCAACTTTTGAGACTTGAAGCCACAGTATTCTATAATTAACATTAGCATGGTTAATCTTAGCGTGGCGTCTGTACATTTCTGCAAAAAGATATCTGAATTTCCCGTAACGCGCTCATCGCAACGAAATTAAATTATATTATTCCGTTTACGCACCGTCAACGTATTCTAAGGGTAAAACAATTATTGCAAAAATAGGGATCAAAATTACAACTTGCGCAGAAACAAACAGGCACATGTAAAATATGTACGTGAAGTGAAATTCTAAACATCTTTCTCCCACTACGTCAACAACGAATATTTTAATCAAAATTTAATAATCTGCATCAACAATTCACTGCACTCTGAATACATATGTTTATATTTTAAAAGAACCTATGATCGGGGAGCTCAGGCGTAAATAACATGATTCGTGAAAGTGTATAAAAAAAGAAATAATACTATATACATACATAAATTTATTATACCCCTGGGCGATTGCACTAAAATTGCTTCGTACTATATAAAATGATTTTTTACCCATTAGTTTTGACATATATTCGGTTCAATTGAAATTTCAATTAATCGTGATAATCTGAGCTCCCGGTGTACCAATGAAAATATATAACATAAACATTAAGGACATCCTAACAAACTATTCATCTATTCAACTAGATTATACAAGAGGTGTTTGATTACATAAAAGATAAGGGGGAAGAGAAAAGAAGTCGTGAATATACACGCTTTATATGATCTGCCTCTGCAAGGCAAATTAATATTTGAAAAAGTTAAACTTTTAATGATAAAAATATGTCTTAAACGTGTCACGTAAATCATCGATATATCTTCTATATGTATATATATATATATATTTATATATAAATCGTTTAGCTGCATATATGTATGTGCAATAAAGAGTAGTTCTCTCAATTATAAATATGTAACAAAAATAGATAATAATAGATATATCGTATTTACAATGTAGACATGGAAAACCTAACAAAGTAGATGCGCTCAAGTACAATCTAGAAGCATTTACCGTAAAAAATACTTAATTATATCTCGATATGAGCATATTTCGAAATCTTGCGTGCATTCGTGCAATTTTGTTCCTCATTTAACAAAGACGGCGATATTATTCGTCCAAAGTTTTCACGAATTTTGTTCATGATATTATTCTTCGTTTCCCCGTTCATGTTCGTTCTTTTTTATATTTAAGACTCTATTTTTAAAGGGACAATTACTGTATCGAACAGCAGTAAAAATTTGCCCCAAGCCGTTGCATCTAAATTACTTTTGAACACTTTGTATGCACATTTCTACATGACAAAAAATATACATATATACTCGTGCAGCTGAACGGAAATTTAAATCGAATGCATTTGCGACGCATCGACCACGTCCAGCATAGACCTCTAGTCGTTATCATACAATCCATTTTTAACTCGATACAATTACGAATTAAGCAGTATTCTTTTACACGCGATTCATTAAATATTAGCGGTACCTTTCTTAGTAACAACAATACGTATCGATATATGATTGTAAGCTCGTACCAAAGAAGTTCCACAGATTCAATGAGTTCCTCTGTGGCCATTTGCTTGAACGTTGTTTCACAAGCTCAAACAACATTTCACATTGCATTAAATCTTGGTCTCAACGAATAACAGTTTCTACAATGCATAATAATGCATGATAATAATCGTCTGAACTTGTGAAACAACTCGCCTGCAAAAATCTTTTCAGGCCTTTTTTTTTGTTTGTACTGATATACTTGCGTATAGCGTTTACTTATTCGACTGTTCAATGTAAAATACAAGCAATTTTAAACAATCCAATGACTGATTGTTCATTGCGCATCAAGAAAGACAATTGTCTGCTTGTCTTGAGTAATGTTCGCTTTCTATAAAACGTCTAGAACGGTTGTTCCAAACACTGATTGATACGGTAATACTCTCTTCAATTTATAATAACTGAAAATTAATTGATATGTCATTTATGAAGTATAAACAATAAGCAATAAAAAAGGCCTGTAAAATAATTATGTACCCCATCAATGACTAGCTTAAGGTATTATGCATATAATATATTCCTGCTCCTTTCTGTTTTAGCATATAAAATATTCATAAGACGTTGCATTACTTCATAAAATTTCTGCAAATTGAATTGTTTGATTATTGTACAAATGTGTTTTGTTTTTATTCGAACTTCGCTGACTGAAAAGTTAATTCACTCAAAATTTTCAAACAATTTGTATTAACTAATGAAAATTTACCTAAAATTTGTTGAGACATTTTTTTTATTTAAAAGATAATAAAACGCTTATTAAAAGTTTTAATGTAGTTAGCAAAGATACTATTTAAAACCGAAAAGTTATAGAGAACATATATGATTGAAAACGATATACACGTGAAACATGAAAAAATCTAATTGACCTCAAAACTATACTTTGAGTCTCCCTATATGTTATTATCCTTGACCCTGTACTTGTTATTATAGTTTCTCTTTTACTGCATACTTCCTGTCCGTCGATGGTAGCAATAGTAAGGTACTACAGGAACAATTTGTAAATTATATATGTACACAGATAAACAAATTGCGCTTACAAATGCAATTAAAAAAGAGCTTGAGAATATGTATAATAATTATAATACGTAATGATACAAACAAAGAATTTCAACACAAACAATTTTTGCCCCTTTCCTAGAGATTGTAAAAGAGGCAAAAGCTAGCACAGCTTCTTTTTTAACTAACAATAAGTAGTTTATGGTTACAATTCGTTTCTTAGTAGATGAATAGAGCTTCTTGTTTTATTTTTAGGAACAACATAAAAGTTGTGTATAAATACTTGTTCCTATTTAGTTAATGTGACCGAGATTGATAAAAAATATAAATGATCCAGTATATCCTCACATCATTCTACAGATTAAAGCAAAAAATACTTTTAGACTATATAATTGACTGATCTCTAAATAAAAAAACAAGTTCGAGAAGTTCTGAACAAATTTAGAAATATAACTGTACCATCATATGATTAAAAGCTGCTCATGATTAAATAATGATTTTTCTACTGGGAGAATTATATACTATCATATAGATACCATAGATTTTGTTTGTTCAAACAGCGAGCTGTTTATCGATAGGTCTATACCACATAATTTACTTATAATCTAATAATCCTTATGGTTATGGCGTTGCTAGTGATTTTCACATCACATTGCACGATAATATATATGATACAAAAGTAATTAGTTTTGTACATACTTTCACAAGTGAGTGCGTTTTGTGGTCGACGTGTCCCAATACCAAATCTATCGTTGTATACAATCTTCTATTTTCTTTATTTTCACCTTTCCTTTCCTTTGTTTCAGTCATTTGATCTTGGACCGAACTGCTGTCTTGCAGACATATTGTATCCCAAAAAACACTAAACTCAATTACATCAACTCAGACACGTACGGAAAGAACGTTGTTCTGTCCAATTCAATTTAGTATTTTTCAAGCTTCTGACCTAATTACATAGATGTAAGATGTAATTATCAACAACATTTCGAAAACACCTACAAGTGTGAAATTGTATTGCACCATCATGATCCACTGAAAAAATGTTCCTACATCCAAGAAGGTTTATCGAAAGTGATAAGAACACGTAAGCCACACTGCCACAGTCGATGCTTCCACACCTTCTATTGAATAGTACTTGGCACAACAGTCACTTTACTGTATTGCTCGTCCGACTGTCCGGTAGTTGTTTGTGGCAGTGATTTCTCAAACCTGTCGTGCTGCACGTACGGCGTCGACAACGTCGATGTTCTATGTTGATCTAGCTTTGGGTTCTCTGCTATAGTAACATATCCAGTATTCTGTTTAGATGCAATAATTTGCTTATCCTCCCCTATCTTCGAAGTCGGTTTCGTGGTGGTATTCTGCCAACAGACAGGATACGTCGACGAAGAGTCTTCTTCAATTTCGTCATCGATCACTTCTGAAACAGGAACTTCTGGTCTTCCTCTCGGCTGTTGTTGTAGCATTTGAAACACGGATCTCGCACGAACATACGGTTGTGAACCATCAGTCGTAGATGTTTGAGGCATACTCGTTTTTTGCAAAGACTCCAAACCTTCCGCTTGTAGATTTGATTTCTTCGTTATTTCAGGAATCGAAGAAACAGAAACGTAAGGTTTCGATAAAGAGTCTATATTAGACGGCAAAGTCGTTGGATTTGCAAACGAGGAGACGAATGGCTTGTTACACGAATCGGTCAAAGTCGTAGCCGCGAACGGGGTGGACATCGTTATACTTCTTGTACTATCAATGTTGCTTAGCGTGAATGGCTTTTTCAGCGACTCGATTAAACCTGTTTGTACGTACGGTTTAGAGGTTTTGTCAGAAATCGAGGACGGAGTCAGAGATTCACTTTTTGATTTGCTGGATTCAGTAGTAAACGTTAATTCGTCTAAATCCCGCAAAGAATCGATATTCTTATCTTTTTGCTTCTGCTCTAACGATGCTAGAGTTATGTACGGGTTTGTAGACTTGAATTCTGGTTTAATGGTTATTAATGTATCAGCAGTAGATTCGGTTAAATCGCTGTCATCCTCGGATTTCGATTGCATAGGTTTAGCAATCGATCCTATAATGCTATAACCACCTGCGTTCTCTTTAGGAACGGGACTCGGATTGCTGGATAATTCTTCCGACGATGGCATACTGATATAACCGGTTGAAGACCAGGTGTGTTGCGATGTTGTGTAGCCGGTGCTATCAGTCAAATTAGGTGTAGACCGTGCCAGAGATAACGTGTCTCCGATAACAGGCTCTCCAGACTTTGCAACATTTGCGTATGGCCCCCAGGCCGTTTCCGTTGTGAGTCCTGGCCTGGTCACTGCAACGTTTCTCTGACGCAGACTGGTAGCTTCCCAAGGCGGTAACTTGTCAGTTGATTTCTTAGGTGACACTTGCATGGGAGCATCTATCTCCGTACCACTGTCGTTTGAAACTTGAGAATCAGATGTGAGTGACGATGTAACAGATTCTTGCCCACTCGAACAACCACTCGAATCAGCAGAAGACTGACGGATATGCTGGTCACCAACTTTTCGAAGAAGCTTCTATAATAAAAATGCACAAAACGCGTAAAAATCAAAATGGTTGCCCATGTGATATGAATATATTTTTGTATGTCACTGTACCATATTTGGAGCCAATCCTGGTGGTAACTTGACTTCAACATCTTGCATAGCTTTACACTTCAACCACATTCTAGAACAATAAAGAGCACATTTAAATCTTATGTTACATTTACATTATGGATTACTGCATGTAGAAGAATATTTTATACCTCTTTGATAGGTGTGCCACGCAAAGGATAATTGCCACGAGACTAATACCTCCAATTACCCATATCAGAATCCACACATTATGTGACGGACCAACTATATGAACAAAGTTATCAAACATAATAACTGTAATACAAAAGAGTAAGAAGATGAAAACGAAGACTTACCATCACTATAGCAGTTCCCCTCACCAGCTTCAGACCAAGGACCACGCAAATGCTCATTATCCGATCCGATATTAACAGCTCTTACGCGAAATTGATATAATTTATCTCGCCCCACCAATTTGCAATCAGGGATAGGTAATAAAGCCTCTGTAACATTTATCAAAGTATTTACATTATTGTTATACTAACACATTTATCCTCGCAAGAGATATATTTACCTGTTGTAGTACTGTTCTGTAGCTGACCATCACTCGATGCTACTTCATAATAGTCTAGATGTCCAGCCGGTTGTGTAGGCTTACTCCACTTGACAATCACCTGGCTAGAATTTATGAAACGTACATTAGGTATAGCAATTTTTCCTGGTGTCCCGATTTTCGTGATGTTGCGGACAGTTGGCGATTTCACGCTGCAAGAAACGGTGCACGCTGCTACGTTAATACTATAATTGGTATGCGGCAGCAAATGTGTCAATACAACATGATTTGCATCTTCAACTTTCTGCGTGAATTGGTTATAGTAAACTTCGTAATATCGCAATACACCGTTCATTGCATCCGGTGTTCTCCATGTGACATTCATCGACGTCTTTGTCACGTTCATAATTTTAATGTCTAAAGGTGGGGTCGACGGGGCTGCCTCGAGCGTTGTGTCGTACAAAGGATCGCTCTGAGAACCTTCTCCGCTTTTTGTTAAGACAGCAACGGTTAACATGTAAGTTGTATATGGCTTCAAATTATTCACGATACCATTCATAGTGTGAGGACCAGCTTTAATTGTCGTGTTAAGTTTGGGACCTTTGCAATTCTGGCTATATGGTGAAACGATAGGGCAGTAATAGATATTAAATCCCTCAACGATTCCGATACGATCTGAACAACCCAGATTCCAACCGACTTCAATAAAATCGGAACCAATTCGATTTATCCACACGAACTTCATTTTTTCAACGACTTTGTCATGTTTTACAGTACAGGATGCCCATACCATGCCGCTGCTACCTTTTTCCGTATTCGCGGAGATAGCAAACTGATATACTTTATGGGGATCTGGCACAGTCATATTATAGATCGTTGCAGTTTTTGGTACTTGTACCCAGTCTAGATAACCCTGTAAATAATTACAATGAACGAATATCTCATATTATTGATATTAGTAAATAATAAGTACATACGTTGCACTCATATGGACGATCGCGTTCGTTGTCACACCAAAAAATTGTATAATTTGTAATTTTACTATCCGCATAGTCACGAATTTGTTTACTATTTTTATAATCATGAGGTGCTTTCCAAGACAGTTCATACAAGCCTCCGTCAAATGCAATTTTCGTGAACGCTATGGGCTCTTTTGGTACTATAGTATAAAACAATTATTAATTAATGGTTAACTCTACTCACAGCAAATTTTAGTAATTGATTTTGTCTTACTTTCGCTTTTATTCGGCACAAAAATTTCAGCACGGTCTTTGTTTGCTCCAACTATGTTTGCCGAAACAATCTCGAATTTATAACTTTCAAAACTGATTCCCTCGAATTTGGCGTACGTTCTTGTAATTTCCTTGGGGGCAAGCGCCACTTTTTTCCCCCTTTCTTCTACATTTTCCACTACGTACTTAAACTCATCGCCATTTTCTAAATACTGTGGTATAGCTTGCCAGTACAAATATACGTCCCTGCTATTATTGTTCTCCGCTATTTCGAAGCTTCCGATGTCAGTTCTTGGAGGTTGGCCAGGTACTAAAAGATCATATGCATAATATAAAAAATATATTACGGTGAATTAGTGTAACAGCAACATTAAAATTACAGGAACTGCAACTCACGTCTTGGTGGCGTTCTAAAAGCGACAGCACTATAGTCACTCCATTTGTCTTCCCCAATCGCGACGGTACTTTTTATGAATACTCGCACGTCATAAACAGTGTTGGCGTATTTCAATCCAGTAAGATTGTAATATCTTTTATGCGTGTGAATATCGTTCGTAATATTGATTACCTGCAATAAATTTTTTATGAACATTGTATTTTTAAAAAAAAGACATATATTATAAAAGCACAAAAGTATACAATTTTTTATACACACCTGCCAATCTTTCGGATGATCCCACTGACTTTGATACATGATTCTATGATATAGTCCAGGTGGAAAATTCTGCATTGGAAAAGGCACACTCCAGCGTAATAATGCACTATCAGACGTTTTATTTACGACTGACAAATTTGCCGGCTTTGTTGGTATAACTAAAAAACATTTGTACAATATTCTTAATACTGTTCTTTCTTATAAGATTAGACTTTATGTAAATAATTAATAAATACCATGAGCATAATGGTGGAACTTGTATTGAATACTCGTATTCCCTAACACGTTCTCCACGTTCAGTATAAATGTATAATATTCGTAAGGTAGTCGATAAATAGGGTCTGTAGATGAATCCCATATACAAGTAGTGTGTGTTTGAGTTTTTTTCGGACATGGGTACAATTTTCGACCTCCTGCTCTTCCCGGTAGTTTAAAAAGAAGCGTAAATCTCGTTGTAACGTAATTATGGACGGGCTCCCATGAACATACCATATTCTCCCAGTTACGAGATATGCAAGTGAAGTTATGAGGTTTCTGAGGCTTAACTGTTGACAATTATTTCGAGTTAGTCAATAAATGATTATCTTAAAGTACGTTACATACAATTTACGAATAACTCTTTGCACAAAAAATATTCTGTCCTTATGATCTTATCTTAAATGATGGTAAACTATGAATTCCAAGATATAAAACATATTCGATAGTTCTACGGACGCCTACTCTAATGAAAGCAACCACTCAATATCCACTTTTGTTCCCATGAAATCCCTTTTAAATTATCTCAGATAAGCTCGCATGAAAGATGCGATTTACTATGAAATATTAAACCACAGATAAGTTAATGTAATGCTCTTCAATAAAAGTACTTACATCCAACGACAACTTTATTTAAACAGACTGCTTCGTATTCCTTACTGTAATCATTGTCTAATTTCAATTTACAAAAATACATGTCCTCTGCAGGTGGAGGTTTCTCCACATCCAGTGATATTGTAGTCTCATTAATGATTGTGATAAATTCCGGTTCCATTTGTTTTTTGTTACGAAAAAATACAAGATCAGATGCATTTTTTCCAGGGAATTCTTCATCGACGATTGATTGATTCAATATACAAAGTATTTTCAATGGGTTACCATGCTCAATGATAATATCACCTTGTGGCCAAGTTCCTTCGAGAGAAAAAGTGTACAAATTAATTGAAAAATAAATTATTGCCATGTAATTGATATTCTGTATATGATATTTAACAAAATACATAATCATTTTACTGCAAGTTTTAGTCTACACTGTACACCTAGTGCATTAAATATAGATATGTACATTTAGCACCAGGACTAGAATTCCAAAAGGAGAAATAAGAGATGCAAATATCAGGTATTTATAAACTCAACTGTAGTAGCCAGTTACAATGTAATAGTAGTAAAAGAAAACATATTAAATTTGTTTATTAAAATTAATATGTACGTGTATTTCTTTTGATTAAACATTAAGTAATTATTTTGCATAACTTACTTCCAGGTGTTTTTACACCAACAGCACATTGACTGGAATCTGCATTGCTTATTGACATACACAGTAACAGAATAACAAAAGGTGTCAGAAATGTTCTCCAAAAACAATTCCTCCATTGAGTACCGATTCTTTTTCTGATCGGTAACGATAGACTTTTATCTGATTTGATTCTCCATAAATTATGTATAGAACACAAATAACTTCGTGAGATTTGTTTAGGTTTTTGATAGTGCATTATATCACAATTGCAATTAAAATTAACATCTTCACTTAACACACAATGATTAACTAAACACATGCAAGATGAATACTTAATAGTTGCTGCAGATTCAGCTGTGTCACACGGATCATCTCTTATCCTATTAATAATGTCTGCCTTTGCAGGGAGACAAGTATTATTTGTTACACATGTACTATTGTTTTCACATTTCTCCGAACTACAGTACAGAGTCTCTGTCATTTTATCCACTCCTGAACATCTATCAACACCATCACACTTTGATGTAGTTTTAAAGCTTGATTGCAAAAATTGAAACATTTCTTGTTGAGATTTTTTGGAATCTGCTTTTGTTGAAGACATCTTGGGCTCCCATCACTGAAAAAGATAAAAAACATTATAAATCACCATACACTGTACTAACAATAGAATTGCAATGAATAGGCCACGCATGAACTTAACAATACAGTAAAATAAGAACACTTACAAGGATATTAATAAAAAGCACATTTCAATGCGTACCATGCAGATGCAACTGTATGACTCTAAACCTAAGCTGTGACTGAAGACTAAATCCTTATATTCTAGGAGTTACAGATAAGACAGCAATTAATGAGATGAATACACTACTGATTGGTAAATTCGAGGTCATGACATATCACTTCCACATTTTTATGTTAGTCTTCCAGTGAATCTTTATAAAACTTACCTTTCAGTACAATCTAGATGTAGATTTTAATTCAGAGAATTCTTAAATACCAAAATAAAAACATCAATTGGAACAGGAAAAGCAAAATGAATGATACACATATAAGTGTATCAAAATTTATAATTATACAAAAAGATGCTGAACACAGAGCATAGTGTCACGAACACACACTTAAAATTTTATGTGCACATATAAAAGTATTGAATGATACTCCTTTCACATGCTATGATATTATACTATAGACGCATACGAAATGAGAAGGAGAACAAACTTAAATCAGGGAGATAACTTGCCCAGATAAAAGATTGTGGAATGAATTATTCATTCAGCAGATTGAATACCATTGTTCGATATACACATAGCTTACACAGGATTTTGAGAGAGTTCATGCAATTCCAACTCTGAATAAACAGTTATTTCCCATGAAGATACATTAGCTTAGCAGGTTTTTGAACTTATTAGAATTTCTCATGTGAACATTGTTCATATAAAAAAATCCACAGATAAATAGTACTTACATAAAGTTACAAATAATTCGAAAGCAAACCTCATAAATAACAGTGCAATAGAAATGCATTATCCAAAAAGATTGTACGCATGTTTAAGTAGTTTGAGTAAAGAGTAAAATAATAATTAGTGATACGCGGAAATACAGTTTCGTTATCAACATATTTTTACAAAACTTTCGTCAACCATGAATTATTATTGTTATTATTTACTAGGAAGCTAATTATCGGAGTAAAAGGAAAACTGATAAGTTGAAAACGTAATCACTTATCATACTACGGTGTTAGTGTGACCAGAGAAAAAGAAAGAACAAATATATATATACATGAACATATACTTGCTCGCACTCGCGTGTGTACGATACGTATACATATACGTAAAGAAACGGAGTACAGACAGCACATACAGTGTACTAATTATTTAGTGCAATACGGTAGAGTTATTTCTACCGTACATGAAAGTAAAAAGCATCCTCAATGACATTTGAAATAAGTAACGGGTTAAAAGGGACATAATCGTTTATTTACGGGCATATTCTGTGCCCACGGCATGCCGCGTTCCATGTAGATGCCCGTAACTCGTATTTTGTCTTGTTGCGTACATGTGTATGTATGTATCCATGTAGGTGCATGCAGGATTGTGTGTGGTCTCATGAATGCTGGCCTAACATACACATAGAAAATACAACCTCACGAAACAATGTATGTACATATGTAACGAGACTGGTTGGTGCATCGCATGTAACGTATGTATGAAACATTTCAGCGGATTTTAGTCCAGCAGAAATGTTGTGCCCGATAAATCGGGCGATCGATGTGCTCGGATTCATTTTACGGAGAAATCGACCAGTAGGACGTATTTTGCAAGAGTTGGGAAAGTCCAAAGCTATCATACGTGGGTGCCATTTATCTCGATGGTTTTACTTACCGTCAGCAACCAGTCGATGAATTCCCGCAAATTCCTCATCGCGCTTCCATATATTCTAAAACGTCTCATACACTAATTCACTGAACTTAACACACTACGGGCGGTCGAACGCAAACCCGTTTTACCCGCTAGGTATATCCTCTGGTCACCGTAACGCGTTCGAGACTATTATACTCGGGGTCTCGTAAACTGCAGGCGCAGGGAGAACGATATCACGAGTCGCAGCTTCCACGCACAAGTCCGTAGCCGCATAAATTGGCCGTGTCACTTCATATTTGCGAAAAAATTCTGTTTACATTCGCCCAGAGGGACCCAGGAATAAATATATATGATACACATTCTGAGTAAAATACGTGCGATCAATCGACAGTGCTGCCAACGTTTTAGCGATATCTCGCGTGGAACGAACAGCACAATAATAATTATAGCTCGTGCTGATTGCGTAATTTGGGAGAATACGGGGCAATAGAGGGGTCTCTAATCATAAATTTTGATCGGTTCGAAAAAATTACAGCGATTGGAAGCATAAAAAAATGTATGTTTTGAACGTTGCAACTGGACGACATTGGCTGACGTCACAAGACGTCAAGCAGCGCATTCTTGGAAACACTTGGAAATATGCATGCATATGTATACATATATATATATGTATGTATTTAAGTGTACTACATGCATACATAGCTGCAAGGATAGGTTCCATTGTGGCCGCAATATCTTTTAATAGGCGCCGATTTCAAAACTAATTTTAATACTCTTTCTTATATGCTTTTTTCATTGTTATAGCAATGCGCTAACTGTACCTGTATATTGAAGAAAAGTTGTCTATAGCACTACAGTCAATCAGCATTATTTTATAGTTTTAATTAAGGAGATAATTCAACATCTTTAACTTTAGGTGTTTATTATTGATACATGTATCAACAACGATGTAATAATCGCATAATAAAATTTTAATAACAACATCGATTTAAAAAATTCGTTTGTCTTCTAATCAACGGTTACTGATATCAAGAACGAACATGCACAACATCGAATATTACTCCGTAATAAATATAAATCTTCAGACAAACAGCTTCAGAGAAATGATACATATGTATAACAATACGGCAATCATACGAAGTAAGATGTTTGATTATAAAATATTTCCAGCTGTTGTAAGTACAAGTACAGACTAACTGTAGAAAATATGGTGTTTCTTTTAATTTTCAGATTATTACAAAAATGATAGGTACACTTTACTAGAAAAAAATTATTTATCAATGTCGCAAGGTTTCTTTTATCCGATATATAATATGCGTATGTATATATTTACAAATAATTGTTTATAATAGCTTACATTATTATACAAACTATGTATGCGTGTGTATATTTCTAATTATAAAAAAATAAACGTAAGAAACTAATCTAGATCAAATTTCATCATTTTTTAAATGCAGTTATCGCTATTTATCAATGACATTATCCGTATCATTAAAATTTATCAGAGCAAAGAAATACGAATAATGTCAAATTTACGTGAACATTTTGCTTTTATAAAGCACTGACTTTTATATTAGAGAGGACTATAAAATATGGTGCAATTCCTTCTTATACAATTTGCTCATTAAATTTTTACCTAGACACTATATTAACTGCCTCGTAAAAAAATATATTAATTTCTTATAATATTCAACGTATTTTAATATTGTAAAAAGAGCGAAAGAGGTTCATACGTTAAAAAAAAGTTTTCCGATCTCAATTGTGATTTGCTTTCCATTGTCATCTCTTTTATTACATGTATGTAAATGTTATTATTTAACCAATGAAGAAATATTACATTCTGAATAAATGCTTTAAATAATTATTAACGCAGTAATATGTTTTCTCCGTATGTTGAATTTTTTTGCAGTGCATACCTGAATCTTCGATAATGCATTTGCTTCTTTGGTTGTATAAGTACTTAATTTAATTATTGCTATACGCACATTTGATATACATAGTTACAATAAATACTTAAAACGATTCTTTTCAAATGCTGTTCAAGAAGTAGAACGATAAAGCACTGATTAGTAAATTCAGTCAAATTCTTCGGATTTTTGTATATGCGTATGTATGTACATAATACGAAAAGTATATAATTTTGACCAAAGCTGCAATACACATATATGTACATATTCATATACGTAGTAATATACATATGTAGTACTTTTTCCAAAATAACGTATACTTATTTAGGAGGGAAAATGTTTATGTAAAATTGCTCAGTCTACAGTTTGTTATTCAATTGAGAATTGATTTTATAGAAAATCGTGTCTCTATTTTAATATTAAAATAGACATTATGGGTATCAAATACTATTTGCTATTGCAAATAGATCGCACTCCATTAATTCGCGTTAATTTACGCTTATACGAGTTTCAGTACAAAAGTACACTTCAATTTTATGAAAAATATAAAATCATTAAGCGATACAAAAAATTTGGAGATTCTCTTTTGCGGTAATTTACATTCGACTTTGCAAAATATTTGCTTACCGCGACCAAAATAGTATTATTACATTTTACGCTGCATGTTTGTTAACTATAAGTGGACTGCGGATTTTTATGTAAAGTAAAGCGTACGTGGAGTCAATGTGAAGAAGTTAAATCTCGATTGAGATCGCAAAACATGTACTGCTCCTTTGACGTTCATTACATCTTTACGCACCATATCCATTCTTCTATTTTCTACACGTTTAATATTTTCTTTAAATACATAAAATCTGCAGTTTACTTATAAATATCTATTTTTTGATGAACAGCAGTTAAGTAAAATAAAAAAACGTATTTTCCGACGTCTTTTAGGGTGCACACCCAACTCATGTAATTTCAATAAATGCCTGCGTGGTGTACCCTCAACAATCGGTTGAATAGTTATTTGGTCGATTGTGAGATTACTCTACAACGAAGTTGAATATAAAATTTATAATTGATTCAGAAGCTAAAGCTTTTCTTTAATAATTTGTCGTTATTAAATATGGAACACGCGCAAGGCACAATACTCTCAAACTATCACACGTGTTAGGATGAATTAATTTTTTTTCCAGAAATTAAATAATTTAAATACAGAGTTAGCACCAGTCCAATTCTGTTAGAATGAGCAAATATTCCTATAAATTGGACTATTCCACAAATTAAATCCGTAGCTACAAAAAAGATCATTCAGACGTTCCTCCCTTTAACTTAAAGCTATTTAAAATCTTCTCTACATTAATTATCAAAACATTACAACTAATATGTAGTTAATATTAATATTAATGTATCTCATTTACGTGTAAGTCAACAACCATGTCCTCAATATTCGTGTTTATATTAATGAACTGCAATAGATATAGTAATTTGAAGCAATTCACGTAAATAATATTATTGAATATAAAAGCGGCACGATGTACGGATGTCGTAAAAAGTGATTTCGACATGTATATGTCGCTATAAAAAGTATATATCTATTATTACATACCTACATATATGTATAACCAACTCCATAAAATATACAATATAACACACTGTTCTCTGCTTGCACCAGATATCGCTGTACCAAATGTCATATAATAGTACTGTAAAACAGTATAATCTAACTCTCACTGCAATAAAACAACTTCCTGCAATCATTCTTTTCTTTTTCGTATTGTCTTTAAGTGTTTGCTTTTCATATTATGGTACTTAATTTTAAACTTTGAAGCTTCGTATAAAATTACATATCAAAAGAAGTTATACAGGGATGACGTTAGCATTAGTATCATCGCTTGCAAAATTAAATACTGTTAATGCTTTCAGTATTAATATTTTGTTATTTAGGATGGTTAATTTCATATATTCATATCGTAAAGGTGTGGAGGAGCACCTACCACTGAAGGCATTTGACAACCGCGTCGAACTAAAAGTCGAACAGATGGTCCACCGTTCCGTATTATTTCAATAGCTTCTGTATGAGTCATATTTTTAGTATTGATTCCGTTTATTTCAATTATTTGGTCACCAACCTAAAAATTTCATTAAAAACAATAATTATCTATTGAATCATTAATCTCTCATAGTTGTAGTCATACATACCCTCAATCGATTATCAATAGATGCCGGTCCATTTTCAGCAATTTGTAAAACAAACAGTGGCATATTTTGGAACTCACGTCCACCACGAATACTGAACCCAAATCCTCTCGTTCCACGTGTTAATTCAACAGCATGATATTGCCCTCCATCTCCATCGCATGCTGGTTCATCCTAAAATAATTTATTAGTATTTATAGTTCCATCAAATAGTTCATCATGTTCACAGCGCAGATCATATCAGAAACATAATGCATGTACCTTCTGAGACAGAGATGTATTGCTGCAACAATCATCAAGCGGGTAACCAATGGTCAAGGTAACGGAATAACCGGAGTCCTTAATTAAATTCACAATATCTTTGTGGCAAACGTTTGTAATATCTACATGATTAACGGCAAGAATATGATCCCCAACGTTCAGTCGACCGCATCTTTCCGCAGGCGAACCTTCTATTATTCTACCTATCGTTGAACCAGCTTTATTAACTGATGAAATGATAACGAAACCAAAACCTTCATTTTCCATCCTAGTGACTGTCACATCGTAAGGATACTGGAGATTCATTTGCCTAGTGTACGGAGCATGAAGATTTTCTGGAAGATGTTCTTGAACGTTAATACGACGACGAATTCCTAGAGTGACTCTGCCATTTTGGGCAGCAGCTATCATCAATTGGACAACATGATGATGCGACGAATTCATCACGCTTTCACCGTCGACGGACATAATCAGATCACCTGTATTTAATCTATTATCCAAATCTGCGGCACCGCCAGGTACTATATGTCCAACAGAAACCTGCTGACAATTATATTATAAACATTTTTGAGTTTCTTTAATAAAAAATATTAGCAACTTCCTAACTCACTTGAGATCCTTCTTCGGTGCCGCCAACTATTCTAAATCCGAATCCTGTATCTTGCCTTACTAAAGTTACCAATGTTTCTATCCATTCTATATCAGGCACTATTGGACACACTAGCTCGTTGCTGTATTGCGGGTACCTGAAATATAAACAATTGTTTCTGTATTCTGCAATGCATAACTATAGATCTGTTTGGAAATATTTACCTCGTTATTGAA
The DNA here is from genome assembly GCA_004307685.1 of Ceratina australensis. Lineage (NCBI taxonomy): Eukaryota > Metazoa > Arthropoda > Insecta > Hymenoptera > Apidae > Ceratina > Ceratina australensis. Next base: position 173,434 of record SHCU01000039.1, read on the forward strand.
CTGGAATGTGGTTGCTCGTGTTCAAAACTAGTAGTTTCTTTTCGTTTATCCCATATTTCACCAGTATCAACATTTTGTTCTTGACCAATAGAATATACATAATCTTGTTCACTGTATTGGGAATGAGATTGAGATGCATATAAATCTTTATAATAATCTGAATGTAAACATCCATTTTGCTTTAACATGTTGTCATGGTGAGGTATATCGATAGAGTAAGTATCGTTATTTATATTTAATTTATCATTGGTAATCCAATCCCGTTTTGCATTACTCCGTATAGGATCATCATCTAAATTTGTCATTGTCATAAAGTTCTCAGATAAGTTTGCAATGTTTGCCTTATATGGATCGTTGTAGTACATGCCATGTGGGTACTCTGGATATTTGTATCGATTATCGAGCGGATTCAATTCGTTTTCGCTTTGTTCATTCCAATGTGATCTAATCGCACCGGGAGGAGACTTTGGACGATTCCTAGTATCAATAAGCGGAGTTTTTGGTCGACTCGGAACAACAGTCTTCGTTTGAGTGCTATAAATATCAGCAGTCGGTGTTTTACTTCTAAAAAAATCCTGAGAACTTTTCTCTTTCTTTTCATTTGGTTTAGATACAGCTCTTTGCACGTGTATCAGTGCTTCCTCATTGCGAGGGCAATCTTTTAAAACTTGTACTACTTCGGAATGACACATGTTCCTTACATTGATGTCATTTATATTAACCAAAATATCACCCTCCATTAAATTCTTGCAACGTTGCCGATCTAAAATCTTCTTTACTTTTTGACCGTGAGCTGAATCAGCTATAGTAAATCCAAATCCCATAGTGCCCTTTACAATCGCAATGCTAAGAAATTCCGGTTTGGAAGACACTGTAGAATCTTTGCAGTCATTCAAATCGCTACTCTCGGATAACAAAATATCCGTACTACTAGGTCTTTTAATTGTATTAATCTTATCCGAAATACACAAATCTGGCATTGAATTAACGGATGTTGTGGCGAGATTTTCACCATTTTGAAGATTGTGTACTGGCAAAAATGTAGAATCCAGAAAGTTGAAGCGTCCATTATTTTGCAAAGTTGGATCCATATCCATGTACATTCTGGAGTCTTCTGTTAAAATGTTTGAATGTCTTAATTGTTCTGCTACAAAAATATTAGTTATGTAATATGAACTTTACCTGGTGCATTAACTGCAATAGTAGTAACAACTTCTGTGTTTGGATCATTGGGATCAAACGGTAATGGATAACCGCGGCATACTTCTAATGTCACAGTTTCAGCACTGCCAATTGATTTAAAAACATTTACCATTTCATTATGTGTAAAACCCAAGACACATGTGTCATTCACATATACCAAGACATCTCCTGCAATTCAATTTTCAGGTGTGAAGAAAGATTATCTCGCAGAAAAAAATTTTATAGGTATACATTACCAGTTTGCAATTTTCCATCCAACCATGCCGGCCCATTGGGTACCACACTTTTAATTTGTAAAAATTCCTCTACAGAATCATCTCCGCCAACAATTGTAAATCCCAATCCTCTCGAACTCTTTATTAAAGTAGTTCTTATCCTATGCCCTTTTAATTTATCAGGATTTCTTGTAAAATTAGGGCTCTTTCTTTCCCCTAAACTTTGCTGAGCTCGTTTAGCTTGTAGCACTGGGTTTTCATATTGAGTTCTACGATTCACATGATCAATAAAGTATGTTCCATAAAGGGTGTCATCAATTTTCTCCCAGCCATAAGGTAATTCATCGTCTAAACATTCTTCCAGAGATCTTTTTTGGAACTTAGATAAACGTGGATCTAACCAATGCGAGGTGCCTGTATTGTGGCTGTAATAATCATCAATAAATATGGGTAAGATTACATTATTTTCACATATCCTCATAATACTATATGACAGTGATTTCTCAATAATGTAAATATATACTCTATAAAATAAACTTCTCCAGTTTCCGTGTAAGCCTTTTCCCAATTTGGTGGTAAAGGTCCCAACTGATCTTCTGAAGCTTGAGTACGGTTTCTATTGGCTTGCTCTTGATTGATCCCTGTATTTTGTTCGGACCCTGAATTATATAAATATGTAGGTGGTACACGATGACCTGTTTCATCCTTCCCACTAATTGCTAAAACTTCCTTATCCATGCTTTCTCCTACATTTATACAAATTATTATATGACATAGAGATAAGGTGAAATATAATAAAGGATCATAATTTTTGTACCATCATTGGCATTATCAATGGATGTATCTTCTGTTTTTGTAGCCATTTTACAATTCCTCTAGCATCACCTTAATGCCCTATTAACAAAAAATTAAGTCAAATAGACACATGCCAAATTTTGTTTGATCATTGGATTGATTTTGCACACCGTACATCGCGATTAACAAATATATAATATGATAAACTATGAAACAAATGCACGCATGTGCAACAACTATTTATGAGGCACATGAAATAGGAAATATTATCTGTAACAAAATAAGTATCGTGTAAGAATCCGAGATTATATTTCATGAATTGTGACACACGTCACGCAATGTTCCATAACTCGGATTAGATGGTTACGTGCCACTCGTGCGGAGCTACTATAATCGCGTTATCCAAATCGACAGTGGCCGACAACTGTAAGAGGCTTTTTATCGTTTGCTGCACTAAACATCTGACATACGAAGTAAAACGAGAACGTTGACAGTAAACACGTAGCCTAGGTTTCGGAAACTGTCGACCGTACTTCCGATACTCAAGATCCTGACGGACAGGTGTCCGTAGTAAAATTACATAAAGCAGGAAAGGGAACACGGCACACGGCGAACGTAAATACATTCTTACGATGCATTCACCCGAGAGAGCTTACGCGTAGCCCACATATCGCGCATCATTGAATGCAACTTTCTATCTAGAAAAGTAACGTCGGCGGTTCACGACATAAATAAAACTTTTTGCGGCGGTGAAAGATCAGACGATGGTCTCCGTTGTT
>SHCU01000039.1:200067-218085 GCA_004307685.1 Ceratina australensis
GAATATTCGTCGTCGGCCGGCTGTGCGCCGCTCGCATCTTAGCGCTGCAGGAGTAAGAGCGACGGAAAACCCTCTCTCTCTACTGCACGAAATCTGCCGAGCACGAAGCACACCGATGCGGTACGACGGTGTGCGTAAATGGAGGGGCTGGTTCCCGATGGCTCCCGTCCTTAATCTGGCAGCTCTGGTTGAAGCTGCTTCAACTCAATTCATGTAGGTTTGGCCCCCCAGAATATGAGAGAAGAAATGAGTGCTGCACCATTCGGCTAAGCCGGAGAACCTCCCATCTTAGCACATGCCAGAACCTTTCTAGCAGATATCTACCTTATTTGATCCCATCACTGTAAGGGTAGAATAAATAACTGAAAAGAAAAATAGTTGACGCGGATATTAACATTTCTTAACAATTTTTCAATATCAAAATTGTTAAAAGATTACGTTAATAATGGATATAGGTGTCTATTGACGTACCGATGTTGAATCGTTCACTTTATATAATATCGGACATTCAGTTTATTTGAATTACAAGAGTATTCAGTCGGCAGGGAAAATACAGTCCTATGTGTCCTATATGTAATACACAATATAGAAGTTTGGCACTCGGAACGGTATTCACTTTGGGGATGTAAAAAAGCCTAACTGTTTCATTTCTAGCATGTACTCATGGATCAACACACGCACGTATCTCTGTTAAAAATGTCTCTTTCTGCCACACAATCGGAACTATTACAATTAAATACATATGCAGCGAATTCATGAAAGTGTTTTCTCTCTATGTATATACACACACGTACGAGTGTATATATTTCGTATATTTATATAACATAATAATAATTATCGTTATTATTATCGTTATTACTATATTAACATCAACGTTAGAGCGTTTTCTTAATTACACATTCTAAAGTTTTCGTTTCAAAGGAATTGTACAGTTAAGGTCACTGTGAATCTGCGCAGCCTAGAAGATGTAACATTTAAATATTTGTCGATTCAACGATTTACGCGAATGGAAGTACGTCGACTATTGATCGCTTGATCGATTTACTAATCATTATAATACTGAACGAACCGTTGTTGCACTTTCTATACGCCGATCGACATGTCGTAAGCAGTATAAAATAATAAAACTTGTTGTAACTGTTACAAAAATCAATCCCTATGATTATGCTTAATTTTCTAACGAGTCGTGCGAGTACTCGAGCAAGGAAATTTCATGTGTTTGCTTAACGGATTTAATCGACTCGATTTGACAAATAAAATAATTTTGTTATTTGTGTGTTAGAAGATTTGGCAGCTGCAGCTATAATAGGAGAACGAAAATCTTTTTTCCTTGCGCGCGAAACATTCATTCGAACGGTTCAATTTACTAGACTCCCGGAAGTAATAGAAGCGACCTCACGTGATGCGACGAGAAATTGCTGAAGCTGGCCAATGCGAGCCTGTAAAAATACGCGGGATTCGTGTAAAAAGATATGTGCGAAAACTCGAGTATTCCTGCGATTTTACTGCGTGCGTTATCTATACGTTTTACTTTCGCGCCTAGAAAACTCGTGAAGTAATCTCTATATGTTTTTCTTGTAAATATGTATAAATCTAAGATACGCAGTCCGTATAGTTTTTCTTTACAAAAGTTCACGTGCGATTAGACCCACGATAATTCGCGCGTGATAGCGGTAGTAAATGGTTTCGGTAATTACGAGTTTGTTATTAACGATGTTAAATCTCGGTCTTTTCTTTTTACAATAAATGTCCTTAATGAGACGATTGTTTCACATTGTGAAGCTTCAAAATAGAAATACATTACCGTGATTGAATTCGGTTGTACGAAGCTTCAAAGACGATTCTGGTTGAATCGATGAAAGTCCATTTTGAATTTGATATTTCACAAAGAAGAAAGACAGTGAAATCGACGAGGGTGCAGGCCTGGTGAGTAGTATTTCTTAAAAGACTTGATAATATTTTAGGCACATTCGATCCGTAATAGCAACGATAGTCTCGGGCTTGTAGTTATTTTTACACTTAACGAGAGTCTACGTAGCTCTCCCGGAAATTTCTTAATATACTAGCACGATAAACATTCTCACGCACAGACCTTGCGAAAATGTAACCATTTACTAGTACGAATAGAAGGTAATATTTGTATCATCGTTATTATTATGATTAAAAAAGAAAAGACAAAAGTTGAAGGAAACTCTGATGCCTGACTCGTTGGCGTCATAACGTACAAAAGTTTTAACATGGAACTGAACACTCTATGCGTATAATTTGCATGTCTCTTTATCCGGATTCCGGTTACACGGTATCGTGTCAGGAAAAAAAGTTTCCGTCAAAGTTTAGATATAAAATCGTGGCTGTATCGTTGACATTTCACGTCACAAAGTTACTATTTTTTTCATTAGGCACATTAAGACCATAGTTAATCGACGATTAGTCTCAAAGTATGTATTTCGTAACAAAAACAGTCTTCAAATATCAGAAAATGTTACGGCCTGTTCCGCTTTAATCGCGAACAGCCCTCCTTCTGCTAGACCCAATATTGATTCCTCCTTAGTAAAGGGTTGTTGGTCCTCTGTGTGGTGGCCGACTGACAAGGCAAATCGGACGTGTCAAAATTGTTCCATTCGTCCCCGTCCGGGACTCCGTACGGATATTTCACCGATACGTCAACCTCCGAGCCCGTGATACTCTCCAAGGGGCTCAGCGGTATCACTTTACATTGGGGTAACGTGGACGTCATCGTCGGGAGGACTGGCAACGGTGTGCTGGTCGCCACGCTGTTGTGGTCGTTGGCATAACGCTTCACGTGGGGCGTCGCGGGCATTAAATGATCCGGTGGTCTCGGTAAGGGCATTACTCCTACCGCAGGTGTTGACTCTGGCTTCTCCTCCTCGGCATGCTTGTATCTATTTTGCCTACACCTGATGGTAATGATGACGACCACACCCAATAAGAACACACCGAGTAGCATCCCCAATATTAACAAATAATCATTGCTCATGTTCGGCGCGATTGCCATTTCACCCTCGTGACCTACTGGGTCCATAGGACCACCTAGGGTATTATTATACTCGTCCATATCGAGTTTTACGCGGAACTCGAATTCACCCATAGCTGGCTGAAATATAGAGGCCGCTAAAATGAACGTGAAACTATCGATCACTCCCTCGTACTCCAATGTCGGGATTTTTCTGCAAACCATGTAGATCACGCCTGCCATCACTTCATGGTGAGAGAATTTAGACACTTCCTTCTCTCTGGTGCCCCGTTTCTCACCGGTTGACGAAGAACTTCTGATAATCCTCTTTATTTTAGCAAATTTCGATTTCTTCGTGATTACGTACGTAGGATTGCTGCTCGTTAACTTAGCTAATGGCGTAGCGTCCAAATATTGCAATGTTATCCTTGTTTTTTCCCCTGCTATCGCGATCATCGGGTTCATGATCATGAGCGGCACCACTCTGATATCTATCCTTATATGTTTCTGTTCGGCCCCGCTCAGTTTCGCAGTCAATTCGAAGCTATCGTTCGACACAGTCATATCTGTTTGCATAAACATCACGCTTTTCGACAGTAAGTCAGTTTGTTTGAAGCTAGCCGCTGCTCCGTCTCGCACATACAATACCCCGTATTTTGGCATACTCGTTACTTCGTAAGTGACCAACTCTTGTCTAGCGTTAGTATCGAGTTTCACATTACTCTCAGAAATGACCGCAACGTTGGAGCCTTGCTGCAAATTCACCGGTCCTAATACCGTTACGTTTAGTTTAATAGGTGAAACGAACACGTTGAACACTGTGTACTTATGATTGAACACTCCATCCCATACTCTGAAGTAGAAAGTAGTAGTTTGTAGTGTTCCATTGTGTTCATACACTAGTCGATTCGAGTCCACATCGTGCTGCGTAAATTCTTTCACTTCACGAATCTCCGACATATTCTCATTGAACGGTAGCAGCAACAAACGACCGTAAGTCGGCTCCTTTATTACTTCGTACACAATTTTGTCCGGCGGAGTGTCCGGATCAATTGTCAGCAAGATCTTGCTGGTTATCGTTTGATTCTGATTCTGGACCACGGTGATGGACGGTCTGTCCGTAATCAATTTGAACGGTTCATCGTTCACGGGTTGTATTATCACTGGGATACTGATGTTACATAAGAGAATGCCGGGTGTCAGATAAAGAGAGAAATTAATGCGGTCTTCCAGCGTGTCTGAATGATCGTGGTAATAGGCGATTTTTCCACCCTCAATTTGGTGTTGAAAGAAGGTGGTGACGTTCAAGTCCGGAAACATCATCACATGTCCGTGACTAGGTTGCTTAACCAGCCTGAAGAGAACCGCCGGATTTCCGATTCCTGCATGAGTTTGCAAGAACGATACGATTCCGCTTATGTTCATGATCACTGCTGCCGAGCCACCCTCTTCGACTCTTACGTCCTTCACGATAATGTATCTGTCCAATCCTCCGCTTGAAACGGAAATGTCGATTTGAAACACCTGGAACAGAAAAGACGATAAATTTAGAAACGTCTTACTGGCGAGAGTATTCGTTCGTTTTATGTGATCGTAATCTCGCCTGATTGGTTAAGGATTCCGTGAAATGGGCCTCCACGTCGAACGTAAACGAATCATTGGCAGTTAGGTCCATAAACTGCTTGGTGTGCTCGTAAAACACTTTACTATTATTGATATCCTTCTGCGTGAATCTCTCGACGTTTAACCAAGTGCCCTCGCTCGTCTCCATAATGATTTTTCCAAGATGTGGTCCATTTCGCACCGTGTACTTTATTTCTCTACTTTCGTCCGAACAGCTAGATAAAAGTAATTTGCTGGATATCATCTTTCTGGTTAAGGGAAAAACGTTCAACGCGCTGTTCTGTTGCATAGACAATCGAACTGGTTTTGTAGTTACAAGGATCGTATATGACTCTGTCGTGTGTACTCCGTCGAATAGTACAAAGTTAAACTCAGCATCGGATCCATCTGAAACGCAAGATATTTTGAGATACTAAAATATATATGGTGAACCAGTATGAAATGTCCATATTTACTTAGTTCCATTAAAAAGCAATAACATCATTTATCACAGAATTGCTAATTTCATATGATTATTCATATTGAGTCACATCGATTACAATAACTTGAAATTAGTTGATATACTTACTCGTATGTGTAAAAATCACTTGCGATAGGTTGATCTGTTCTTGCGTAAAACTATAAATGTCTGCTTCCGGAGAAGATTTGAAAGAGATCAATCCGTTTCTAACTCCGGTGATATTGAATATCAGATCGTGTGCCGTGGTATCGTTATCAATAGCAGCTAAACTATCAGACGTCAAGGTAACCGAGCCACCTTGCCAAACGCTTAAATTAGTCCTGTTAATGAGAACTGGCACTTCATCATTAACTGGTTGCACAGTGACCCAAACGTCGAACGGTTCGCTTGTTTTATCCCCGGCAATAAGAACCATTTTGAAGAAGTCTTTCGAAGACTCGTCGCCGTTATGTTTATACAATATTATACGACCGGCCAAATGTTTCTGCGAGAACTTTTTCACCTGAGAATTTTTCGTCGTTTCGATAATAGCACCATGTTTCGGCTTTTCAATGATTCGATAGTCTGTCACCTTGTCAGAGTAATAGGCAGTAATAATGGAGAAGTTGGTTTCCTCTAAAACAGTACTATTCCCTTCGATCACAAACAGTCCTTTAGCCTCAACGTACAACTTCTCCGGAATAATCACGAAATTAACGCTCAAATCGTGTAGCCACGTTATACCGTTCGTCACGTCGAAGACAAATTTGTCGTTTGTTTGGTTCATAACCGATTGCACGTAGAACACGCGACCCTCGTTTATCATACGTTGATCAAAGGACTTCACGGCGTTGCCGATGTAATCCTCGCGAATCTCGTCGCTATGCTCATCGTGGATTTGTAATTCTAGGTACCCGTTTTGTGGCCACTTCTTCAGGTAATATACTATCTCATTGTCCGGTATTTTGGGATACATAATCTCGAGGCTCTTCCTGCTCAGCAGAATACTGGTAGCCTCTTCTACGAATACCGTTTTATTATTTTGTATGATCAGCGGTTGCCAATAACTCTCAGGGTAAATTTTAATTGGAAACACCCCATGCGCATCCACTCCTTTCGTCGTCACTCTGAACTTGAAGTCATCTCTTGCCAAAGATCCTCCAAGATGCCTGTAGAATACTATACCGTAACGTAGATCTTCTTCGGTGAATTCGTTCGTTTCTCTTCCTAGTTTCAACAGCACACCGTGCTTCGGTTTCTCCCGCACTATATACTTGATATCCTTGTTGGATGCATACACATTGGTTTCGACGTCTAAGTCGTTGAGTCTCAGGGCGACCGATCGATTGAACTCCACCACGGTTCCGTTGCTCTCTCTCAACCTTATGTAAGGTGCGCTGGCCTCGATCTCGAGGACGCCGGCAGTGTAAAAACGTCCATCGGTCACCCCGAACTCGAACTTCCCATGATCTTCGCCCTGGTGTTTAAACAATATCTGACCATCGTCGATATCCTGTTGACTGAACTCGTTTATCTGCGTTGAGAGATTCGTAATATGGTATATCCCGTTTTTCTGAGTATCTCTTCTCGTATAAATCAATTCGCTAGGCTTTGTATTGATATCCTTATCTATGTAGGCGAGATCCTTGTTCGTTAACAATCGTTCTCCTTTCGACACCACGTGAAATACTTTGTTAACCACTCGTTCCGGCGCGTTATCGTTCTTCATGGTCACTTCCACGCGAAACTGGCCAACATACATGAAGTCAGCGGCATCCGTGGCGATCGCGACGTACTGGAATGTATCTTCCTTCGTCTCCGAATCGTCATGGACGTAATAAACCCTCTGCGATGAGAGTTCCTCAGACGTGAAATAGGACGTGTTATTCCTCAGGTGAGATCTCGAGCTATTCGTAACGGTCAACCAACCATGACGCGGTTCGATCGTCAAGTTATACGTCAACGCGGTAACGCCGTAATCTTTAGGATTGGTTCTCATCACTTTTACGGGCACCCTCGAGCCCTCGTCTACTCTCAACGTTTCTACACTCGGTTTTATGTTCTTGCTGAGGTAGTGCCGTAACTTCAACATCGAATGCAAATCGATACACTGGGGCGCGCTGACTTTGAAAGCGAACTCGTCCAGAATCGTTGAGTAGGCCCTCTTGAATAGTCGGTATCTCAATTTATCGGAGTCGATGTCCTCCTGCGTGAACGTGTCTCCGATTTCGAGTCTTCGGCCCGACAAGTACAGATTGCCGTACCTCGGCACTGACGTCACCGTGAACATGATCTTGTTGAGCGCGGTTAATAAAGGGTTCGTCTGGTATCTCAAGTTCTGCCCATTTACGATCACCTCGGCCACACTGGTGAAGTTCACCAGGATTCTTTTCGCTTCTTTTAACTCGAGATCGATGAATGTAACACGAAAGTCGTAAACGTGCGGCGCTTTCACCTCCCTGACGCTTGCTTGGAACTTGAATTCGTCCTGATTCGGGCTACCTTCGTTGTGAAGATATCGAATAGTGCCAAGTTCGACGTCCCTGCTGGTGAAATGATCGACGTTCGTCCAACTGCTCGACTCTTTCAACTTTTGAATCGTTCCGAAACGTGGCTGCGCGACTATGTCGTAACGTATGTCGATCGTGTTGTCGTCTGAGTTGGTAGTGAAAGACAGGTTCGCCGGTGTCAAGTATGAATAAGACCGATGTACCACAACCAAACCTGTGTTGTGCGTCTGTTTTATTTCCAACGGATGCGCAGCCACCCTCAGACTAGCTGGTTGACTGCTCTCAATACCATCGCTTACTCGAAGATCGAGTTTCGCATTCGATATCGCTGCAAAAAACAAAAAGAGAATAGCCACTATTATCGAACCGACAGTAAGCCAGGCTGCGAAAAGACAGCAACTAAACGGCAATAATGTGTGTTTGCGCGGTGAATATTGATGAAAATGTTACCGTTTCTTCGATGTACATATGCAATTAATCCTTGCATCAATTCAGCCTGAGTAAACGTGTCGATGGGCCGCGACGGATAAGTCACCCTTTCCACGTAGCCAGCATTAGCGTCGGTACGTAAGACCGTGTAAACCAACATGTCTGATGGCGTATCGGGATCGATTGTCCAGATTAATTCTTTCGTCAAAATTTTCCTTGTGCCCTATGGATAATCGGTAATCGGTAACGATATCACGCGCGAGTTTTCTTTTCTTGTTAGAAAATGAAATACAATATTTCTGAAGAACACCTCTCGGTATCGAGTAGATCGATAAAAATATCGTTAAGCAGCTAGTTAAAATAAAAAGTACGTGAACATCGGAAATTCTGAATTCGTTTCAGTTAAAGATTCCAACGCGTCTTTAAGAAAAGAATGGTTCCGCTTAAAGGGATTGTAAGTTAATTGAGGGCAACTTGAATTGATTTCATTACGACACGGTCGTTACCGCGTTCATCTAAAGATAAATGCTCGCTGCAAACAGGCTACAATTTCTCCAATTTCCCATTAATTGATTCAGAACGTTCTGAATGAAGGCGAACCGATCTTTCGCAGTAATTACGTTAAAGCATGTCTTCGAGGAAGGAGGAAACATTCTGAGCATCTAACTGGAGATCCAATGCAGCGAACGTTCGATCCTATCAATTTGTATGGAAGAATCAACAAGGATCTTACTTGAGCAAGACGTAGCACCTTCGCGGTCGATATTTCGAGCAACGGCGGGTCATTAATGGGTGTAACGTTGACATGAAGCGGAAACCTAAGTCGTCCTTGGAGATAACCCGGCAACGAGTAACCAGCCCCTGCCACCAGCGTCACTTCCAGGATCATACTGTCCTCTGTGGTTTCGTTGCCGTCGTGCATATATTGTATCTGGCGAGGAATTTGATCACGATAATGAGACAATGCAGCACGTGGTAAACAATGTTTCTGGGACTTATGAATATGTATGCGACTGGAGACGACGCGTTAACACGAAGGCGACGACGACGTTCGTCGTTTACATTTATCGAGCGCAGGGACTTCGTAACTTCCGGTGAAATTAAAAGGGGAACGCGGCGAAGAACGTCGGGGCATTCGACGTTAACGAGACATTTATTTCGTCTTATTTCATGATTTATTCAGAACGTGGACCACGTTCCGGCAAGGTGAAATTTCCAATCTCTACCACGGAGCAATGTGATGGTTTTCTTAACGAACCAATAAACTCTCTTTAATATCACGAGACTCGTATCTTCTGCGTGACCTGGCAGTTCTTAAAATTAACTTTTCTTCGAGATTCGCTTGATATTCTCGTCGGTCGGTGAATCATTGCCTGCATTAAATCCGACGCCTGCTCGTGGTTCAAATTAATTAAAGCGGTATGGGCGAGCTTATAAATCAACGATTAGAACACGAGGTTTTCTGCGTACATTATTTGCTTGGAATTGTAATAGAAATTTTTAAATCGACGAATTTAAAATAACGCGGTTCCGAGATATTTTCAGATGAAACCGTTCCTTGAACACTGTATTCCTAGCTAAGTCCTATGCTAGACATAATGGATAAACGTTTTGGTCTGGGTTGATGTCAACCCCCGAAAAAACTGTTAATGAGCGGTGATGGTGTTTTATAAATAGACCAGTATGGCTGGATAAATCGAGTGCAAGAAGAAGAGGAACAGACAAGCGAGATTCTGACGGCACGAGCAGTCACGGCCCCCCCACGGTTCTAAAGTTAGTTTTCCTGCCACACACTATCTATAGCTCGCGGTCCTATGACGAACTGGAAGAACATACGATATTCTTTATCTTCTTATTCGAAATTTATTCGATACCTGCCGGAACGTTGTCATCCCCCGATGCTTATCGATCATTCAAGCCCGCTCCCATGACACCCTGATATTGGACGAATATTTTTTAAGATGAAGGAGGATATTACCTTATCTCGATTAATGTCCTCGAGGGTGAAGGAATGCTCGGTTCTGGTCGTTAAAAGATTTAGGGCTAGGGTGCCGTGCGTGGGCGGCGTTACCAGGGTGAAGATAACACCATCCTCGTCTACTCCATATTTAGCGATGTCTAGCACCATGGCAATGTTATCGCTCGTTACCAGTACGTGCCCGCCTTCAGAGACCAGCAGAGAATTCACCGAGAGTATTTCCAATTGCACGGGCAAATTTGTATTCGAGTGAACCTACGAAACATGAAATCACCCTTCTGATCAACGAAAGAATTTATATCAACCGCTTTACACAAATTGATACGATATTTATTCAAAAAGGAATAACACGACGCGTGCTAAGACGATCCAATATACTGCTATAATGAATCAGAGCAAGAGCGGAAGGAATCGCTTTACGTTTTCTATTGGAAGCAGATTGATCGCGACGACAGTCGCTGTTTACCTCTTCGTGATTCGGTTTCACGCATACAGAGGCAGATTGATCGCAATCGCACTTGAACGAGTTGACGCCGATCTGCAAGCAAGCAGCGTCGCGAACGCAGGGCTCGCTCTCGATGCAAGGAAATCCCCATACACAGCCGACGATGATGCCTTGGCTGATCTTGACGTCTGGCAGCCCGAGTTCCTCGTTGTCCAACAACATATTTCGCAAGCAACCGCGGTAACTTACGTCTCCTGACTTGAGACCCTTGTTCAACGCCCTGGCACGTTTGTTCAGCTCGGTCCCGCCTATGTAAAGCGTATCGGCCAAATCGAGGTAACGGTTGCCACCGGAGGGTAGGGTCATCGTATTTTCTTGACGATCGACCGCGATCCCGATTCCGCTCGGATTGAAATCGACGACCACACGATGCCATTTGCCGTCCGCCACCGGTGTGCCGTGTATCAATTCGCTTGGTCCGTTTCCTTTGTTCATCAGAAGCCGAATTTTACCCTCGAACAACTCGATCCCGAGGTAATCGGCGTACGACGATTTCCCGGTGTTGTAGAGCAGCAGCCCGGTCCCGGTCCCGGTCTTCATCTCGAACTCCCATCTGCGAAGAAAGGGGGTATATGCGAATCGTGCAAAATTGAAAGGAAGTCGTTCGGAATCTCGAGCTCTCGAGACTTTGCGTACGTCGCGAATTGATCGAGGCGTCGCAGTCGATATAAATCGAAAACTCAATTAATCAAATTATATGGTGAAAATGTTAGCGTATTACTTCATTTACATCAGCATTTAAATACTGATTAATAAAGTTCCAGAATATTAAATTCTTCATTATTTAATACCGCTTTAATGGTGCTATTAAGATTTACTATCAATCTCGTCGACAATTACCTCATTAAAGGCCATCAGTAATTAGTACATGCTAATAATTGTTATATTAGCTATACAGTTCTAGGATGCCGAAAAATATAAAATTTCCGATAAAATCACTTATTAATAAAGAGTACAAAGTAAAGTAAGATAATTCTTTAATTATGAAACTTTATACCGTTTTATATGTACATTAAAACATAGTCATATAATCTCTTTAATTAGATGTTTTTGTCTGCACGATATATACCAGCATAATTGCAGTAGAATTTCCATTGCATAAATTAACTGGGAGATAATGTGTTTACATAAATAACTTGCCATTTGATCGGCGTTCACATAATGATGACACATTTTTTCATCATTCGTAAACAGCGTCTCTCGGAAAACCGGGTGGTTGTCTTTGGAATGTAAACACGGCGGTGCGCCGCTCGTCGCGATTCGTGATGTTTGCAGTATTTAGGATAACATGTATCGGTACGGTCGCGTGTCTCCGTTTAAAGGAGGTTCTACCTTAACGTTAAAACTCCGTAACAACGTTGGCGGCGCTATTCACGATCGAGTTAGAATTTCGCAGTTGACTTGTTTCACTGCCGACGACTACACCCGGGTCTCTAAATGGACTTGCTAAACCGTTAAGGGAGCGCCCGGATGAAATTTCCAGTTTCTTAACTGTTCTCCTGGAATTACCTGGCCGTTTGCATCTTTTATCGTGCACGGAAGTTCGCCTGTTTCGTGCGAAACGTGACTCCAAATTGATTTACGTCGTTGGGGAACGTATTTAACGAGTACTTGAACATCCGTCGTTAAAAAATTGATAAATTACCATCCCGCGGGATGGGATACGCTAATGGATTCCAGTTCGCGCTATATTGATTTACGATAAGCAGAGGGGGATGAGACGCGAATTAACAGTGTTCCTAGTTCCCATTCAAATTGTTTCGGACCGAAGTCCGGTACGGAATGTATCGGTATGTGAATACCAGCGACATAGTAATCCCTAATACGTTCTAGCCTTTTTATCTTTAAAAAACATTCTCGTCACGAACGGAATTCGTCCATTAACACTTCCTTTACAAAATGAAACAGAATTCATAATTTGATTGAACGAACTAGTTTTTGCATGTTCAAAATAATTCTTAAATTATAGCCTTCTTTCAAGGTTCTCCGGATCTTTCGGAAACAAGTTTATTTATTTAATTCAAATTATTATTATATTTTCCCTCGAAAAGTATGAAAATCCCGAAACAACGATGCGATAAGAAATTAAGGGTCGGATCGTTGAAATTTCGTGACGTGTGGATTATGTTAATTTGAAAGTGCTTTTCGTGATTGCGATGAACGTCTTGTTTACAGGAGGGAGAATCAAGGACGGAAAGCCTGGCCGGCTAAACGACACCAATGCTTTCGTTTCCGACGGGGATGTTTGCCGTGGACGCTTCGGAGTTCATCAGAGCTTGGATGTCCAATGATGTTGGACATACAATACATCGGAGCACCCGGGAACAGGTTTGCTGGCATTGTTTCGACACCGTTACTACGACTACGCAACAGGTACGTATTCTCTACGTTGATTCTACGAAGCGAGCGAGTCGAATTAAGAATCGCCACGGTTGGTGGTACGTTTTTAATTTGCAGAAACAAAGACCGCCGCGCCGGTTTGTCTGTACTCATTGTGTTCCGACGGCATCGCGAAAATCGTTGTCGAACGTAAAACGGAGTTTACCCCATCTGGGTATCCAAGCTCGAGAAAACGCAAATATCCATGATAATCTGTTAATCAAAGGAGATAATTTGATTTCATTTGTGTTCCGCTTATCGCCTGAATTTTCATACTGTCTTTGTCATTTGTACAGATTTTTATCAAAAATCATTT
This sequence comes from Ceratina australensis, assembly GCA_004307685.1. Lineage (NCBI taxonomy): Eukaryota > Metazoa > Arthropoda > Insecta > Hymenoptera > Apidae > Ceratina > Ceratina australensis. The sequence goes on from SHCU01000039.1 coordinate 213,221, forward strand.
TTTTATATTATTTTTTCTGACGAAAAGTTAAAATATCGAATCCAGGTTGAAACTTTGAACTATTACGTTGATATGTCTGAAATATCATTTCCTTCAACCGCGACAGACCAGACATTATTTTTCAGCGTAACGAATTTTGTTGGATATGAGATAATGAGGCTAAAATAAAAATTGCCAATTAGAAAAAGCTTAAAAGTTAAAGCATAAAGATCTTTTTGAGGTTGATTTTTATTGACGTATTTAAACATCTTATAAATTGCGCATACAGATGAATTTGCTGTCAAGTACAATGGATCGATATCTGAAAGCGCCTCGCGTTCGTCTTTCAATATTTATTCAATAGCTCCAGTTCGGGCGACACTTCACAGGGTACGGGTTCTCAATAGCATTAATTTCGCAAACATCGTTTTTCATTCGAGCTGAAAAAGAGGGCGAGGTTTACCATTGTGATTCGCCGAACCAATCGAATACCTTGTACCCCGAAAGTCTTTGTTATTCTGGAAAGTGGGATCAAAGTGCTTCAACAGAGAGATCGTGGCAACTATTAGCGATATATTCATCGTGACGCGATTGCGGTTCTTGTTCGAAACGTTTCACGATGCCTCCCAATGTTAAATATAGTGCAAGGCATTCGGTCGAAGATTCACAACTGTGTGAAACTTCCCTGACCAATACATTGTACAAAAGGTATTGAGTGACGTTCGATAGAATATATGTGCTACCTGTACGGGTACTATTCTCATTGTTTGTTTCAACTAGCATTCATCAATGTCCAACACGAAACATAATAAATTACCTAACTATTAAGTTAAATCAGTGAGAACTTTTATAATCCGCGGAGATTTCGCGTCAGTCTAAAGGTAAAGCACTAGATATTTCATCTACAATGAAAGATAAAAAAATTGTCGGACAGAGGAAGCTTTATTCAAAAGAAGCCTTTGTGCAAATATTTGATCTTTTTGTGAAAAAGAATGTTTGCCTTTTTGCAATAAAGCTACAGATACGTAGCCACACGTTACGAAAATTCATAATAGGTCAGACGTATGATACATTGCCCGGTACACGGTATAGGTTGCCGCGTATATCTTGCCTTCAATTTTTATCACTTGACTTATATGAAATGTAAATTATGAATTATTTAAATCTATGTACATATAAACGCGAAAATCCTTGTTTGTTCATAAACATATATTATTTTCTGAATTTATCGCGATTCAAAGTTCAGAAAGTAAATTACCGTTGCAGTATTTATTTTTCTCTCTCTTTCACATTCGCGAATTGTCCATTTGTTTAACTAGGTATTACTGTTAATGGCACAGTAAAGTAGATTTGCTAGTTGATTTTGATAAACGTGTTGGGATATCACGGTTTAGCACTAAAATTGACTTTGAAACTACATTTCACGTTTACCCGTAGCTTTAAACAAGCACTTGTCGTTAGTTCGTACCCATAGCGGTTTGAACGCCTATTACCAATACCTATGACGGTTAATAACAACTGTTCGGTCGCTGAGGTGTTAAGCGCGAGAATACAGCCGTTAATAATTTTACGTTAGATCGATTTACCTATTTTCCATTGTAAAATCACAGTCGGCTTAAACCTGCCTACAGGCTGCTACCACGCCCTTTAAAGTTACATAGTCAATATAACTAGGCTGACTTTATAAATTGGTACATACACTAAGACTAAGGTATGAAATTTCCTCTCCGGCATAAATAGTTCTAAATAACCGTCTCGAACATGATCGATTACTGAAACAATATACCAGTCATTTTACCATTTTTGTGTGACAAAAATACTATCAGTAAATCGATTGTGCATTTATCTCAAAGAGGCCGCGTAGATTAAATGGTATATGTTTTTCACTCGCAATTCATGTCGAATTTCATGTTACAAACAATTTTAGGTAAAAGAATGGCATTTTTGGAGGTTTTTCACTCATAATATCTAAACTAATAGAGCAATCGCACTATAGGTTAAGCAAATAATGCGTAAAGAATTAAATGGAGTCAGAATGATGAGAGGTCATATAAAACGTACATACATATATGTATACATATAAGTGTCTCATATTGTGAACTTCAATATTTGTAATATTTGTTGAACGGTTCAAATATGCGTTTCAAATCTAAATAAGTCCATTCTGTATCGATTTATGAGACATGCATGCGAATCCCATTAATTGCATCTTTCACTGTAAAAATGCTGAAGTTCTGAGAGGCAATGCCTTTTCACTCGTTTAGATGAGCGATATTAATAAACTGTGACATTTCGTCGGAAAGTAAGATCGATGAGCAAATAGAAACGGCAAATTGGCTTTCTGTTACATTTCAGTTTGCGAATGTCAATTGAGACAGTTATCAACGAGAGGCTAAGACCATTCTCGAGACGGCGAATGGATTTAGGATTGCTCTGCTCTTTCAGACGCAATTTACAAGTGAAAAGGGGGGTTTTAGTCTAGTCGTACATGGTACATACCTCGAGCCGGAGCGTGGTATAAGTATGGGTATCGCCGTGAACGCGCCCTCCTCAACGAAACTGACTTCCGTGCTCCTCGTAGCTTCGAATTCCGGTGAACAGCCCCAAGTAACGGCCGTGGCCTCCGACTGGCCCTTTCTCGACTTGGCATATTCTATTACCCTAGCACCGTTGTAGATTATGTCAGCCATACAGCCTCGTAAGTAGTCCGTGTGCCCTGCAACCAAAGTGTTTCAAAAAATAAGAAAAAAATGATTAAACATATCATCAGTGGAAAATTATTTACAAATTTGATACTGCGTTAACTAGCGCTCGTGAAAATTAATAAAGCGCACTGAAAATTAACTTTCGATTGATCCGACTGAATCTAAAAGCATCGTCGTATTTCTGTTCGTCATTTTTTTATTAGACATTGGTGATTTTATTTATAGCTTCCCAAGCGAATCGTGATATCGGCCCCATGTATACGTCAGTATCGATTATATAGTGATTTATAAAGGATTCCGCGAGATTGGTTACAGTTCTCAAGGGACGGTACTGTAAACAGTTTTACTCAAGTCGCGTGGCTTTCGGTTCGGGATCCGTAATTTTCTTTGAACGAAGCTTGTTCGCGTGAAACGAATAACGAAACGCGCGGATATGAAATTCGATGGTCAGACGAATTTTACAATTCATCCGCGGAACGCGAGGTACGCGATGGCACACTTTGGCACCGGTTCCGCGAGGTATCGTTTAACAGCGGTGCAGATCTTCGTGAAAGACCAGCGTAATGAAAGCGTCAGTTGCAAACCGCGTCGGGGTTGATGGCCAGATAATCTCAGTTTCGGCGGCTGCCAGCGAACGAACCAGGCTATCGAACCCATCTACTCCTCTCTAACAACCTTCTAGTATAATTGTGCCGCCACTTTATTAATTTGTTACTCCGCGTCCAATGCGGACCGCGACTTCAGCCGGTAGATTCACGCTGATTGAGTTTCCCTAATTCTCCCTTAATCCATGTTAGCCGGGACCCGCGGAAGCCGGAAGGAGTTTATTTTATTTAATTCCCGAATTGCAGATGGCAAGAAGTCGAGTTACATATTAATCCTATCCATCTGTTTATTTCATTATCTCGAAACACTTGCCTCTTTACCCCAATGTAAGCTCGGCATTTTCGTCTGGGAATTGCGCAATTCAGGTACTGCCGGGACTAGGGTGCTTCACCCGATAACAGGGGAAAGCCGGAGATATGTTTACGAACCGTCGGGTCGTGATGACATTTTCCAGCGGGATGGTGTACAAACCCCCGCAATAAACCGAGCCGTTCATAGTGCGGTAAATCGCTCATTCCGCAACCTCGCCACAGCTACCATCCTACGTGATCCCCTCGCGTGCTTCGCGATTATATTAATTGGAGAAGTTTCGAGGATGGTTTTTCCAACCGGGCGACTGAAGATACCGCGAGCAACCGCTGAATGGACTGAGGTCACCGGGCAACGTTTAAACCCGACTCGAGGAACCACCAAAAAGGCTTTTGCGCTTATGAATGAAACGGGAGTGCTTTTCTCACGATATTGAATGTGCCGGACAAACGAGGTCACGTTTTATTCGTATAATTCGCAACGTCGTGTTTCTATTAATCGAGCAAATGGTCCGGTAATGTATAAGATAAGTAAATACGCGTACCTCCTTGTACAACTGTCTCGTACTATCATTACTTGCATTCCCATATACACCGCTATTCACTCATTGGTTTCACTGGTATAAAGTATCTGTCGCATGATATTTAACACGTTTCGTGCCGTATACGACCCCCGCTGCATTTTCCGTTCAGGCCATTTGGAATTTTCAAAAACGTTCGACCTTGCGTTTGTTCAAATAATTCCTTAAAAATTAAATTTATTGCTTTGTTGTCTAATGCATACGTCTTAAACGATTCTTTTTAATTTTTAAAGTGTGGGTCGAATGCGGCACACGCGGCCTGAATGAAAATCATCAAAAATTGAACACAAAACGTGTTAATGATTCCTCATGTAGGATGTGTCAAATGAAATTGTGTCTGATAGTTATTAATTTAGAATATTAGTGAGAATTTTTTATGAACATGCGGGTACGCGTTTCAACAGGGATGATTGAATGGTGAAACGGCGCGCGCGACGTGTTCTTCCGCGTGTTATATTGCAATTTTTCGTCGAGGGTAGTAATATCGAGAACGTTTCGAAGGATAGAAGAGCTATTCGCGGTACGCTCGCGGCCGTGAAACAAGGGAGCTATAAAATAAATAATTTCCTATATCGTTCAAGACTGTTGAATTTATTTGTACGTAACCGTGATCAAATGTTACGCGATAGAACATTGACGCCGACATCTCCGTATATACTTTTATTGATTTCCCTGTATCGGCTGTG
>SHCU01000039.1:247575-272591 GCA_004307685.1 Ceratina australensis
TGTCCCGGTCAAAGACGAACAAGTAAATGTAAACCGAATGGCAAAGAACAAGAAGAAACTCGCTTCAACGTTGCGAGGAGATCGCTTTCCTCTTCCAGCCGGAAAAACCTTTTTTATTCAGCGATGAAACGTTTGTTTGCGTCGCTTTAACTATACATGAACGTTTATTCCGTACGTTTTCGTTTTTTCTTTGCGAAACTCCGAAATGGAGTTAGCTTTGCAACAATTGAATTGTACGACACAGATGTACGCACTTTCTTCCTCTCGCTTATTACTTTTAGTATTCCCTCAGCTAGCGATCGTATCTACAAAATTGAACAATTAAATAAAATACGTGATCGTATCCGGTGAATTCGCTTATGCAGAACTGAACGTAACATTTTCACTCGGTTTTACGTTTATATGCATATTATAAAAAATTACGTTTTTCGAGCGCAGTCGTTGCAAATAAACCAATTCTTACATCCTGTTGCATAATCAATTTTGAACGACAAACCCGACTGAGTAAACAACATAAAATAAACAAGCGAATAACATTTTGCGCATCGCGTCCCAGTTGCGAGAATATTCTGTTATAAATATTTTATATTATAAATGAATACATGCGCAATCACGTCGTGAATTGTGAACATAGGATGGCAGCAAGCGTTAGGAATATCTATTTAGTTGGTCATGCGTGTGCTGTTCTCGTAAAGGAATTATTCAAAATAATATTCATTAACGCTTGTTTATACATATATGCACGTAGTAGTTTTGCAAGTATTAAATAATAACACGAAATATTTCGTTGTGTATGCTTTGGAACCTGATTATGCGCTACGCTCAAGAATAATTAATTGAATCATAAAAATAATCTTAATTTTAACCCAAATTTAATAACTCATTTCAAAGAATATTAAAATGCATTTACACACACACATTTTACTTTTATTTTGTTCCATGTTCATTTTTGAATTTTGTAATTACTGTTTCCTGGAAAATTTCTGTAATCCCCTTTTTTGCATATCTTTTTATATAAAGGTTTTTAATGCTAAAAAAAGAACTAATTAGTTTTTCGGGTAAAGCTCTGCTCTCGGGTTTCTATGTAACTTGCGGATTCTATGGACCGAGAGACGAAGCGCATTTAATTCGAATCCCTACCATTTCATCGCGCAGCAGGTTGACAAGAAGCTCTTTAAAACTCATGTCTGATGAAATTATTGGACGTCTTTCGCACCTTTGAAGTTCCTGAACGAGTGCGTGAGCGACGCCGAAGAATGTTTCGCGTCATCTTTTTTCCCGTTCGAATTGTCCGCCTCCCTCGCTACCTCTTTTGCTTCACTCATGATTTTCTCTTCTTAAATTTTTTCCTCTATCGTGAAGCCTCGAACGTCTTTAAGTGCAAACACTTGGTCACCAATCAAACCCAAGGACTGCAATCGTAATATGTCCGAATTCGCTTAAAGAATATATAAACTTCACCGTACGTCGTAATGAATAATCTTTTATGTAATAATCCAATGATCCAATAACGTAATTTTAATTATTTTAAAAACGCGAATTACGTAATTTCTATGATTTGTTAAATCGATTAAATTCGTACACGTATTATATTTCAAATCTTATTCGTTCATCGTACACGTTATTCGAGTATATCTGCCATGATACAGGCAGAGATTTCTTTTAAAATTCTACCCGAGGTCCTCTTTTTTGCTTCCGACGCACGATTGCACGCCTATTTTTCTTGTTTCAACTGAAAACGCGCGGCTGCATAAGATCTCGCGTCAAAAACTCGTTCGTCTGACGGGAGACTTTCCGCAAGTTTAATGCTGGCATAAACGTATTCGCGTGAGATGTACGCATCGCTAACACCCGCGACCAGTATGTTCATCGACCTACCCCTGGTCGCCGGTCGGAAGAAAGGCATGGGTTTATAAATATTTCGCGGTTTCATCGTTCGCGACCCTCGACTCCTCCGTTGCGCGTTAGAAAATAATGTCTGAAGAGCTCCGCGTGGAGCTGAACCGTGAAGTGGTTCCACCAAGGTGCCGGATCGATAAACAAAATTTACCTCGGACGGAAGGGAAGAAACACTCGCCTTGATTATTATTAATCCCAGACGACTCAATTCTCGTACACAGAAATTCAGAACGAATCGTAGAACGATTAAAGCGTTCTTCTTCAAGTGGTACTTGTCAATAAGAAAAAACAGGCAACCGTGATCTCAGTTATTTCTAGTTCGACGTCTTAGTTTAACAAAATTGTATCATGAAACGAATAGCATTAGAAATAGGATGAAATTGAATTACTTTGACGCGTCAGCATGTGAAATCACAGGGCGCTTGTTCGTCTTGTAAGAAAAGATCTATTCCAGTAGAAAAGAGAAAATCCTTAGTTAGCTCGCGGCGCAGCGGAGAAAATTGGACACCAGGGGGTTTCCCCGTGGTATAACCGATTCAATTACTGTCTGGTTTATTGCATGGTCCTAGCTATTCATCGCGATGAAAGGGAACGAGGGCAGAGATCGAAGGAGCGGAAAATACTTTGGAAGTGGCTGTATGCGAGGCCGTGTATGGGTTTGATCGAAAATTTTAAGACGCGTATATCCACTTGTAGCGTGGCTCATTTATCCTTATCCTCGTATCACTGCGACGCGGTCAAGCGTAGCGTCAATATTCACCTCCTAAGCGCGTTAAACGATAGTTACTATTGTGTGATTTTCAAAACTTCTGATAAACGTTCCTAGACATGAAATACAGGCAACGATGCGAAGATATGATTTAACTTTACGTACGCATAAAAGAATCATGAAGTTTTAATATTTTCAATGTTATCGAGTAATGGCTTCAGAAAATCAGGCAATATTCCTTAAGAACGTTCCTTAGTAATACTTGTGACGTGATCACGAAGTCGCGTTAGAAAATGGGAACGGAAGTCGATTACTGAACTACGGAGGACAGTAAACTCCATCCTCGCGTGTGCAAGCGTATCCGTATGTTAGTTTTGAACAGTCGTAACCGCACCCGGAAGTACGAGGACCCGTATACACCTGCGATTACAGTATTACGTGACTCGTGGATGATGTCGCGATACGATACGTCGCGATTCGATACGATGGTGTCCTACGAAGACGAAATACCAGACATTTTCGATCCGACCGATTGGTTTCGATTTAGCTGCAACTGAGATTCGGCTTGAAAATGTGATGCCAGGAAGAAATTTTAGACGATGCTTAATTCGAGATAAGTTTATCTCTCTCGTTTATATGCTGTTTAAGACACTCTTTCGGTAGAGAAAGGCCTTGTGACATTTAACTCATATGCGTACTCGTACACCAAGGTTCTCCGTTTTTCTTAACAATCTCATTCCTTTTTTCATTTCGTATCATCCTTTTAACACCAAGGTATATTTTTGTACGAGTGTTTTAACAAAATTGTGTAACCGTGTTAAGGAACGTTGGCAAAAATGGTTTAATTTTTGACCGTAATAAATTGCATGTAGATAATTGTCAGCCGGAAAATGTTACCAGGCTACAGAGTACGTATTCAGGTAAAAAACAGGACGCATTTATCCGCGTTTACGTACGCGAAAAGTAAACCTCCTTCGAGTGTAATTAGAAAATTCGCGGTCACTCTAGCGTGGAATATTTTGACGTTTCGCGGAGCGTTCCGTTTCTAAAAAAAATGTCACCCTCTGCCCCGGCAAAGGGACACCTTTATCGCGGGTGAAATATAAAATTCCGTTACGTGTCGCGTGACCGAGTTGTTTGTGCATTCGGAAAAATATGCAAATTAAACTCGTTCCAGTCTCTTTCATCATATGAAAGTCGACAACTTTTCGCATTTAAAAACGAGTCTCGTCGAAGAGCGTAAAAATCTAATGGAAAATTATTTCTTGGAATTGAGCAAAAATTTTTGCCACCGTCGTGAACAGACACACATATTACACACCGACAAATATCATATTTCAAAGTATATTCAACTGTTTGTCCCTGTGTAACGATCATTATTAACTTCACTTTTAGTCGCAACCCTTTCGCGTTTATTGAATAAGTTATGCTCGAGCGATTAAATTGAATAAAATGTCTCGTTTGTATTCGGAATTAACCAAAAGTGGAATGAACATGAAGCCAGGATAAAAGTTAGAAGGAATCTCATGGTTCGAGTTTGATCGTATTCAAGCCTGTTCGATTCATCGTTAACGCGATCGTAAAATATTGTTAGCGCAATTATCGATGCAACTGTTCAATGAATATACGCGGAAAATTATAGAGAGTCAGGTACGCGCCGTAGGTATCATATGTTACGCATCCGATGAACGATATTTATCGATCGTTGTTTCGAAGCATTAATATGAATTTCAGCTTCATTTTCCGCCCCCTTGCCACTTTCGTAGTATTAACCCTCATTGATCTATTTTAACCTAATAAATATTACGGCGACTAGTTAGCTCGCCGGCAATAACGACGGTAAGCCGAGAAACCATTCGTTCGCCGTTAACTAATTAATCACCGAATCGGATATCACCGTTCCCCTCGGGTTTTAATAATCTAACAACGATAAAGTTACGCTTCAATACTTTATAACTGTTGCCTTACAAAATACGTATATCTACGTAGCGAAAGTCTATTATGTATATGTAAACGATTTTTCGACATCCTAATTAAGTAAAGATAGGTCGTCACGTTCGTAAAAAGAAAAAAGAATATAATATAGAGAGAACCAAATTCAGAATGTTTATCTTCGAAACAGCAATAGTTACTCTTTCCTCTCAAGTTTCAATGCCTTTTGTTTGTGCAGTGGAATTTAAAGGGAGAAGTGCGTAATATTGAATTGATCTGTAAGTTAGCCGGGTCGAAGGCATGTTGCGCTGCGCGGACAAGGGGTCGAACGGCGCCACATGGAGACGGTAGCCTCGGCTCGTAACTAACGATTCCCCGGTAGCCGAGTACGAAAATAAACTATTTATGAATCATTCCGAGAATATACATAATTCCCTGACTTCTCTCCCTCCTTCTTGCCACGTCCATTTTCTCTCTTTTTGAACGCCTCCGCTTACCCTCCTTCGTCGTTGTTTTCACGCTGCAGAACCCGAGCTATCGCGGTTCGAAACTTTATTTCGGTTTTCTCCTCTCCTCGTCCTCGTCTAAGGCGCGTGCCCTCTTAATTCTCGTAAAATGTGGCATAAATCTTTATCATCGCGTTCATTTGCCCCACCCTCTAGATCGCGATCCAACGGAGCGGGAAGAAGTTACGAAGAAAAATAACGAATAATTTTGTTTTCTGTCGCGTCCGCGAATTCCGACTAAACTCCGAGCATCTGATGAACTATTATAACCAACGTAGGAACGATTTTTCCTAGAGATGGTATTGCAGCAGAAGTTTTGCGAACGCGATGTGTTCACGTGAAATTAAAATCAACGTTAAACGAGATGTAATAATTGTTCGGAATCAATCCTTATATTTTAATGGAGGAAAGGGGACTGAAATAACGTGCTTAGCGCCGCTTGCAGTTTATTAAGCCATGTTTAACAAGCTCGTTGACGAGTTTTGTTGAGCCTACAGAGTTCATTCCACTGCGCTCTACGTGATCCCCCTTCTTTGTATATTTTCTTGGTTCGTTCAAACAAATCTGGATCGGTTATCACGGTTAACGGTTGAATTTAAGGTGGGCGTTCACGACCTGGAGTAATTTATGTCCCGGTAGAGCCGTGTTCGAGATCTGACGTTCATTAATTGCAGAGTGATTTATTGATAACCAGGTTTGCTTTTATTAATCCTGTTAGTAACGAGCCTCGAAGGTGGCACCACTAATCAGATGGATGTAGAGTTGGACCAACTCTATATGTATTATATATAAATGCTTTAAATGAAATTTTAAGTAGCAACTATCGATTTTTTATACGCTTATTATTATTTAGACTAATAATATTCCGTATGCTCTTTATGTTTAAAAGTTAATTAAAAAACATGATATACGATTATTATATATTTGTATATACATAGAAAAATTCTGTGAAGAATCTCAGTCACTGAAATATCGATCATTCGATAATGTGTATGCAAAATGATAATAAAAATTCGTTTCGTCTAATTATCGAAAACAATAATATATGTATAGTCTCCTTCTTCAATATATTGATTGTTAATGGCATCTTAAACATTTATTTAAGAAATTCAAAGAAAAACTGTAAGCGTTGCTTCATCCTTGGATAAATGAATTTGTTTTTTTATTTCTCATATGATAGTTTTGTTATTCGTATATTCGTTATTGCAACGGATGGTAAATGGTTGTATCCGTGCTTGCGCGGGTATCACCGACTGATACGCGCCGACCCGAACTAGAGCTTTTACCGTTCGGAGGAAAGCTTACAGTGCTTCCCTCGTAACTGCACCGAGGAGAGATGACAAATCGCTTCTCGACGGTTGAAATAAACAGAATAGATTCCTGCTTGGGAAAGTTGGAGGCAGCACTTTCAAATTTGTCACATTTTGTATAAAAGCAGTATTTTTTAAATACTTCATGATAATCGCATAAATCGGACACGTTTATTGTCTTGGTATCCACTCATTTATGTATTGCGATATGCGTTGCCTCATGACGAAATTACGTACATTACAAGGAAACCAGATGTCGACCGCTGTCACGTTTCGCAATATCTTCACCCGAAGTAGAACTCCATTAGAAAACCGATAATAATCCGTAATGAGTACGTGGACCACAACGATATCGCGTTTCGCTTAAGCCACGCGGATATGGCCTATTACTACAAATGTTTGGCTTTCGCTGTAATTCACGGCCAGCGTTAATCCACAATTATCGTTCGCGGACTAACGCTCCCTTTTACACAGGGTACAAAATTTGTAACCGTGGACAAATTTCCTGAAATTCCTTTTTTCACTGAAATAAGCTTGTTTGTACGCATACATACGTTTTTCATTTACAATCATTCTGTTAGTCTCCTCAGCCAATAAACGAAGGAAGTATGTGAGAGACAAATAAAATCGGTAATGGATAAGCAACATGAAGCTAATGGTTAGCGTAGAGATTGTTTACGGATTTACGAGAAATTTAAACAAACTTTCAGAACGTTGTTCGATAAGGGCGGAGGCGGGGGAACGTTTAGTGGAGCAACGAGAGCGCGTGCGTGTGTCTCCGCCAATTTAACGGCGTAAGCTCTCGTGAGCGTGTGGACAGAAGGGTACGCGTTCATCAACCAAGTGTCGATAATTTCTTCCTCGATTTCCAGTGAAAAATTCGGGTTAACTCTTTTTTCATCGTTCGTATCAAAAATGAATTTGAAATATTGCATCAGAAACATGATCCTCTTAAACCCTTTCGCAAGACGTATAAATGATAAAGATTTTTTCTTCACCGAATTACAGTCTCATATGTACGATATATATTTGAGCCTTACTAATTGAGGATAGAATCTTTATACTTATCATATATTTTTTTATCTTCAATTTTTAAAAATTCGTAAAGAAGGACCAACGGTGTCGAGCCAATGTTTTCATTTATTCTTACCTCAATTTTTACAATACATAATACAATATAAAGATCTACATGTACTTATAATGATCTCTGATCTCACTAAAGCGCGAGGATGGTTAAACAGCACTTGTGAGTAGTGTGTAGTAGCAGATCAGCGAACCTCAATGGTTCCATTCGCCCTTCCAAGCATTCGTGTACTCAACGTGTTGCATCTCGTTGTGTAGATTTCGATTCACCCTTGGCATCCCTTCAAAACTTCTTGCCTGGAAAAGGGTGTAATCGAGCTCAGCTAGCGGTGACCAGCGGAACGTATCGCGAGCCCCAGCGTACGGGACGAACGAAACAAGAGATTCCTCGAGATCCCCAAGCGGCGCTTGCGCCCGCTCCGTCCAACTCGGTTGCGCTCGCGTACACACAATCGCACGATCCTCTGCATATATGTACGCGGTCTGCCTCCTGGTTACACACGTGTCCAGGCCTCCTTTGGCGTGTGCTTGACGCAGGTCCCACATAGAAGCCTTGTACACGTCCTCGTTGAAAAGCCCGAACCGTAGCCAAATGGCTTGAACCGCGGAGTTCGTATTTGGAACTGGGAAATCCGGCTCATCGTGCGTGCAAACGCGATCTCCTTTTAACCTTCTCTTTTCCGTCTATGAAACGGAGAATCGCGCCCGCGCGCAAGAGAGAGAGAGGGAGAGAATGAATATCGGTGAAAAATGCTAAGATTGGGGGTGTGGGTTTCGGAACGAAGTTGGGGTGGTACCTTAGATCGCGGTGGCACGATTTACGATGGTTTGGCGGGAACGTATTTGGGTCAGCGTTTGTTATCGGTCGCATGAGCCCTCACGGCTTTTCCAGGACGCCGTTACGTAATCAACGATGACCGATCGTGTCCTGGACTTCTCGCTGTAACACATAGAAAGAGACGACCCGAGAAGTTGCTATCGCGCGGGGTAAAGAGCAAAGAAATCTATCATTGTTCGTCAACGATCTTCTTTTCAGATAATCTGTATAGAACTTTACTGCGGATTTTAGAAAAACGTCGACTCATTGTTAATAGATCTAGTTTTACGCTCCGTTCAGAAGAGTATAGGAAGGGTTAATAAATGCTCCGTTTCAAGTGGTCAATTATTTGTTATTACTTTTCGAGGGAAACTTTCTATGATATGTGAGATAGCATTGTTCTGATTTTCTGGACTTTCCGGAATGAAAATTCATTCTTCAATCGTGAAATCAATAAATGAAGGTTAATATCAAACAGCAGCTGATATTGATTTACACCGTATATTTCTCATGCAACTCATTTTCTTGTATGCATAGCATTTTTTTATAACAATGCATACTCCGCGATGGAACCAGCGAAATTGTTCATGCTGTTACAGAAGATTTGCAATTATTGAAGGAAAAGACAGGCTCGTTAGACTACGTATATTCTCGAGGACCTGTCGGTCCTCGCGAGGTTTTCCGAAACTCTTCGAGCAGCACCAGTACTAGTGCCAGGACGTTCGATAATGGGGGTGGTTCCACTTTTCGACTGGAAAGACGTCGGAACTTTCGAGGGCGGTGTAGCAGCATGCATACGTATATCCAATCTGTGAATACTAGTTTGTGTTCTGTACTAGCTTTGTGTACATCCTATACACAGGCCTTGTTCTATCATCGAGGGCGAGTAAACGAACCAGGGTTTTGCTTCTGATACGTTCCTTAATTGAATTAGCGGTCGGTTTACCAAAAAACATTTGCACGTATGCAAGAATGGAATTCATATAATATCTTCATGAAATTCTTTGTTTTATTTCTTCGTTTACATTCGACTGTTTCTACCTGCAAGGGTGTTGATAAAATGTAAACGGTGATTCAGCTTTATGTTATAAGTAGGATAAAAATCTCGTTTAATTTTTGGAAAACGTATTGCGTGATAACAGAATCCAACTCCTTAGTGGTCGATACTAGAAAATAGACGTAATAAAATGTTAATGGTGGTTCTAGATTGATAAAAAGAGATCGTCTAGAGGAAAAAGGAGAGAAAAAAAGAGAATCTAAAATATGTGTGTGGCTTGTATATTAAATAATTATTGTACATATAGTATGGTAATAAGTATTTGCACAAAAATACTCTATATTGTATACACTTATTTGCGAACTAATATCTTCTTAACCCCTTGGCTTACACAATATCTCCCGATATCTCAGGCCATAGTAAGCAGGGAGGTCAGTCGCGCGTACCATGAGTCAATCTCGTCGTATTTACGTTTGATCCGAACGAAGTGTTACGAATCAACCTCGTGATTATTATTTATAGACCAAATCTTAACCACGAATTAGACTCGTGGTTGCACATCAAAAGACAAAAGAACAATCAAATTTAAGACGATTTCACCTTCTCAAAACAAGTCGTCGATCGGCAATGCGAGCCAAAAATGAAACGCATTTAGTGTTCGGGCTTACTCCTTATTACGTTTGTACGTGAGCCGCATCGACCTCGAGAGAATGTCAATTCTTATTGCACTCTCCTAATGAATCGGAACGTAGAGGCCAGTAATTATACCGAGAAAGGCAGAGAGCGATGCACTTAACCGTAATAATCCCTCGTATTCCGGGAGGTCGTGATTATCCGCTCGTTATTTCCCGATAAATGTGCTTTCCTCGCGCGCGCGGATCCCTCGATGTAATATTTGAAGACAGCTCTTTCTCTCCACTCTTCCTTGTCTTCGTTTTCCTTGCTGGAATAGCAACGTGTCACAGTAAATTCGATACGATAACTTCGCGCTTTATGCTAATGCGTCAGGCACGGAGGCACACTGATGAACAACGTCTCTATAAAGGTACGTATTCACTTGTAGCAATGAACCGAGGACCGAGTTATTCACTCTCATTGTGCATCATCGTTGCGTATTACCGTGGCTTTAAATTCAAACGATGCTAAACAAACTAATTATCAATGATTTCTGAGTTTTTATTACTACATGAAATACTGACGTGATCTCATAACGGTATGAGGTTACGCAACGAGATCAAATGCTAGGTCGTCGGTTCCTTATGTTAAAGAAAAATGCATCGTTTACTCTTCTTTATTAATATGTAACATTAAATTAGTATAAGGATATAAAGTTTCAAGTCGACACACACCTTAAGCTGACCTCAATCGATGCTATAATATTAGAGCCAACGTATTTCTGTATTTAGATGTCCGATTCGATATCAACCGTTTACGTTTAGGTTTTTACCCCGTTGAATTAGAAAATTGGATATGTTTCTCCCGTTACTCATAACCATTTCGGATCTGATACATTTTTTCAAGTTAACGGCGATTAACACGATTACTAATGACTAATACAGAAGGGACACGCTATCTTGACATTTAGAATTAGATTCATTCAGCTACGTCGGAGATAATTAGAGTACAGGTTTTATGCGTTTGCAGAAAAATTGAATCTGTAATAAATATAAAAGTATGTATGTCAAAATGCATAAAATATTTAACACGCACCACAAGACTTATAGATGAAATTATATAAATTACATTTTTAAATCGATATCATGCATAAAATTCAGGAGCCTAGATATTATCAATGAGATAGATAAGAGGTTAAAAATATATATCTAAAAATTTAGGTAGATCTCGTTTAAAAATATGGGGTCGCGTTTCTTTTTTTTTTGTTTGGGAATTCCTCTTCTCATATGCCGCCGGCAGTCTCAGCTGGAGAGCGGAAGCCGCGGCAAGGTGAAACGAGGCAAAAGCTCGAATGTCTCCGATTCCGGTGTTGTTCATCACTCTCTAATAAACCGTAACGACCGCCTTCGTGAAACGTAACGAACCAACTGTTAAGGCGAACAGCTTTGCACGTTATAATGCACGTGCCTTGGAAGAAGCCGCGACTGCATGTATAGACTGTGATTTCTTTCCTTGATCAATTTCTTTTATTCTAACACGGAATAAAAAGAGTACAAGAATCAAATGTTCAAAGAATTAGAAAATTAATATTAAATTATTAATTATATTAATAAAAATTAAATTATTTTATTCAGTCTAGAATCTGGACATCTCAAATTTGCCCATTTTTAACTTTTTCATGAAGGAATTTCATCACATTAAGCTATGAGAGCAGATTGCAAGTGAACTGAAACTCTTCATTAGATTCATATACATGAAACACATACTTTGCTTAATCTGGTGGTAAGAAGGCAACGAATGTGGAATTTCGTATTTGATAAGTCCACGTGTGCCTAAGTACTGTGTTACACTGATTACAAACATCGCGTTAAGCTGTCCATTGTCGTCGTTATGGAAGCATTGAATTAGATATACATGTTAACTTTGTTAAACTGAATGCTCGCAATATGGGTACAGAGCTACATAGTAATTCTGCGGTGAAAGACAGCCTGATTATTATTCTCGTAGCAACATCTCGTGTCCAAATTAATTTTCCAGTAATTTTATTAACGACACGATTATAAGTTTGAACTAATATTTTATATTCATACCTTTTCCAATCTCTGCGAGGAGCGTATAATTCCTGAAGAGAGGAAAGCATATCGAATTTTTCTGCTTTTGAGCAGAGCTTAAAGAGTCGAATCGAGATGTACTTGAGGTATTATTCAAAGTTTCGACGTTGTATATCACTTTACGGATAAAGGTGGAATACTATTCTCTTTAGTATTAATGATTACTAGATTGCTGATTTTTATGCAAAGTAATGTTTGTTGAGAGTGACGTAGAGAAATACATATTTTCGATGAAATAGTTGACGACTTCGGGATAACCCATTTAGGGAGTACAGAGAATTCTTTCGCGAGGGGGAGAATCCTATTTCAGTCCTAGTTCAACCCTCTTCGACCTACAAATGTTCAACGCGAGTACGTTCTCAAGAACGGATTACACTGCCCGGGCTAGCTTTCCTTCGAAATTCCAAGAAGCAGGTTTGATTCATGACGGAGCTTAATAATCTTCATGGAAACAGTAATTTCTCGATAACCCGAAGTCCGCGCCTTGCCATATTAAGTAATCCCACTTACTGGATCCGAAACGATTAGGAGGTAAGAGTTCACGATGATCGATCAGCCATCGATAGCTTCTCGTTAGGATCGCGAACTGATTTCTGGCGAATCGTCGAACGTGGAAACCTATGACTTGTGGTCGGAGCGACACCCGGTATATACGGATCCGTTGGGTAGAGTTGTAGAGTGGAGTCTCGGATATCGAGCGGGAGTCCCGGCGAGGGTTGCGCGGGCGCCGACCAACACTCAGGGATCGCGCGCGTATATTTAAGGGGTGGTTTACACGTGCGCAGGCTCCCACCGCGGCGACCTGCCACCTCCAGCGAGTCGCCGAGGTTGGGGGTGAATTTCGAGAGAAACAAAGAGGAAAGTATGGGAGCAGAGACGCGAACGAGCGAACCGATGGGTAGGGCGGCGGAGAAAAGGGGGTGCGGGCACGGGCTGAAGAGAAAGGGGCGTGAAGCTGGACAGTAGCGGCGAGAGAGACGGAGGGAAGTGAAAAAGGAGAGCGACGCGGTTGAAGGGAGACGAACGATGTTGCGGGAGGGACGGAGACGAGGTGAAGTATAGGGCGAAGAACGAGACGGGAGATCCCGAGTGTGCTGTTCCAGAGAAAAGCGGAACATGGAAGAGACGGAGAAAGCCGCGGAGCGTGGTGGAATCGCGAGGAGGACGGAAGACGTCCAATGTCGATGAGGCGGATAGAAAAGGAAGATGTACGAAGGGGCGAAATTAAAGCGAGGTAGCGATCGTACATTGTGGGACAGCGATCGGAGTATGAGAGATAGAAGAAGAATGCGCGAGGGGATGAAACTAGAGCGAAATAGAAATGGTGTGGAGCGCGTAAGAGATGGGAGCGATGCGAGTGCGAGAGGAACGAAGCGTGAGGAGGGAGAATGTACGATGGAGGGAAAGAGAGCATGGTGGAGGAGGTGAGACATGGGTGAGGAGAAGAGGGCGGCCGAGAGAGAGGAACGGAACGGAACGGAACAGGGTTGTCCCAGTGTGCAGCGGGCGGGCATCGCGGCGGGGGCGCCGTTCTGCTGCTCCTGTATATCCATCCAGAATTATATGCACCATCCACCGCATCCTAGCGATCACGACGACGACGACGACGACGACGACGACGACGACGACGACGACGACGACGACGACGACGACGACGACGACGACGACGACGACGACGAGGACGACGACGACGACGACGACGAGGACGAGGACAGTGACGACACCGTTGGAAAGTAGAAGGAGACGGGGGAACAGGAATCCGGCAAAATCGTGCGGGTCGAAGTGTGTNACGACGACGACGACGACGACGACGACGACGACGACGACGACGACGACGACGACGACGACGACGACGACGACGACGAGGACGACGAGGACGACGACGACGACGACGACGAGGATAAGGACGAGGACGAGGACAGTGACGACACCGTTGGAAAGTAAAAGGAGACGGGGGAACAGGAATCCGGCAAAATCGTGCGGGTCGAAGTGTGTCAGAGAAGTGCGAGACTCGCCACGTCGTAAACGACAGTATCGAATAGTTTCGCACATTGGCAATTGATCGTAATTACGCGGACGGTCGTTCCGTTATTTCGTTAACACGGATGTTGTGAAGAAATAATCAAGTGACATTGTTTATTCGATACGAGGGAGAGAAGGAAAAAGGAAGGGAAATAAGAAACATATCGAAGACGGGAAAACAGAGAGACTGCGCGAGGATACAACGAAGACGTTTGTGCGGAGAAAGAAAAGGAACGAGAAAGGGGTGGAAGAAATCGGAGGAAAGATTGGCGTGTAGTAATTGAAGTGACGGTGAGGAGGAAAGCGTACGTAATAAGAAAAAAAAGGGCGGAGAGAGGAGGAAAGTGAAAGGTAGGTCCACTCATCGGAGGGAGCCATCGAAGGTGGAGGAGCATGCGAGAGCAGCTCCTCGGTGTTTCAGCATGACCCAGCCTTAGTAGGGTACCTCTGCTGGCGTACACCCTCCGCGCCGCGACACGATACGACACGTAGAAGGCGGCGGCGGAGGTGGTGCTGGCGGAGGAGGAGGCGGTGGTGGTGGAGGAGGCGGCGAGGAGGACGGAGGGAAGAAAGAGAAGAGAGGTGGTGGAGGACGAGGGGTCGGAAGAGGAGGACGTGGACGGGGAGGAAGAAGAAGACGAAGGAGGAGACGAAGGAGGAGGACGGAGGAGCCGCTAACGACGGCGAACGTCCTCGAGGGTGCGAGATACCAGCACCAGCACCAGCAACACCATCGACGACGATGATCGTGACAGGCGGCGAACGGCGTACATGTTGGCGGAGGAGGAGACGGTTCGTGGTTGCATTCGCCTCGGCCCTACTGGCCCTCGCGATCGGTCCGATGTCGACCAAGGGTCACAGGCCGGTGCCGGACAATCCGATCATTCTACAGACGAGCACCAGCACGACAGTTACGCCCTTCTACGCGGGGCAACACGCGGCGAACGGCACCGTTCACCTGGTCGAGGATAACAACGACGACGACAGGGTGAACGATGGATACAACAGCACGCTTCATCACCACCATCATCAGATGATCGGCGGCAACATGAGCGAGGAGAAAGCGCCTCTCTTCCCCGCTGATCTATTTACCCTCCATCAGAGGCGATCCGGTGCCGTGATACTTCACGTGATGGGTGTCGTGTACATGTTCGTCGCGTTGGCGATCGTCTGCGACGAGTTCTTCGTCCCGTCGTTGGACGTGATCATCGAGAAACTAGAGATCGCGGACGACGTCGCGGGTGCGACGTTCATGGCTGCCGGCGGTTCGGCACCGGAACTGTTCACATCGATAATCGGTGTGTTCGTGTCGTTCGACGACGTCGGGATCGGCACCATCGTCGGCTCGGCGGTGTTCAATATTCTTTTCGTGATCGGCACGTGCGCCATATTCTCGCGTACAGTGCTCAGCCTCACATGGTGGCCGCTTTTCCGCGACTGCAGCTTTTATAGCATCAGTTTGCTCACCCTGATCTATTTCTTCCGCGATAATTATATTTACTGGTACGAAGCCCTCGTGCTTTTCTGTTTCTACTTGGCGTACGTGAGTTTTATGAAATGGAACCAACCGATGGAGAAGATCGTCAAGAGACTGATCTCCAGAAATAAGGTGACCAGGGTTAGGTCCACCGATCAGCTGATGCCCTCGGTACGTACGCAGCGTCTATTGTTCCGCAAGCTTACGTTGAAACACGGTACGCACACGTGAAGTCCGATTAATGCGCGATTCTTATCCCGAAATGGAATCGAATCTCGTTTTCGCGTGTCACGAGTTTTCCCCCTTTCTCGTAGGCGCGCCAGGATCGATCTCTGCCCCATGACCCGTGTTCTCCATAGTTGTTTAATCGCATTACTCGTTCCTACTCCGTTTGGTTTTATATCCTTATAGAATAGGTATCTTGTCGCCTGACTATGTGCATACCCAACCACTTTGCCTACTCGCACGGCTATTCGTAGGCGGTGTCTCGTCTCGCTGACAGACATTCCCAAACTCGTTTTCTCATCGATTCTTACCATTCTCTTTCTTTCTTTCTTCTTCTCGTGCAAGGAATTAGGCATTGGGGCCGCGACGTTGTCTACGGTTATCGAATTCTCTACTTCGGTCTATATTGCGTTGCACTCATACTTCTTCCATTTTACCCGGGATGTTGCGATCGCTTTTAATCGACCGATCTCCAACTCCGTACTTCAGTTAATACAATAGGATTTGCGGTGAGGCCGTTTTATTACTCGCTTGAATATCAGCTGATGTGATTTAATCGTCGTCCCATCTATTTTCTTCTTCGATGCATCCCCCCCTCCCCAGTAATTCTCAATACCGACGGGCAAAAAATGTCTCGTTCTGAATGTAAACCAGGTGAAAGCAGGATTTTCATTGCGACAAAACCCTTCGCTTCGGATCATTGCGCGCTCTCGACGCGATTCACGCTTCGCGCAAGGTCGATCTCGACGAATAAATTGAGTTCGTTACGCGCTTTGTATCCAACAACGCGTTTAATTATCAAGTCGGTTTTTTCCATATAAATCCTGACGTATTTTAATTAGAGAAGTTCGATGAAATTACTGACAGTTATTTCTCCTTGTTATCTATTGCATTCTTTCAATTTGAAGTCACTATTCCTAGTTCTGATGCGCTAGGTGAGTCGATAAAAAAATAGTCCCGTGTACATTTCTCAAGTAAATTATTCGTGACAGTCAATTATAAAAATACATTTCAGACAGATATTTGTTTTGTCGTGTACTAAAAATTGCAATATGCATTTAGTTTTGATATTGCGTACATTTTTATGCGTTACTTTTATTTTTTTTCATTTTCAATGCATAAAATAATAATCTGAAATAATCGAGTATTCGTTTGTTCTAGTTTTTGTTTTATGAAACTTGTTTATTTTAATGCAAATAGATCGAGCTTGTGTTTTAACAATTCAGGAGGAATCATAATAAAATGAGTAAATACTGTTATTTTAGATAACATACCTTACTGACTCACTTTGCACGTCAGCTTTGGGACTTAGAGTAGAAATTAGTCCTGGGAAAAATAGTCTGAGTTTTTGGACATCGTTACTCTTTCTGGTACGATCCACGTGAACAAAAAAATTGGCAATATACACCGTGAAACGTATGAACATGTATACGACGTATACCGTATAAACGCGAATAGATAAAACAGTTGAACCAATCGAACTTTTCCATGTCCGTTTATTATTTGCAATTTATGTCTATCAAGAATGGAATTTTGGATTCGTCGACAACAAAAGTTGGATCGATACTGATAGAAAATTAAATACAATTCGTTATCGGGAGTATTGCTCTGTGTCTCGAATCCGGAAGCAGAGACTCGCGGTGAATTTACGTATCGAAGCGATTTTCGATTCTTCCCTTGTGACCAAAATCGATTGATCAATCCGGAGAGCACCTAGCATTGACGGTCGCGCTTTTGAGCCCGTGTTTTATTACTGCCGTAAAAATCCTCATCGCTTTCTCTTGATATGGGATAAAAAATATGATAGGACGATCGCAATCAAGAACAAGGATTCTCGCGAACTTTGATGCCGTGCGGGAATCTAGTTTAGCGGATCGAATAAAAATTTCCGTTTTTATTAGATTTTTATGATTCCAAATAATACGAACTAAGCTAAAATTACTTTTTTACGATTTTAGAACTGTTATTATTAAACTTTAATTCTCGCAATGATTAATCAAAATTTTCAAGATTATGCTATCCAACACCTAATATGGTACGCGACTGAATAATCTTTAAAACTATGATACAATGAGAAATTTAATAGAATCATTCGCACTAAAGAACAATGACATTTATAAAGGGTAAACCTTACATAGAATGTACCACGGTGGCTCTAAAAATTTCGTCGTAACACGACTACCGGCGCGTTAATTGCATTATCGAGATTGCCGGCCAATGAAGGGGTGAATCTACCCTTATTACAAATGCGAACGGCTCAGTGTCGTGAGACAAGGCCATAAACTCTCCGCTCGTTGAAAAAAGAAGCAGAATAGTCAGTCACGAATCCCGATGCGAGCGCGATATCTCGAGTGGAATCGTCGCGGCCAATTATTGCGCTCCGCATCTGGCTTTACGCCACGTTTTGCGAAAAGTTCTCTCGTTTAAATCGCCCTCCCCGTTAATACCGTTCGAATACCGAAACGCAGCTGTCAATCAGCCGCAACGTCGAGGGCGTGAAATATAATTCTCTTATTGACACTGATTAGCGATCGCTGAAAACGGAAGCCCGACACGCTAATGACTGCATAATTGTGTACGGATAGAGCCACCCGCGTCGATCGGAGTTTATGCTACCCTGCCACTTATTACTATCGATGGGCAGATTTAGCACCGTTATTGCGTTTGTCGTAATCTCCTTTTTTTTAGTCGTGTTTAATTGTTTTGGTGTATAATTACTTAGTCATGCATATAAATTCAAATAGGTTAACTCGGAATCTTGAGATAATTATTGAGGTTGACAAATTTCATGGAGGTTACAATTTTAGAATTATATGTAATATGCTCGTAAAATTATTGGCGATAGATCTAAAAATACAATCGCAATGTTGCGACGTAAAATAGAAGTCGGGGTGAACCTGTAAACAGCGAATTGGAGATTTTATCTTCGTGTGACGATAAATAAAGTTTACACTTCATGGTAAAACGCGAGGACTAATAAGAAAAATGACTTTTGAAAAGGCAACGTTCGCGACAATTTGTAAACGATGTACGATCAGAAATATCATTCTGGAGTATCGTTGTTCAAACATCCAATTCGTCACTATCTGTACGCAAGCCATTGAGGAGCTATGTAAAATGTTTGTTCAAGAGACAATCAATAACGTCGTATTTCTCGAGGAACACGCGAATTTGTTTAGACAACGTAGCGTGTTACGCGTTTCAATCAAATATGGAAGTAGAATTTTACTTCGCGAGTCGCGGCGAAGGAAAATAACAAGTAATTGAGAGATTAATCCTCCCATTACTAAGAACGAGATACGTCGCTATCATTATGTCGATTGCGTGATATCCGCCGTCGTAATTCCTCTCCTCAATGAACGAAATATTAGGCTGACAACTAAATAATTTTATTATTTTCCTCAGTCGTAAAAAAATTGGAAAACGAAAATTAAAAAATCTGTTCTTGTCACATTTTATTGAACAAAATATCCGAATACAGTACATGAAATTTTTATTTTTATATAAAATGTATCGAAACACGGTGTGATAGATACAAATAACTAAACACAAAGAATAGATCAAAAATATGTTATTTTATGCTAAGTGACACGAAATTTTTTATAGCAAGTACAGCGAACTAACTATTAGATATCTTATCCATGATAATAAAAGTATTAAAGCTTCAATCAAAATGGTTGCGAGACATATGCATAGACGTCGGGAGCATTCGATACATTCGTTCAAAAAATAGAAGGAGAAAGTTCGTAACCAGGCACTTTAATCGGCACGCCTTTGACTCCTCTCATCATGCCATCCGTCTGTTCCATATATTGCCATCTTTTTCCGGTGACCGTCTGTCCTCCTCGTGAAATCTTCCTTCCTCGGGCGAGTTACGGCATTGCAGTGTGCAGAAGCCCTCCACCCATCGTCGAATCGATTCGACAGAGGCCCTTCCACACTTAACCTCGCCGTCTCAGCGATATATAGCGACTGCAAAAAGTTATTTGTAGGTGTACCGGTCTGTGCGCCCATTTCTTTTATCTTTCACGCTACGGTTAATCCTTTGTCGGGTCTAATGGAAATTACGCATCGTGCTCAAAAACGTGTCGTTTTTGCGCCCTGTCACGTGTTCTCTCCGTGACAGGAAATGTAAGTAAAGTCACAATCGAAATCGTAATCAGTAGCAGGATCGAATTAACACCTCAACTGCATTGTATTTAATACTAGGACAGATAGTATGTAATACTTGTATTCATGAAGAATAAAAGATTGTTGCATTGCTAAAAAGTAATTCGAATATAAACCAAGGAATAATTATTATTAAAAGAAAGTGAGTGTACACTTGCACTTGGTCCTTTTGCAGTCCCTATAATATCGTCTCGTGCGCGCGTCCTCTCTCTCTCTCTCTCTCTACAGGTTTGTATAAAACATAACTTGATCATATTCACGGCTGAGTTACCGGCAATCTACCTACATAATTCGATTGATCAGACCAGGTTTAAAGAGTGTGTTTCGAGAATGCCGACGAACGCAGGGGATGCTAATAATATAATTAACCGATGGTCTCGCCCGTGAGCGTTCTCGAGCGAGACCTAACGTTTACGCGATGTAAACATTCGTGATTTTTCAAAGATATCAACAGAGTTGACTCTTAATTTTCTCGTTCGAGTTGAACGCTTCGATAAATTAATTTCCTCGCTCTCCATCCCGGAGAAAAACATAGTAAGTATCGACAAAGAAGCTGTAGGCAGGGATTGTACGATGGTACGAAGTTTACTCGTAAAACTAGATTCCGAAGTTTTTTTTAAATTTAAGAAACTTTTATCTGAAAAATCGAACTATAGTTAAGACAGGCTTTGTATACAGAGCCAGGGAGGTTGTACGTGTATGTCATTGTGTAGAAAAATCGTGATTCCCTGGCATAAAGGAAATAGAAGTAGCGGAAGTATTTCCTCGAAATAAATTAGTTTGAAATCAATTGCATTCGCGTGCTCTTGACGTTACATTACGTACCTCTCACTGCTCGCTTCGCGTTCCTCTGCCCATTGCTTTATTTTCGTTACTATTAGCGTGAACAATCGGTTTCTATCGAATGGAACCGAAGTTCGTTCTAAAGAACAGGTAAAAAGGATTTGCTTCGACGGAAGAAAGTGAGATTAACGTTTATAGTTACAGTCCCCGATTGTCCACTCGATTGAAAGAAAAATTTCGTTTACCTCTCAATTAGCGATACCCGACGTACGTGATTTTTTATTCAAATTTTTTCATAATTTGTACGAGTTACGACTCGTTTTATTGTTTGTATTTAATGTACATATATCAGTTGATTTCCCATCATAAGAAATTTCATGTGAATTAAGAGAGTGCTTATCAAACTATATAGAAGAATTATGGTAAACGGATCCTTATTAAACCGTCAGGCGAACGTTTCCGAGGAAACGGAGAAAAGAAAATGAGAGGAAAATTGTTTCCAATCCAACGTCGTCGCCGGTTTTTCTCTACGGGATAAAAAGAGAGTATTTTCGTCTGCTAATGATAATGCACGGCCGAGATTCTTTTGTTGAAATATCGATTCGCGAGCTCGGAAATTCGTCCTGTTACCTTGACCAATGACATTTCCGCGCGCGTTTTCAGAAAAAAAGATATGCATTTTTTCACCGCGCGTCGCGCACCGTTTCCCCTCCATTTACGAAACAAAAAGAAGGAGCAAATCCATGAATGCGCACGTGACAATCGATCCGCAAACAAGCCTGTCGCTAATAATGATAATTGACATGGGAAGCGTTCGTGTTTCCATGAGAGAAAAGAGGTCGAAGGGAGAAAAATTTTCATGCGAAATATTCATTTTTCGGGGAAAAGCGAATGGTTTTGTTCTCCAGTCCCTGACGATTCCTCGAAACGTCAAAGGTCGAGCGAAATGGAAATCGCGAATCGTTGCGTATGAATCCGATCGCGTCATAGCCCACAGGCGCGATTCGATCAGCCACCCTTTTGACTTATCCTATCGATTCGAGTAGGACGAGAAGTTACGATCGGTCAAATCTATTTTGGGACGATGAAGAAAATCGGGGTCAAGCGTCCCTGCGTTTATTAATCTCTCGGTTCGTCGAGCTTTGATAAAATGATCACGATAATTAATATGGAGTCGGTCAAGGGATAATGTTGAATTTCTGCTATGTATGCTGATCTTTTCGTACAAAAACCAGATTTTCGATTAGTACAGTACATATGTAATAGGTAAACTCATCCTTCTCGAAGCTCAAGGATTAAACGAAAAATTAATTTTTCTTATACGGGATGATGGTATCTGATTGTATCTAAATTTTCTCATCATCTTATATCTTAAGTTTAATTGAATACGGACAGCAAATCTGGTTTGAGAATTACAAATAAAGTGTGTAGTACCTACGTATTGATTAGCATTCTAATTAAATAATGGTGCTCCGTTCGGTTTGTACAAAGTGGAACGTGCAAATTTGTCTCGAAGACGAAAGTTCGATTGTCAGTAAACAGTTTTAAATAGAGGAAACCGGCGCGGATCCATACGCATTTGCATTTCCAAACGAACAATCAAGAACGCGGTCTGATCCTGATTGCTGCTGCGGAAAGTCTGCAACTTTTCCTAATTAAATTCCCACGCATTGTCACGGTCTGGTTTCGCCTATGGTGCGCGTGCACACACCCACGCGATCAAAGTTGCGCGCGCGCACGCTTTTGTGTTTCCCCAGCCGAGACCGGACGAAACCACATAACTTGGGTTCGTGCAAAAATGATCGATTCCGGGGCAACGCCGAGGCCTGACTAATATACGTCCCGCATATTTCACGGCCCGGGCATCCTCGACGAGGGAACGCGCAATTACGGGATTCTTCGTTCTCGTTAAGGGGCGGAAGAGGCACGAAAACTTGGCGCAACGTTGAAACTTCAGCTCAAAGCGAAAACCTTCTCGCCTTGGATACTCGCTAGTAATCTAATCTGCCTGTCAGAACGCTTAGCTCGTGGAACATTTCTCCCCGTTTCTCTGCTCTTTCGTACCATTTTTAACGAGCCGAATTTGTGTCCGCTTTCTTTTCCACTCGCAGACAACTGTATCAGTTAAAGTATCTTTCCATCTGTAATTCTAGCTCGAACTTTATTGGTTCATCGGCTAGCAGTTATCAAGAGCGTATTCACTGAATTCGATATTGATTCACCCGGGCAATATTGGCTTTACCTAAATCGTTCGCGGTCTTCTTCCACTCGCTATCCTAATTTGCATTTCCTCCTCTGAAAAGTCGTCGAGTCGGTCTTCACGTTAATAACTCGGTAAGATAACCTTTAGCAATACGACGAGTACTTAAATAAATAAAATGTGTCCCTTACCGAATTTCATGGGACTCTTTTACCTGTAAGCTATTTACGTGTTCACGTTCGCGAACGTTCTCATTCAAAAATAGTTTGTTCAACTTTAATAGGAATCGGGACACGCTATAAGAACTTTTCCTTTGCGCGTCAAAGATGGAAGGACCCAGCCGTGCGAGATAGGTTTTCCATGCGCAGTTAAAACCACAGCAAATACACTGATTTCCTGTCAAACAGGTCACAGTTACTGAACCAACATCTTTAAAATGTCATCGACCACTCATTGCGTCCTCATACTTAGCACTGGCTGTTTCTCTCGACTAGATTTGGGCATGGAAGAAACGAACAAAATTCTATAACTCTCATAATACTGGGTTAACTCGAACAACGAACGAATGAGCGATTAACAAATCATCAGAGCCATTATTCAGGATCTCTATTGTTCGTTACCGCAGCATGCATGTATAATTTGCCCAAACTCTTGACGAGAACTTCCCTAACCCCTACGCTTTGTCCTATGCAAGCTTGCGAGATATGCCGTGAGGAGGAGAACGAGTAGAACAAATCGCATCGCATTTCGGGAAACGAAAGAGATGCCACCGCATGCCACCGCGCCGCCCCGCGCGGCGCTGTATCGATCGAAGGTCGCAATTATTTGCACGACTGAAAGTAAGTTTCAAGGATTTCGCTTCTCTCGCTGCCTAGTCTCCCCCTCCCCCCACCTTATTCTTCACTTTTACTTATTTCCACCACTTTGTTTTCTACCCTCCCGCCCCCTTTTGCCCGCTAATTGACCCGCGACCTTCGGCCGACCTCACGACACCGCATACTCTTTCTTCTCCTCGACGCGTGAAGACGAACGCGCTTGCACGTTTCGGTTCGAAACGCAAAATCGAGGGTACAAAGTGAACGAATCCGAGGAAGATCGAGGAGGAAACGATGATTTTCACGGCCAAAATTAATGCCCACGATTTCATTCGGAAAGATCGCTGTTATTTTAACCGATTTGCATGACAAGTCTCATTGCGCGCCATGAGGATAAATAAAAACTACAATTGAATTTCAACGGTCTCGCGGTTGGTCCTATCGAGCAGACAATGCGATGAATATTCCGCTCAGGGATGCAAATGGGTTAATCGAAAGCAATTTTTCACTGTTCACTTTGTACTCGCATTTTGTCGTGTATCATCCGAAACGAATCCACGAATTCGTCCTGATCTCTGTGCACAACTCGATGTCAACCGCTTATCGCGAACACTGCATTGTCGACCTTTCTACGTGCGCGCGTGTCTGTGCGTGTGTGTGTGTCCCGCTTTTCGCGAGATCATCACGAATCATCGACAAACCGATTAATATATACGTACATGCATACATACTTACATACATACTCGTTTTCGTCGTTACTGTGATTGTAACTGGGTGTTTCTTGCTTGCAGCACCAGAGCGCCGCCCAGGCATTGGTGAGTCGCATGTCTCTATCTCTTTTTTCTTTCTCTTTACCTTTACTTATAACTTGCACCTCACAGCTGGAATTTATTAATCCCATTTTTTGTCAAACTGTGATATATTATAAGATTTTTTAATTTAAAGAACATGTAAACGCGAACGCACCATGCAAACATTGCAAAGATATTTCTCAATCAATTCTGGTAGTTTTTATATTTGTTCTAATGATTTAGCATGTATGAAATAATTGTATCACTTATTTTTCCTAATTTACGTAATTGAATGATCATTTCTCACGGTTCAATACCTGGAGTCCAGTAAGCAACTATAACGTTAGCAAGTATCTCCGAAACGACAGTTGGCCTCTTTTTTTAAAGATAAGTTCATTCAGGACAACGAACTTAATAATGTATCCAAAGAATGATTAAAATCTAAAAGGTTAATCTGTAAATTTATCGTTATAAATCCATTCTTTGACAGATACACGTTTGTGAGTAAGCCTTCCTCGTGTCGAGGTGTTAATCGTAAGTTCCCACCTCGTGGA
>SHCU01000039.1:274444-290865 GCA_004307685.1 Ceratina australensis
ATTTATTTCATATTAACAATTATTATTTTATATTGAAGTCGAATTTGAAATCATTTTTAGCTGTCAGTCAAAGTAAAACATTCAACGAATTTTGTTAAATAAGAAACAAGGATTGAGGATAGGATTGGCAATTAATAAAACATGAGGAAAAACTTAAGTAATTATTTGGCTGCTTTAGCAGATTTATTCTTATTTATTTAATAAATCCTGACAATGAGATCCACAAAATTGTTAGCATTTATTATTAGCTCGCAGATTTGATGGATTTGTATGAAGCACAAATAGTTGTACAAAGCATACGTCAATATGCAAAAATATAGAGAACATCAATATTCATTGTTGCGAATATTAAACTTTTCTTGAAGGATAAAACAAGTTCCAAGCTGCAATTCATTCTCGAAGCTAATAACACAGTTGTGTTTTGCATAAAAATCTGCAATCTACTTATTAGCCTTTCCAGTAAAAGGAGCTATTTGACGCACGATTTCCAACGATTCAAATTAACGAACAACATTCTCAAAGAGGTCCATTTGTCTGATGGTTGATACGAAAAATCGAGGGGAGGTAAAGAAATTCAAGTGCACAAGGCACAGAAAAGAAGTTCTTATCCCGATGGAAATTTCGTTTACGCGACCTCGTTGTTACCTCTTCGGACTTTAGCAGCTATGCCAGTTTCTGATCTATCTCTCTTTCATGAAGCACCCTCACTCGATTCGGGATGCAGTTCCGCGCACACGAGAAGTGGCAACCGCAACAAAAAAGAACCGTTTATCCACGCCCTCAACCCCGTTCCCTCATAATAGATGCATACGTAGACACGTACACGTTCATACGTCTTCATATATGTGTACATTCTGACGTATTACAAAGTAAACGGTAGAAGTAGAAAGAGAAAATAAAATTGCTCGGTTAAAAAAAGATAATCGCCCGTAACTAGAAAACCATTTTCGATACATTTTTTCTATCCGACAATCTAACCTGTTTTTTATAAATATGCCAAAAATTTGTAGTATATTCGGATAGATGAATTTACTTAAAAAATTAATAAAAGTTTTTTCGGGTGAGAATCTTGTACGGAAATGAATCAATCTGTTTCAGAAGACAAGGATTTCCTTATAAGATTTGCAGCCGAACATGTTGTCCTTTATTGCATATTCTATGTGAGAAAAGTTGCGATTTTCTATAATAACAGGAACTAGGTCAGGAGTAAAAGTTGTGTAATTGCGGGTCTATCGGTTCCAATGGCCGATTCCGAATCAGAGCTGTTCGCGAAGAACGGAGGGAATGGAGATAGAGCTCTATGTATATCATACCCAGTTTCTCAAACCGAACTACTCGGAGTAAATTCTTCTTTTTTCTCTTCCATGAATAGTTTTCTATCAAATTTAATTAATGCTTAAAGCTCACCAAGTTATCTCTCATTATCATAACTCATATCAATGAGTTTCGCTTGAAATCGTCGCGAGATGTCTGAAAATTATCTTCATCGATGCCACTTTGTGTTACAATGTCACGTCATGTACAAATATAATCTTAAAGAAAAGATTGTTACAAACAAATATTTAATAAATAATGTTGAAAAATGTTAATCATAAATAAAACTGTTTTTCAACTTGTCGCAATGAGAAAATAGAGCCAATCTAAAATTCTCCAGATTGAAGAAAAGGTAATTCGGTTCTTATCGAAATGTGTGTGTTATTTGCATATCATCCATCCCATTGCTCTTCGAAACTTCGTTTCGAAGCGTTGAAACGACTGCTTCAAAGAGGTTCGTTCGTGGGTTCTCTACTTTCGAAGAGAGCAGGTAAGAATTTATTCGTCCCCAGAGCTCCATCCTTCGATCTATTTTCACAACTTTCTTCTTTTAATTCCCTCTTGCTTCGGTCCGTCGTTCTTAAAAATTGTTACTTTATCTCGGCTCAAAAGTATCGACTTATTGTCTTCGTTTTATGGAGATCCAGCCATTCCGTATTTTGGTGAACTCTATTTAACATGCGCACCGTAATATGATAATTTCGAACCGCGAATCACGTAATTACGTACATGGGTTTGTTTGAGCGAAACGGCTGATAGGTTGACAACAAAGGGAAGCGGAGTCGCACAATTCCGTGACACTTTGATACCGGAATTCGGCGCGCGCTATCCGCTTGGCTCTCGATTATCTGCTACACTGCATTAAGTGTACCATACGATAATGTTACTTAAAAGTAACATTATCTTTACTTAAAAGAAAAACTGTCGTAAACAATACAGGAACAATTCAATCACAGCAGTTATGCTGTAAATAAAACAGTTTGAAATTAAGTATTGGCAGTTAACGTATATTTCCTTCGTATTTCAATGTTAATTCAATAATTACGACCAAGTGCTCAATTTTATTTTTCTGTGCCTATGAATTATCATTACAAAATATAAATGAGATTTATTGATTTAGAATTTCCAAGTAAAGTAGTAAAATTATCTCTCGTGTACTACTAATCCTGATTTCGATGATAAAACGAAGTTACTAAAACAGAATTGAGTAATGCCGTCATATTGAGCAAGAATTAATCAATTAATAATGATAACAATTTCAAAATTAATGAAAAATAATAAAAAAATTGTATCGGACATAGTGCTATCGGTGGCGGTGAATCCATATTAGCATCCACAAAATGTGTTGCTTCTCGTCGGTTAATATAATTTATAATGTGCAAGCCACCCAGCCTCTATCCCCTTCTATTCCTCTCGCAGTTTATGATATTTATTGCTTCGTAAATGGCCGCAACCGCTGGCCATTTCTGCTCGCTAGAGTTAGTTGTTGATTATAGGCCGCAATATTATCCAACCTAGAAGGGATGAGAAGTTTCGATTGTCATTGGACGTTCCGCTTTTGTTCCCCGTTTTCCTGGGGAAAACGCCAGATAACAGTGTGAGCGTCTACTAACTTTTTTGACATGCGCGATTATTCGATGCTCGCATGGAAACATGCTGCTATACTCTTTTTAGAGGAATAATTATAGGAAAAAGAATGGAACACCTGCGATACGTTTTTCCATTGCGAACTGATAACATTGATTGACAGAAAGAGCATCAAGCTAATACCTTTATTGTATGACCTAGAGTATAAAAATATAGAGATTCTTGTCAAAAGAAAAATTGTAGAAAAACGGGGCTGCAAATTATAAAATGCAATAAAAAGTTTTTATGATGTCAATTCAGAAAATCATATCTAAATTGATATTTCTTGTACATTTCAAAATTAAGTGTTT
This sequence comes from Ceratina australensis, assembly GCA_004307685.1. Classification (NCBI taxonomy): domain Eukaryota; kingdom Metazoa; phylum Arthropoda; class Insecta; order Hymenoptera; family Apidae; genus Ceratina; species Ceratina australensis. Next base: position 277,696 of record SHCU01000039.1, read on the forward strand.
ATTTATGCGTACGTACATACAACGAACATCCCTGCATAATAATGTGCATTCTGTACGTTATTACTATAACGTATATACGTTAAATATGCAATCTAGTTATTCATTTAGAAAACTGATAATTTCATGAAATGTTTCTAACTAACGACATTGTACGAGCAATCACAATAGACTGACTTTACACCGTTGTACGATTTTCAATACGACGTAAATACATAGACGTAACAAATAGACGTAAATAATTTTAAATTAATTCTCGATTACTCGAGGATCGACCTACTAAATAATAGAAGAGAAAATTTCATTTAAAGCAGCTTAAAGATGGCTCGTAGTCGGGTCTAGGCAGGAAACGTTCTTGGATAGAGACTCTGGCGGCGAATCGAAACCAGACCGATCATTTATTTACGTATATTCCGCTGGGTCTCGGGTCTGACAATGAATGTATGCGGGCGCACGTTAACGCGCCTCTCTGTACGTATTCGATCCTTTAACATTAGCCGATGTTCCATTCATGCCTCAAAGAGGCTTTCCAATTCATCGGCACCCGCTGCTCTCCGCCTTTGTCCCTTTTGTCTCACGACACCAGCAACGGTCTTCGCGTTTTAGATTAGGAAGCAAAGGAAAATGTCTCTGGTCTCGCGCAAATTATTTTCCCAGAATAACGACTTTCTCTCGCGACCTTTGATGTACATACGAATGTACAATAACTTGAAAAAGTGTTGTCATAGTATAAACGTTGCACAACATGTTTAGCTACGATAGGGAAAATTTTAAGAGCTGTAAAAATATTATCAACTGGAGACAAAAATCGTATGTTTGTGCGACTCAACTTTCTGGTTCATAACAAATTATTCTGGCTGACAGTAGCTTTTAGATAATAAGAACCCCAGACAGTAGGCAGACAGTTTGGGTACCATGAAGTCTAAAGTTTAGTCCCCAACACGTTTTATGAAGTAAAGCTTTATACGAATATTTAGACACAATTTTGTACTTTAGATTTTTGCTTTATTTTGCTTTCTAGGTTCTCCTCATTGTTTCAAGTTTTTTCAGTTACTTTTGCCAGTTACTGTACGTATAATTAAAAAGTTTTTACGTTCGCGTCCTACATAATTGATTTCCGCAACCGCGGTCGGCTTGAGTACCTCGTCGAATATAGTTACTTTGGGCGTTATTTGACCCAATTGTGCTACCATCGACGGCTACGAAATATTTTAGTCACCTACCTTTCCTAGAATTATGTTGTTCGGATTTTCGAAACAAAGGGACCTCGTGGACAGGACATCTGTCATAAAAACGGATTCATTTTTTTACTATCTTCCACTCTCGCAGTAACGTAATTTTATTTTTTAAATTTAGCCCTAGGTTGCCTTATCTCTACCATTCCAGCCCTTCGCTATGTTCGAAGGCCTCAGAAATATCAAGGGCCGATCTCAGACTCGATCAGCCGTAAAATCGTTTCATTACAAAAATAAGCCGAGCGCTGTTATACAAACACGGTATAATAGTATTGACAAAACTTAAACTGCGGGCTTATAAAATAATTTATGATCAATTTAAAAAAGTGAAATTTAGATTCAACTCTATTTTATCCGTGACATGTAACTATTTGCATTGTACATTTTTGTACGTTACATGCACTTCTCATATCTTTCTTAATTTAAGTTTTTTAAGTCCGCAGTCTAATAATAATGTGTTATAATTTATTAGTACAAGCTGACGTGATGTACTTGGAACTAATTTGAAAAATATGTAAATTATGAGTCCTTATTTTTCTGTGTAAGACGAATCTCCAATTGCCTCGGTTATAGTTCCTTGTTAGTTTACTAAAAAATAAGAATCACGTTTCTTTGTCCGTTTCACGCAAGGGAATCCAAGAGCTTGTTTGTTGAAAACACTCGTCCTTGACGATGCCTTCGCAAAAGATGTAACAATCGAGTGCTGACGCTCTGTATTATGCGAATGTGACGGAGAAGCATGTTCAAATGAATCCCAGGACTCACAAACTGGTGTATGTATATTCGTCCATGTTTGGCTAAACGGGTGCACTCTTGAAATATTGCCAGCTACGATAAACGCCTACGTTCTCGTGTTCAATGCCGAACCGGTCGTGTTGCACATGAAAAGAACCAAGTGGAAAGAAATAAAAAAGTAAAAGAGATGGGAACCGTACGCCCAAAGAATAGCCTATTTTACTTGCTTAAACATTCGCGCTGCATTTCCTACCTGCTTCGATCCGTCCCTTGTTTTGACGTTTCAGCTGAGGGATAGTGATGTGAACGAATTACTTGTGATACCTCGATAGTCTCGATTATTCGAGTACCTGGACATCATGATATACTCGAATATAAAAAGACAATCTGTGAGATTCTATTTGTTACTTCTCATGGGCTGGCGTCGATTTTATTCGACCTCGAGAAGAGTTTCAATTTTGCGATACAGTTCTGCGAAGGATATTTTGATTAATGCAAGGAGGGGGGCTGAATGGAGAAACGGGCTGAAATTATGGCGTCACCGACAAATGGCTATATTTCTATTAGTTGGCACACGCTGCCCGGTTCCTTGTTGCCTCCCATCCTTCTAATGAATAGACGACTTACGTTTAATTAACTGTAATTCCTTTACCGATACGAGTCATTAAGCGCCACTTCGTCTGACGTACCATGTTTCCATCAACCTCCAGTAAATTTTCTTTTTATCCTCGCAATCTCCGTATTTAATGATTTTTTGTGAATTAATCTATCGAGTTAAACGTTGCACAATAGTTTCGTTTCATATAAAAGAAGAAATATTATAGAAAATTCTACTTTCGATCAAATTAAAAAACGATCATCAACGTTTTAATCTGATTACCTCGTTTTGAAATATTCTTAAAATTGATGTCCATTATGATCGTTATCAGGTAAGTAGTTACATATTACGTGAACGATTACACAAATTGTATCATGAGTACACGCGGAATCTCTATTTTCTGCTAATTCTCTATACACCATCTTCACCGCCGTCCTCGTTTCGCAGCTTATCCCCTCGTCTGTCGAGCCTCTACGTTCTACACAACTGGTGTGCATTCACACGTACACATCGTTGACGTTAATTGCGCGACGCGAGATCTCGTCCCGACTCATTTGTCCACCGCCCTTCCCGCATCATTCTTCCCTTTCGTCGCGCCCGAGTTTCCCGGGGTTTCTTTTTTTTTTCTCGTATTCGCGAATCTGGGCTAAGGTCAGGGTATATCTGACGTTCGCGGAACACGTGATCGTGGATATGCACGGGTAACACGAAAACGCACGCCAGGAACCTCGTAAAGAACGCTCGACGTTTGCGAGCCAGACTAGGTTAAGCTTTCGAACACGTAAATTCTGTATGATAATATTCGTAACATGCCGTGCGCGCAGCTAAGAAAGTCGTTTCGAGTGTTTCCCGTTCGGCATTAACCGGGTAAAATACGGTCAGCGGTCTTAAACTCTTGACCTGATCATCAAAACGAATGCACCCACTACTAATTATAACAGAGGCCTCAAAGATTGTGTAAAATAAATATTTCTTTAAATTAATATTAAATCAGTTCGTATCGAATCGGTCGTAATATTTCAATTGCTTTCATTTCATATTTTGCACATTTTCCGTAGGATAAAATCATATGGCTCGGAATAAGTGTATATCGTTTATAGCTCGTAGTTACTAATACTGGACAATTCTCTTTTCCCCGGACACACTAACATTATCGCGATACGAAATAAGGTAGATGATCAAGCTCGATTAAAAAGTTGAGAAATGATTATTCCTAGTTCTAAATTCGATTACTCTCAATTGGCTCGTGCAGCTAGCATGCTGGCTAGTTATGACCATCGACGTCTGATTCGATCACGCGAAATCTATAATCGCGAACATTATTCTCGAATAATTAATGAAAACATCGTCCGTTGTTCTTCAATTAAATGACTATGCGATAGATCGAAATCGCAAGAGATGTATTTTCCATCTTCCATTTTCCTATCGATTTGTTATAAAACAGAGCCGCGATTTTCATTTCATTCGAATGAGGGTAACAAAGTGTATGAAATAATTCTGTGAAGGATAAAAGTTTCTTTCACAAAATTATAAAGACAGAATATGACCAATTACATTTCTCTATATTAACGAATCATCGTGCGGAACAATCGTGGAGGCTGATGTAACTCGAGACATTCTGAGATGTAAGTTAACCGCAGGGCGTAGTTGAACGTAGGGATGGAACAATCGAGTTAACTGTTATTAGTCAACCATTGGAATAAGCTGCTTACCTCTCATGCGATTAGACTAACACCTAACTCTCAAATGGCCATTGGCAATGGCAATTCAAGAAAGCTGAAAACGATCATATTTGTCTGATTTATCTGTAGCGGAAAGAAACGAACAAGAGATTACAGCCATACCCACTTCCGTGACAATGATCTTCGTATGTGTATATTAAAATATAGTGAACAGCTATTTAGAGCAAAATAACTTCTCTACTACTATTTATCTTCTGTAAATAATTTTCAAAAAATCAACTTATTCATCGTGTACTGAAACTCATTAAATAACGAGAATGTTATTAAGAGTCATTTTTTTTAGATTGCAAGTGCAGATGGAGAAGTTAAAAACAAAAACTTCCACTTTTCTGCTGTACATCTGTAATAAAGTAGTTCCTCCAATTTTACAAATGGATTCAAATCCAATAGGAACAAAATCCGTACATTATTATAAGGAGTATACGAATACTTTCATACGCAGCAAATGTGATGCGTCACGCGGTTCGTGTCTCCAGTATTATTCCGCCCTATTTAGTACTCTTCAATTCGACAACCCGCTCGTGTGTACTCACGCGTGTACACGAGTCTGCATGCCAGTTTTGTCTCGTAACAGTGACGTAGCGGTTCGCTCGCATTTTATTTGGCCGAAGCGTTTGCTCGCAATCTCTTCCCTTCTCTGCGTCTTCTCGCATCGATATTTCCGTGAACAAATACCTATACAACGAGAATTCAGAAGGAAAGGGACGGAAAGAGTGTTTGTGGTACACCAGTTCGATAACAGTTCCAGAGTTCCCGATTCGCGATCCTCCTGGGGACCGTGAACCATTTCTCGGGAAATCGCCACGGTTACTTTCAGCTGCAACCTTTGTTCATAAGTCTCAGGATATTTCTAAATGTCTGATATATATCCCAGTTCAAAGAAAATTACAAATAGCTGATGCATTCATAAGCACGTGTTACTTGTCACAAATGTAACATATTCATATCCAAAAAGATACAGAATGTTGAAAGTGATACAACAAGACAATCGATATAGAGCAATGTTGTCAGCCTTAAAGAGTAAAAATCTATTATAGTTTATTATCAATAAAACGTGCTCCTTATTCAGCAATCTAAACATGTACATATATATATATGTCTAATAGAAAACTATCTTTCTCAATTTCCATCCTCGACTGGAATTATACATTTAACGCCTTCTTGTCTGATCTCGGATTGCCAGCCAGCAGATAAGGAGATATATATCTTCCCGCGGGGTGAAAATTTATATTTTGCACTATATGCGGGTTACGAGAGGGGTCAGGACTTTTGCCAGTTTTCGGCGACAGGCATACCTCGAAGGCTCGCGAGTCGAGTTCATCGTTGCAAGAGTTGCAGACTCACACCACTTCGCCCGAGAATCATCTCCTCGCTTAATCCGACCTCCGAACTTCTGCAATTTTTAACAACAGGAACGAACACTGTGGAGAGAGTCAGCGAAAATCGTGCATCCGTTTGCCAAGGATCCCGTTAAGGAACTCCTGTCATAAGCACTGCCTCAAACTTTTCACCTATATTTTTTAGCTCGCTGCCCACTCGTTTCACGAACACAGAAGTGGGAGAAAAAAATCGAGAGATTGTAATTAATCCCTCAACCATTGAACACAGGAATTTGCAGATATACATAGGTAGACTGCAGGTTTTATAGAAAACTTTTGTATACAGATAGTATAGAAAACGATTTATATGTACATATAATAGAATTGAAAACTGAGCTCGTATTGCAGTGTTTGTATGGTACAGGAAATAGCTGTTTGAAATGTATTCTTGTAACCTGATACTATGGACGTTTTATTTCGCATAAATGTAGTTTTAATTACGTGACGGTTATTTAAGTACTTGACATTGAAGCCTCTGAAGCGAGCGATGTAATTATGCATTCGACTAAACCGAAATATTTTGTGAGAAAATAATTCTTTTTCATTTTTGTTGATTCTATCGAGGATGCCGAAACACCGTACGCCCAACACAATCTAAAAAGCAGCATGAAAGAAAGCTTGCTCAGACAACATCGTAATCTCAGACGCAACTCTTCATAAATCAACAGAACCCTCAGTAGAGTGCACTTTTTGGGGAAGTGGAGCTCGGCAATAGGCGCAAATAACCCGTTTCTCTCTTTTTCTCTTTCTCCCTTCCTCTTCCTTTCTACTATGATTACGAAAATTGTTTAAATTAAAATGGAAATATCGTTCTAACTCGGAACGATTAAATAAGCCGTTGGTTTACCTCGTAGTTTATTTAATCAAGACGTTGCCGAACGGGCAACGATAAATTCAGACGTTGAAAATACACGGTATATTCTCGCCTCGAAGAACAGTTCATTCTTTGAACATTGGAATGAGTTTAAACGACGTCGCTCGAACGTCCCGCGGACGTTTATAACGTTATTCACGATTTCGGCCAAACAGAAAATTTAATATTCCACTCGCGCGCTCCTGAAACTAGAGTAAACCGGATTTTATTGATTTCCAAACGATTCGTATCTGTTGGAAACGCAAATACCGTCATTAAATACACAGAATGTGTCGATAAAAATTACAACCTCGAATCACTCGAGTTGAAATAGATTTGACTCTCTGAAACACTAACTACATCTGTCTTTCATTTCTTCGTAAACACCTTCCATTTTAATTAAACATTAAAGAATATTAAAATTGAATATATTTAAATAATAGTACGTTGATACCAGTAATAAAATATATTGTTTGTTGTACTAATGCTTTTTAACTCGACATGAATTGGAGGTACGTTATGAGTTTGATATACATATGTATTTGTGTTGCCTGTTGTTTCAAAAACATTTCAAAATACAGTTCTTGCTTTCATACTTATATTTGATTAAGATTGTTACATTGTTGCAGGTTTGTTAAGTTTTCCGGATTTAGTTCATCACAGTAATTGTTTATTTCATTTCTCATAATTGCAGTTAACGTTTCGTGAATTTCACTTGCAAAAATAGCTGCAAATATATAGGAGGCGTAAATTCTAATGAATAAACACGTTCGTTTCACACTTAATTTCTCGTTATTACGTTTTTTCGTTTTACGTATCTGTGAGTCAACTACTTAACTACAAGTACTTGCAATCTGCCCTGCTAATTATAATACAATGTTTATTATGTCATGTATCTCCAATATGAACAGGCATGCACATTATCATTTATAAATCCTGAATAGAATATATACATACACATGTTATTATGTGTAACATATTTAATTTGATTTTGGGATATTCCTTTTATATCTCGTTTAATTATATGTTCAATGAATGCTGTCCAATGATTTTTATGACTGTAAATGCACATATACGTGCGTGTCTGTTAACAGAACTGCTTTAACTGATAGATTCAAGATGATACCGTATCATTGTCAGGCAACCACTATCAATCCGATCTCTATCCAGTGTCGATCAAAACCATTTCAACCTAGCGCCGAACTCGTCGCAAATCACCGGCGAAAATAGGAACACGCGGCTCGTTTCCGGTTCCTCGTTAAAAAATCATACCTCGCCTGTAATGGGATAGTGGATGCAATCGTGGTGGGTGAATTTTCATTTCCTTCGCAGACTATTAACTACTTTTAATTCTTTCATTTTCGTTTTACACAAGCGATAATATTCAAAGTTATGAAACATTATAAATACAGTCATACGAATTGTTAACAGCGAGACAGCAAAATAAGAAAATTACTATTATGATTTTGTATCTATAAAAATAATTGTAACATTATCAATTTATCTAAATAAAAGATGCGAGAGAATAAGATCACAAGATCGAAATAAATGCATTTAATTTTTGCAAAACTATAAATAATTTAATATAATAATGTGATAAATTAATATTTGATTTAAAAGATTGAGAGATGAGAGAGCCCTTCCCGTAGTAACATAAATTATTTTATGCCGCATATATCTCGGCCGACGAAGTATCAGGGTTTTAATTTAAGGAAGTCTTATAACTCTTTAATTTGAGAAAGAAACTAGTTTCCGCGCTTGATTTGTTAACGAGGTGCCACGAGGCCATCAGCCAGCGCGTAAGTAGAATCTCTGAGTCGTCGCATTAAAATTTAAGGCAGTTTCCTTCCTCCCTACCGCGTTTCACGGCGCGAACTTTACTCGTCGATCGCGTTGCCGCAAACTTTCCTCTGCAGACAATTTTAACTGCTTTCCCCTCTGAATAACACTATCCTAACTAATAAAACCAACATGTCCCAGACGTGTGCCACAATTTATTTCATGTACAAGATCATTAATCCTTGCCTATCAAATAACGAGTAAAAGAAACGAATAATTATTTTTATTATATATTATTACAGGAATAATTATTTATTGTAAAGTGCGGAAGTAAAATAAAATTTTTGTAACTGGGATATTTGTATTTTCTGAAGATTCTGGGGATCTGAAGATCTTTTTAATTAAGAATACAATTTTTATCTCTCATACATACATATAAATATTTTATACATCATCTAATCATCCAAATCCTTATATCCTATGAGTAACTTTGTTTACACTTAAATAAAAGACATAAAAGAAATCGCCCTGGATTGTATTAGATTGACTGCATATATTAGACTATTAAAGATGCATAAATTCCACTGTGAACGTTCGATAAATACACAACGGATTCAACAATATGAGTTATTCAATGCATTAATATGGTATTCTGAACATCAAAGTGCCAATAATCTGATTATGAGTTAGCTGTTTTCAATGGGTTAAACGAGATTGAAATGGTCCTCTAGTTATATCTACGATAGTATAACACAACTCTACGACGACTAACATTAGAGTGACGGAATTTGTGATTAACTACATAAATAAACGTTCAACCAAACTGACATTTAATAATCATTGCAGACTTTAAACGAACTGACCTTTTATTACCTGTTTCTGATACTCGATACTTGACAATATAGCATTTTGAAAGTATTCGATGTACAAAGTAAATATCTACTTTAAAATTGTTATGACATTTAAGCTAATATATTTTGACCACCGAAACTTTATACTTGGTATTTTTTCCTCGACTACTACCAGATTATGCAAAGAAAAATTAAAAAGAGTATACCGCCCAAAATTCAGCCGGTGTCCAGGACTGAATAAGCCAGCAACACGCGTTGTCATCGCGATAAAAAGTAATTTCGTCCGGACGAAAAATATCCCAAGAGAAAATGGGAGTGTCGTTGCAAAAAGCGTTACTCGCGTGAATGCGATATTCCAGCAGAAATTCGGGCGCGCGTAAGTATCCTCGTTTCTTCCCAGCAAATTTCCCTCAAGGTTCCCGCGCGTTTCCCCGCAGCCCTATTAATCGAAACTTCCCCCCGGTACCTGTGGCACACAATAGCAACTGCGGGAGTATTTACGGATTCGACACGGAACTCGCGTATTCGGGGCGCAGTTTTCGTGGAACAAGGGAAGACTCGGGTCTGTACTCCGCGAACGCGAGATAACGATGCGGTATAGAATCTTCGTATAAGCTGAATTCACTCGTAATTCCATGATGCGACGCGTGACGTCGTGCTGCATCTGCAATTGAAAAGCAACAACTAAGCAACAAGATTCATTTTGAAAAAGACTATCATTGTTTAACAATTCTATATTTATAATTACATGAAGAAATAATTTTTCTTATTTGACTGAACGTTGCGTGGGATCTTTTTGCAAAATCTAATTGCAATCTGTGAAAAAAAGAAAATATCCTGGTTGTGGAAATTTATGCATTGTAATTTCAAATATTATTATAAAGGTAACTCGATCTTTCCAAGATCTCTCTTAAGATGTGAGATGTTCACCTTTGCTTGTGATATCACTCGTCTACGTTCGCAATTCTTTAGACAAGGATAACTTAAAGCAGCTACATTTGTAATTCTATCCGAGAGTAGAAAATTGAATTTTCTTATTTCCGTTTCAAATTTTCTTCTACGTTTTATTCCCGTTAAAGAAAATTGTTCCCCTCAATTTTCATGAAATTAGGGCTTATTGTTTTAAAAATCGTGCATTTAAGTTTACTCTACGGCTTATATTAATGTTCTCATTTTGAATTAGATCATTGAAATCAATGTAGTAATTAACAGTTTTATCATAGAATAATTGAATTCAGTGTACACGAATTATTTCATTGATTCCTCGCGTCGCGAGTTAAAGCCGGGTTCAGCTTCAAGGCTGAACAATTCTAAATTCGAAGTAAAGAGACAATCCCGATTGTAACTGGTGTGTCGCGACCCGTGACCAAACTGTTGCTCGGACTGTTTAGGAGTTATCTGAACAACAGAAAACATGGACGTAGTGGGCGTCATGCATAGTAAATAAGAACAGTCATCTTCATTCGTAGAGGACAGAGAGAGAAGAGTGAAAATAAAAACCCCCAGATGGAGTCGAGAATTAATAAAATTCAAACAAATATCCGTAATGCCCTCACTTAAATACTAGCTGTAGGAATTTATATCTCGCAATCATGTTCACAATTTGACTAACGAAAACGATCATCGGCTAGAATCACATATACATGTACATGCAATTCATTCTGCCTAATCTCATTAAAGAAAATGAGTTATATACTGCAGAATTCGATGTCAAATTAATCATGTAGCTAAATAAATTTTCATTATTTTACCCCGACTCACAAACCATTTATATGTACGTTTAAATCATATCTCAAAGCCCATATGATCGAAACTCCATGTACTTAGCCCGCACATGAACCAGAAACGATCGTACGAGAGTTAGTGTTACTTACTTTGCCGAAACTAGCGAGTCACGCGACTGTTCAGCTTAGGCTAAAACGTAATCTAAGAGGAATTATGGGTCCATGTTGATATTGAGAGATGAAATGACGTGTGTGTTCCAGCAGCATCCGAACGCGATGAACAATAGCGAGACGAGCGTGGGCGGCGTGTCGGGTGCATGTGGAAGCAGCGGCATGCCGGCGGGCGGCGAGGCCGGATGCAGCAGCAGGGGCGGGAGCAGCAGCGGCGCCGGCGGCGGGGGCGGCACGGCCGGCGGCCACGGCTGCGATCAGAGTGGCCACCACGGTGGTCCCTCGTCTCATTCCAGGGAGAGCCACGCGAAGTTCAGGCACGGCCTTCTTCAACTTATGATTCACACGATCGATCCGCTCCACGACGGTCAGTCCCGCGCCGGTATACCAACTCCACACTCTATCACTCTCGCTTTGCCGCTTTTGCTTTAGCGCTGACAGCACGCTCTATTAGTTAATCTGTGGTAGCTGTACTTTTCTTTATATACAATAGCACTAGGTTGGTGCACATGAAATATCGTTTTCTTTAAGTGTAACGAATGTCTCCGTAGAGTACACGTACGTCATGTGGTTGGTTCACGTGATAATTTGTCAAATACTGCGATCATTTTTAATCAAATCGCATGATAATTGACTACAGATTTATATCAGTATTCAAAATGATGAAAGGAATATTTACCTGATACACTTTATTTGAAATAAATTAATCATATTCTTTTTTATAGGAATCTATGATCTATTTATAAATTTTGTTGAATTGAGACAAAATGGGATACATAATTTTGTTGGAAAATATATCTTAGAAACAAATTTCATTCGCACCAACCTAGGAGTTTATTATATTCACTTGTAACATATCCTCGTTTCGTATTACGTCGAAAAATAAAGGAAATATAAGATGTAAATCAGAATTTCACCCATGATTATTTCTAGTTCTAAACTATTTTTCTTAAATATCACAAAGTTCAATTTGCTCACTCTGAAAACGTTCCTTCAGTTCAGTTAAGTAAATATGTTTTAAGATGTATACTGACATGCATGCAACAGTGATACGATACAAGTGGATACTTACTTTTATTTTTATTTCTTAATCAGCTGATAGAAAAATGCAACGCGGTTTGTTCTTAGAATAGTCAGAAGTAGCGAAGGCATTAATTATATTATAGGAGATACTTAGTGAGATTTAAGACGAAAATTGTAAAAATATGTAAATTACAGTAGTAATACTTTTTCAAGTAACATTTAGATAGTTTTATAATATGATGTTACATTTCGATAAATACGAATTATTCATAATACGAATTTTTCTCAGTCGAATCGTTCTCGCGACGTCCTTCGAAATGAGTTTTCCCTCAAGAAAATTGAGATAATTCTCGGAATGCGATTGGGGCGTAACTCCTCTTTGCGGTAATAGTATCCGCGGGGTGTTAAATTACGACGAACCGCAAAACTTCCGGAAGCTCTATCCTATAAAGTGCTTTTAAATGTACAGTCATGCGAACGCTTATTAAGAACCTTCCGGGAAAACACATACTTTCCCTCGCTATCGTAGCCCTTTACTTTTATATCGCGAAACAGGTCAAGCACGTAAATTTTGAAGCGTATCGTGTCACGAAGACCTTGGTATTCGCGGTTTGCAAAATGTCTGTGTAGAGTTTCGAATAGTAGGCATCTGGATATAATACGTTTAAAAGGTACACGTAGAATTTCCTTTCGGAGAACAATTTCCAAAACTAACTTTGTTAATTAACTGAGAGGCGAATGGGTGAATATCATTGCACGATCAAAATTTCAACTGAAATACAGTGTTCCACTGGTCTGTTTTTTAGAAGCAAATGGCTTCTTTGACATTAAATTAAATACCTTCACTTTGTTTTAGATATTGAAAGATTTGGTTTAATATATAATGTATAAAGAAAATTCTTTAAACCTTTTATAGATTTGAATAGCGGAAAGAGTAAAAATTGTAATATTTTAGTTTCTTTCGTAATTAGAATCAATGACAATTATAATAAATAAATTTTGTACATTATATAGTGATATAATTCTATTGCCTAAAAGAAAGTTTGTTCGATTCGACATTGCAAAAGGTATACCGTTCTAAAC
>SHCU01000039.1:297579-331467 GCA_004307685.1 Ceratina australensis
ATTTTAACTTCTCTTAGTCCTTTATAGATTACAAAAAACAAATTTTAATATGCAATTCAAAGTTGGTTGTCGTTTTCTTCTCTTTCCTTCTCTATTCATATTTCATATTACTTTATAAAAAATCACTGAACTCTTCTCTTGTAATTCTCTGAACAACATTTTATTGTAGATACAATATTAATATTATTTTGAAGTTCATCCAATTCTAAATTACGGTTAGATTTTGTTGCGTCTTCGTACAATATGTTTCATCACGCCCGCGCAGTTTTTCATAACACCGAGAGATCATTATTGCTTCCATTTCTTGGGCGTCTCGCATCGAGCCCATTTCCACTGCTTAAAATGAAAACCGGGAAAGGGTGACAGGGTCGTTGCGTCGTGATGTTGGAGTTTAATTTTCTGGATAATTTGCTGAACAACGCCGGAAGATAGAGGAACTCGTTATCTCTCAACGTTATATTAGCTGGTTTATTCTGCTATCCTATTTTAATGGGTGATTAACTCTCACGAAGAGAAGAAAGGAAGCGGTTTTTGTAATAAATATTTTTGGTGTTAATCTCTGGAAGTCAATAAAATAATTTTGAATCATACTACAACTTTTATTCACTATCTAAATTACATGAAAAAAAATGATTACCAGAAATTTCGGATTTAATATCAAATTAGAAAATAAAGTCTAGATTAAGAATATTTTCTTCATTCCTTCAGCGAGCAATGTCACATGGAAAAGATCAACCGTTTCTGTGCACGACTCCCTGCAACCCGGTAGCAATCTCATCCAAAAGATTTCATTCTATTTCTTTCCTCTTCCTTTTTTCTACTTATATTCACGGACGGAGAGAGTGGATGGAGGAAGTTGCTGGAAAGGTGAAAAGTTTTCAGGGAAAAAATAAGTTGGCGAAAGTATCCGTTATTTTTGGAGTAAATTACTGTTTTATAGTCTCGGTGGTTGATCATTAGGACACTGTTCACGAAACCAAATAAAAATAACGACTTGTACTCATTTAAACTTTTTACAATTGATTTCTTTGCGACTATTGATAAAAAGTGTATAAAAGTAATATAACTTGTTCTTACTTTTATTAGATTGAACGACAACTCGTTGTTAGATGTATCTAATAATAAGCGGTGGCTATCTAATTCTTGGAAAGAAACGATCACATTTTAGAATCTGTGTACACACAGAGTGGAGACATTTGTTTGCTTTTGAACTGATCAAAAGCAGCTTGCAACCGTTCCCTTTCGGCCCGTCCCGAGTTCGAAAGGCGGTAGCAGTTCGATTTAATTGTTCTACAAAACCGGAGCGTGTCCGCTGAACAAACCTGGCCTGATCAAGTTTTGTAGGTTAATAGGTAACACTTCGGCTGACCCGCGCGGGATTATTCTACTTGATCCGGCGCGGCCTCTCTCCCTCTTTTCTTTACCCTTCCCAGGCTTAAAATTTCCATTCCTAAAGAACTACTTACGTTCTTTTAGTTTCAAGCCATACAATATCATTTCCTCAAATATCATGATTAAACAGCAGATTTAAATTCTATTGGTATACTTTAGTCAAATAATTATCTTTCTATGTAATTACAAAATTCCATTCCCTCAGACGCATCGCATTTTATATGTAATTGAGAATTCGGTATAAAAAGCACGAGATAGTTAAAACCTACAATGTGACGGTAAATATAACGTTACAACATCCCTGGTGTAGCGTTAATCTGTTTACGTTAGAATGACCACAGGATTCGCACAGGCTTTTCTCCGTCTAGAGCTTTTAACATTTGCCCACTTCATGGCTTGCCTCCTCTTTGTTTGTTTTGTCCCGTTCGTTTCACCAGAGAGCTTCTTTTAGCCGCGATCCATATCGCCAGACGAGTGTGTAACTTGCCACTTGCTTTGTAATTTATTAAATGCTACGTATGCTACATTGTTGATCTCTTCGTCCGTCTCTTAAATCCCGCGTCACAGTCTTAATCGAGTCTCAGGGAAGACTGGAATTTAAAGTTTCCAAGATGAAATTTAATAGGAAACTTTTTACGCTCTCAATTCGTCTTGTCGATATCCTTTCCTTCCTTTTTATCGGCAAAACGCTTCTATTGTTTCCATACGCAAACAATCACACCGCTACAGAATGGGATGCCGAAAGCAAAGAAAGTGGCGAAGCTTAACGACTTAAAACACGATGACCGTGCGTTCGTTCCTCTTGTTCTCCGACGCCCAGCGCCTCTCTCCTTTCCTTTATACCTCTTCCCACCGAGCTTGGGGCAGCTTAAGGGTCGATACTTTCATCGCAGTTGGATTCCTAGCCGACGGCTTTCCGCCGCCTTTCTTTTCTCGCCTCGTTTCTAGCTTCGAGAATGAAGGCCACTCACCACCGTGGCTCCTCTTTTTTTTCGCTTTTT
This sequence comes from Ceratina australensis, assembly GCA_004307685.1. NCBI lineage: Eukaryota > Metazoa > Arthropoda > Insecta > Hymenoptera > Apidae > Ceratina > Ceratina australensis. The sequence goes on from SHCU01000039.1 coordinate 299,973, forward strand.
ATCTGTGACCTAGTGCGGATCCCCACGCGATTGGCCCGAGCTAATCGTCGAATTACGTCGTCTTCCTATTCCTCGCGGCCTTCGCCTCGCGTATGAGCTCTCTTTCATCGAGACCAATCAAAGTCTCGCAATATTTCATGCGTCCATTTCAGACCGAAGCGAAAAGTGAACGTAAAAAACGTGGACAGCGCACCGATACGGATAAGGAGCTGTCGTTACGTCATCGTCTCGTCTTGAAATCGTGTTTCCGGCGACTCGACGTCGTCGCGTCGAAAGGGAATCGGCGCAGCGTATCAAACCGTATAAATACCGTATAAATTACTGTTATCTTTCCGCGTTTCCGAAGAGGAGCAGGAGAATGTACACACCGTCACTCCGACTCGTTAAATATTGTCTCAGTCTCACGCAAGTAAATTCCCACGCTTCTCGTAACTTGGGATTCCGGTTTCGCGTAATTCTCACCCCCTTAATTGATCCCCTGTTACTCACTAAAGTATGTAGCCAATTCGTGCGACGTCCCTTGACGTCGAGTATGGGAAGCAGCCATGAAATACTCGGCAACCCGTTCGTCAAGAACCTAATCAAACTTTCCAGCTCTCGTTAACGCGAAAAGGCAGACGTTACGTTTATTTGTTTCATTATCGTTGCAAAACAATTTCGTTTCGCATATTTAATTCCTCGCGTGACGTTTCCAGATTGTGCCAGCTTGATTTTAAACAACTTATCGTTGGCCATTACGTTAGGTTTTAATTTTGTTTGTATTATCATCCCAGCAATTTTCACAATATTATTAACCTAAATCAGATGGCCTGGAATAATAGTAAAACTGTACCTACGCGTGCACTGGTCATAGAGTATCGAACAAATATATATTATAATGATAATATTTTGCCCGTGGCTACCGATACACGCGGCAAAGGAGATTCGATTTTGCACTTATACGCAAGGTACCAGGTCAAAAGATAGAGCTCGACAGGTCGGGGAAGAATGGCGAGTAGAACACTGAAAGTCGGGGGCACGATATGAAAGTATCTGTCTAGCTGGAGGCTACCTCATTTGCTATTTATCTCGTTTCTCTTTCCCCTCTGTAATCTCCTCTACTTTTCCCTTTTACCCTACATAAATGTACGCGCACATGTGCACACGAGGTACATCACGCGGGTGGCGCCAAATATACATGCACCGACTCGTGTGGGTTTCTTTTTTTAACGTACATCATTAGTCGTGTTTATTGATCATCCCGGTGGCCTGAAGCGAGCTTTTTTATTTAACACTCTCTTTTAAATATTACGTCGACAAACAACGTTCGTCCATCGCGTTCTTTCTCGTTGCACTACTTCTGGGAAATTAAGTCTTTATCATGAATTTTCATATTGAAATGGTAAACAATAGGCTCACCGTGAAGTTCTTCTTTTATATAATAAGATCAGTGCAAGATTACACGTTCACGTGTGACGACAGCAAATTCTAGCTCTAATCCGTTTACAGTAATTTTCTTGAACACGATTTGCCAACCGTTTTAGTCACGTATAATGGCATTCGACTAGAACAATCCAATTGCCCGACGATCGCGCGAGTTAAACTTGTTTACGGGACAAACGGCTCGAACGTCAAGCAAAGTACCTTTTAAAATGGCACTACAAATTCGTTAATGTTCTAGTATTTTGTTCTCGTTGATTTTCAACGAATATCCTGTATAGTATTCCTTTTTCATATAAAATCGCTTCAACGACTAACGAAAATGTAGAAGCGTGAAACTTCTCATTTCCAAATGTTCAACGAATTAAAGAGAAAATATACAAATAATTATTTATTTTTATCAAAGAATTTACAATCGTTATATCTTTCAAAATTACTTCGCACCATTTTTCAACGCGACGAAATTAGATGCTACCATCGAACTCGTATTACGGAACGTATAGCGTATTTACAAATCGTTAGGAGTTAAGGTGGATAAGCTCGCAAAATAGACCGGAAAACGGTAACTGTTACGTAACGCGATGCTGTTTGAGTTAATCGCGAGAAGTAGAACGGTATATAGCGGCTTTGAATGACCTCTTGCTCATAATTATTTAGTAGCTTCAGCTTTAGCAAGATTTTAAGTGGAAGCTTGAAATGGAATAGACGAGAATGCAAACATATGTATAGTTCCGTAAACTTCTATGTCTTACGCGGTTCGCAATAAATTCTAAACGTCTTCAAAAAGCTATCGATGTCGGAGATTGACTAAGAATCTGCGCCGGGAGAGCTTTTCGCTTACGAGTTGCACTTGCTATAATAATAATGTAGTGGATGGAACGGGTCGTAAACGTCGATCGTTTCTTCCTTTACCCTGCGAGAATCATTACCCTTCCATCAACGAGAATAGTTACTATCGGCCCCTAAACGAGCATGATTTTTATAATAATAAATGTCCCTGCGTTAGAAACGAGTAGGCGAGGTTCATTCTATTCCAAGCTCGCTTATAAATAATCTTTACAAGAAAGAATAAGTATGGCCGTTCGTAGCAATTAATCTAAACACATTGATGATGTCTGTATTTCTCGATAACGTAGAAATATGAAATTGAAGTTTTAGAGTGGCATAGCTTCAAGTCACTGCAAATCCAGATTTTATACACTTATAGAAAACCATAAAGAATCTATATAATGTATAAAAGTACATGAAACATTAATTAATGAACTATCTAGATAACAATTTTTACATTAATACTATAAATGTCTTGTCTTGCATAAAAATTGATAGTATATCTCGTTTGAGGTACGAATGAACGAAATTGCAAATATCTAATAACAGTTAGAGAAACCTGACAAACGTTTCATTATGTCCAAGCGGTAAGGAAAAATGAACAGTGACTTGATGGTAACCCGGTAGCGAAATTAAATAGATAAGCAATAGAAACAGCTGTTCGATGTTTTTCCTCATTAACCTGCATCTCTCTGATGCTGTTCAGGCAAAGTGGACGAGAAAGCGACGCAACTGCACGCGATAGCGTCGCTGAAGGTGCTGTTGGACGCGACGAAGTCGCAAAACGGCGCCGCTACGTCGACCGCTGCCCATTACTCCGGTGGTTCGTCGAAAGAGACCACTCTGCAACTGCAGCAGGGCTCCCAGGGCACCACCAGGACCACTACCACGACGACGACCACCGCCGGCACCACAGCCGGCATCCAGGAACTTCCCAACGGCGGTATAGCGACCGGCCTCGACGCGGGACTCGATTCGGTAATTGCTAACATTCGACGGATACCTACGATCGCCTCTCTCGATTGCGATTCCGAGATTTTCGAACACGTCTCGTTTCAACTCCCCTACCGATCGCTCAACATACAGTATATTACATATCACAAAAGATTGATATCTACAATAATTCTATTGAACCATATTAAAATGAATTACAATTTATGTAAATGCAGAAACGCATTAATTCAATGAAATTCATTAAGCGCAACTAAAGAGTAATTAAGTAGAGAATCATTTTGAGCAGATCGTCCTTTATACACAGACTGTCTTTATTTATTGGACAAGTTCATATAAAACTTCTACTTTCATTTCAATTTATTGAATGATATGATTATATAAATATTATGAACATTCAATCCACAGTAGATTTTCACGTACCATTGTCAGGTGGTATACAGTATAAGATAAAATCATTGTGAAGAGAAGGTTAATTAGAGCTTAACGAAGTTTCTTCGTACAACTTCGTATTTAGTCTCTAATCGGAAAAATCTCGAGCTCTATTATCAGTTACCCTTTAAAGGCTACATGCCGTTAGTCGGAACTGCCGATATCAGTCGCATTTCTAGAACCGCGTCAACTCTCAGAACTGGCAACGTTAGCCGCAATGCCGGCGAAACGTCGCGTCGTCGGCCGCGAATTTCAGACAGGAGTCGTCAGAAAGTGCGACCAGTTAGTCCTAGGGAACAATCTTCACCACGACAATTTGGGAATGTTGATGCCATCCTGTTTCCTGGAAGCGACCGAAACCAACGTCAAGATCGACAACACAGTACCAGAGAGAGAGAGAGGGGGGGGAAGTTCCGTGATATATGTTTTGCGAGCAAAAAACAGGATCGTAATTTAAATTCGTTTCCCGTCACGAATCACGGCTGCCGAGATCCGTTCTCGGCATCAATCTCGTTTCGTCCCACCCTCCTATTCCCAGCCCCCCGACCCTAAAATAACTGCAGTCACTGTCCGGACCTCGACGAGCAGGCCAATTATCGTCTATCGATCGTATCGAAACGACCAGTCTTGCGAATCAACGGACCGTTTCGACGTCGAATACGAGGTACGAACCTTCTCGCCTGTCGTTTCTTGTTCCTCGTGCCACTGCGGACGCGAAAGACACCGGAAAACCCCGGTGCCAGGCTAACAGTTCGATCGACGTGCACATCAAAAAATTCAATTTTTAAGTCGTATTTAAAGGAAGTATAAAACACAACTGTAAGCATCGACTCAATAGAGTCAGCACGTAAATGAGAATAATCATGTTCTAGAATTCGTTTATCTGATCGCGTGCTAAAATCAAAATGTTTGTTGCAGATTCTTTCGGACAAAGTTAAAATGCCAGCTCGTCACTTATATCACTGTTAACTTATCTGAAGTTCTGTTAATCTTCTCGGACAGAGATAAATACTCGATAATTCGAGAGCGAGACACGTTTATCCGATGGGTAAAAATGAACCGAGGGACAGATTATTTTCCAACCAGTCGACCTCTGACAAATGTCCGTGGTCCCCCCGGCGCGACTAGTAGCCGTGGGTAACGAAGACATTTATAATCTAGAAACATCATGACAATAGGTGGGCGTCAGAGAAATTGGGTCGTTTCGGTATAGGGAGAGAGCCAGCTCAGGCCAAGCAATTGCGAAGAGTGGCTTTTCCTCGGAGCGAGACTTTCGTTTTTTTGAACAATTCACCGTCAATGTCGGCCTCGAGCCTCGTTGCTTTCAACTTCATGTTCTTTGTGGTCGTCCTTACGAAGAGACTTCCTGTCCTTCCCACCGGAAAAACATGATCGTTCGGCGAAAGTAACGTCCCGTGAAATACTGCCGATCCTAGACCAAACGCGTCATTCGACTTTCCCATTTTCACGGTCGCGTCACATTCAGAGAATTTTAAGTCGAAGGTACCGTACGCTTTTATCATCCCCACCAGTTATCGCGGTGTCCCCCCTCTTCCGCAGTTCTCCTACTTTAACGCGAATTGGCTAAAATAAACACTAAGTAATCCCTAAAATGTTACCAAAATAGTAATCTTGGTATCTACCTGTACTAGACTCGGATAAAATTTTATTTTAATTTACGATTAGTACCACGTACCCGCGGTACTATATAAGAACTAAAATCATTTATATTGATTACATACGATAAGCTTGATGAACTATTTTATTACATTAAGTGAATGGTCACGGTTAATGTCAGGAAAAAGCCAGACGATTGAGGCCGAAATCGGTTTTTCCACCGAACCAAAAATTACTAGCGGATGGCAAGCTTTTTCTCCGATATTAAGCTGGGTGATCCGGGGGTGAGGGCACGCGCGCGAGCCCGTCCCGCGAACGCGGGGTGGGTATTCTCAAATCTCTTTGTCCTAAATGAGTGAGAAGGCCTTTTCATTTTGAATGCACCGCGAATCTAGGTCAATTCTAGCTACACCCGGCGTCGTCGCTCCGCTACTACACATCGCCTATTTCTGTCCCTCTTTTACCCCCGGGTAATCGAAACAAAGTCACCAACCTATGGCTTTTTCGTTACTCTTCAGTTCGGCATTTTCTGTCACGTTTCTCTCTCTCTCTCTCTTTCTCTCTCTCTCTCTCTCTCTCTCCCTCTGCTTTTGAAGATCGTTTATCTCTTCGTGAGAACTAAGTGAAATAACTCTTAAAACACTGTAAATTTCCAAATAATATTAGAAGTAATAGATAAGAACTTTAACAATCAGAATAGCTGATAGTCCCCATACTAGAAAACTTCAGTTTTTACCAGACCAAAATGTGAAAACATAGCGTCAGTGTTCTTATTGTTGGAGATCGTTTGTCGCCTATTGTGCTAAAGAGTTATCCAACTGGTAACGATCACTGCTGGAAAATCCAAACACCTACCAGACCACTGTAAGCGGTTAATATAAGAGCTAATTTATACTCTTGCCGTCTGACAGCATGCGGTTTCTAGAGAACTGTTTCCACGAGAGCTTTCTCGTAATTTGCGGTCATAAGCCTGTATATTACGGAAAATCTAACAAGATATAAATACTGCTTGAACGAATTAAGATTTACCCATATCTAGAGAATGAATTTCTGTTGTTTATTTTCTTAAGAAAGGAAGATTTGGTGCTCGATTTCAGGGAGAGGAGGATGAACAACCGGAAGCCTTGGACATGGGCTGGCCCAGCAGTCCCAGGAAGAGGCTAACTTATATTCTAGTGGCGCCGATTCTGTTCCCTCTATGGTTAACGTTAGCAGACACGAGGACACCAAGGGGTAAGTAGTAAAAACAATATTCTATCATACTTTTCACTGTTAGACATTTTATTTTATAAATGAGTGTGAGCTGCGTTAAACATATAAATCAGTTTGATTTTGTAATTACATCATAAAAATACACGACCTAAAAAAATTCGATTTTTAATCAAACCATATCGCATGCATAATCGAATCGCATGTTGCAATCGAGTTTTCATATTCTTGTCGATTTTAATTAAATGCACTAATTGGATAGGTCAAGGTAATTGCGTTACCTCTTCGCAAGTACGCTCGTATCTCTGAATGGGAATTTGCTCCTTTGCTTTAGCGGCAGTTTCGCCGCTAAAACGGGTGCAACGCGTAGAGCACGTAATCTTTGTAGCCAAGCGGTTAGCCGATTTACCCAAACCAACGAAGTCACTATTTTGGCGTGCAGAGGATTGCATCGGTAATTTAATGAACGATCCTTCCCTTTTCGCTCGTCGTACTCCTCGCTTCTCTGCTGGCCAGAACAATGGTATGCACGTATTTTTCAAAAATAGATTCTACGAACCGTCATTTCACATAGTTCAGCAATGCAGCGAACAACCGGAACCGTTTATTTCCGTCCGTCTATTCAATATTTAAATGCGAAGCTTCGATCGCGCCCGTCGCCATGCAAAAATATTCCGCTGCCTTTTAGAAATATGACAGTCAACTTCCGGTTGTCCGATTCCTAAAAACTGTCGTTCACCCACGGTCTCTCCAATTTCGATCTCAACCTCTTGTCTTCTTCGCCCTGTTTCCTAATAGGTATCTGCAGGTAGTTATACTTTTTAATATCGGGGCAAATACGCAAATCTAATATTTAAACCTGGAAAGAAACGCCTCATTATAGCCCACTTTTTATCGATCTTTCCGCTCAACCAAAGCAAGGATTCTACTTGAATTTCAACGATATATTTCAATGTCGCGGACACAGGGTCACCGTCGATAGCTTTAGAATCGAGCGCAATTAAATCAGACTTTAAGATGGACGCCTGACTATATGTAGATACGCGCTTCTCTGTTATTCAAAACGGTTTCCTAGGCCGCTATCAATCACGGGACGTTGGTGCATTATCAGGGCCTATTAACGGCCTGTATTTCAACGCGACACAATGCCATCCACAAAAGATGATATTGACACGCTAATTTCGAATCGGCGACTGATTGTTGCTTCACTCCCCGGCATTCATTCGCTTTTCATTGTTACTGAAAATTGCGACGCGGCCTCGTCGATTTCGATTTATACTCAGTGATACACTCGGGGAAGATACATTTCTCATTGTCAGGAATTACTTAGCTACCGCTGCGTTTTATTGTTACGCCATAATCTCTAGATCAGGCAATCAGTTAACTCGTTTGCATCGTTGTGTTATATACGTAGCACAGAACGTTTTATCTCGTTATACCAATCATTATACATGTCAAACATATAATAACTATTATGCAGAACATTGTGCATGGAACATTTATGCGAAATTATACTTACTAAAGATGAATATACCAGATGATTAATTACAATCTTTTTATGATATCACGGTGATAATTAAGAGTGCTTGGAGAAGCTCCGAAAGTTCATGCTTTTTAAGTTTCAGCTGAAAGTTAATTATAGCTGAACACACGTAACTTTCCTGTCAAATTTTTCCTGAAGTTGTCGTTCGTTATCTACTTTAATTAGTTGATCATCATTTTGAAGATTCAAAAAGGGAGCTAAGCTCTGTGCTGCATCAAATAGTATAATCTATTCCGCGTCAGCCGAAGTGTTGCTCTTTAACATATAAAATTCAGCGCTGCTTAATTGATAGGTTCAAAAATAGTAGTGAAATAGAATCATATTAGAAATAATGAGAAACAACTTTGGATTTTGCAATTATCTCGATTGGAAGTATTGGCATGGCAGGACCAGTTTCTTTTCCAACTTTCGCGGAAATCAAAGTAGTTACACTTGCAGATAATTCAAATTCAAAACTCAATTTCCCTTCAACAACCCTCCTCGAAAGCCAAGAGGAAAAGAGAGGAAAAAAACGGGAGTTGCCAAATGCGAAGAAAGGGGATTAAATTTAAGAAGAAATCCCCTTTCAACTTACGGAGCGGTGAAGAGATTTTCTAAAGTTTGCCCCAATCCATTTGTTTGTTACAGGGAAAAAGTTCTTCGCGTGGACGTTCATCGGTTCAATCTTCTGGATCGCGGGGTACTCGTACCTGATGGTTTGGTGGGCAAATGTAGCTGGCGATACGGTTAAAATCCCGCCGGAAGTAATGGGTTTGACGTTCCTCGCCGCCGGAACTAGCATCCCGGACCTGATCACCAGCGTGATCGTCGCGCGGAAAGGATTCGGTGACATGGCCGTATCGAGCTCCGTTGGCAGTAACATTTTTGACGTGACCGTTGGGTAAGCAAATATTTTTCTCTTCTGTAAATATTATAGACATATATGTTCTTCTTCGAACACATCTATTATATGATTATCCTAGTTATAATTCGATATTGATTCTTTGGTCGACAGGATTAATATAAATGATAAGTTAAATTGCAAACAAATTAATAGCTTTTCCTAATGGACCAATCGAACTATAAATAGTTCGAAGTATATCGTACGTTGAGCCTGTGAAGATGCGGTGATAATACGTTCTTAAAGAGAATGAGAGACCTCTCGAACGTTGAAAGCAAGAGTTCCGTTTCCTCCTAGCTCCAATCTGGGCGAGATAATTTAGCAGTATTTGTTTTCTCCGCAGTCCGATGTAGGTCGTGTATGGATTTACGTGGCTCGATTATAAGCGACCATCGCTTGCCGTTTATCGAGGTCATCGGTTATGGCAATTTTCACACGAGACACACAATCTCCGATATAAAAGCTCCTGCGAGAACTACCGTTAATCGGATGAGATACGCGAAAGGAAATGTTCTATCTCTATCCCACTTAAATATCTCAAATGTAAATTCAATTCCCTTAAGTATATCAATCAGTAAATTGCGAACTTGAGCGAATAAAAGAATATAATGGGAAAAGGGATGGGATATGTCGACCGATAGTCATCAGGTCGAGGATGACTCTAGGAGCACCCAGAACCTGTATACACTGTCAGGGTTGGTCATTTGCTCATCTGGTCTAGAGTCGAGAAATACGAATACCATAATTCGTTTTGATTCATTTATTAATCAGAATTTAACCAGTTTTACAATAAATTATATCGTGGTTTGAATGATCGACATGTATTACAATTTCCGCCCCAGTCAGTGTTCTATAACAGTTTTCTACATTTGTTACTTATAGCTCCTCCTATTGTTCCTTTACTGAATAAATTGCGCACGCACTGGCGGAATACTTACTCTAAAAAATATTCGATGCCATCAATGATAGATACGATTTGCTTTCAACGGTCGCCATGACGAGTTGGTGCTCACGCACAGTTTCTCCAAGTGAAATCCCGTCTTTTCGTATCTTCTCGCTTGTTCCGATAACACGCGAAGTTTCCTTAAGACTTTTCTATCGATCCCCCTACGTGGAAAAAGGGGTGTCTTCGGGAAGCGGAAATTGGTCGATGTGGGGAACGGTTATTGGTTGAAAAGGAGCTAAAGAAACGGTCGGCTATTGGAAATATCGGAAACGTGTGCACTAGCACAATCTACTTAATTGGATAATATGGACAGCCGGTGCGGACCAATTTCGGTCATACCTGAATTCAATCAAATCGTCCTCTCGCCGTCAATAATGGGCCGAGAGAGATAGAGGTAGATGTAGAGAGAGAGAGAGAGAGAGAGAGAGAGAGAGAGAGAGAGAGAATTGCCACCGTTACTACTTTATAAAATAACAAGTTTCTCGTCAGGCTCGTTTAAACTTCATTAGAGTTCGAGTTCGTTTTAAAAAATCTCGAGATGACCTAACGACGCGACGATCTTCAAGAAAAGTCTTGAGAAGTTCTCACGGCGACAAAAATTATATCAACCGTTGGCCAATTTAGATCAAGCTAACTGATGTAATTAATGGAAATTATTTATTTATACGAGGAGCAGTATTTAAATGAAGATCATGACTTTATCACAAAATAAGTAACATTGTCAGATGGAAGAACCGCGTGCAATGTTTAATATACCTCCCATCCTTTTGAGGAAAGAACAGCGTTACTAACTGCTGATAGATATAAAATTGAAAGCTTTGTTCTGAAGGGTGGTGAGCTTGCGACAGAGAATTCATACGCCATTATTCCTTGTGAGGATATTATATTATAAAGTTTAAATCTCGGATATACTCTTGTAAGTAGAAATAAGAACTTTGGCCAGATCCCGTGTTCGGCGCCTAACTGCTGGAAAGCTTGCGGATTCGAAATTCCAATTTCAATAGACGTTCTGTATTAACTCTTAAATCCTAAGAGCGAAATAATCTTCATTAAAAGAGGCTACGAAGGTCAAATGAAACAGGGTTTAGGAGACGCAGTTACAGTTGCCTTGACTCATTTATGAAGTTTTTAAAAATCTAATTTCTCTTTGAAATTAATTAACCATTCGTTTAAGGATTTCTCAATTTATACAAATTCTATACTGAGGTCATATAAAGTCGTGATCAACCTCAAGAAACCAAAGATCTCGCGAATTGCATAGGTATAAAACATAGACAAGTTCCTTTGTTTTTCATAAGGCCGGAGTGTATTTAAATATTGGTCATTCAAAAGTAATATGCTTATTAAATATTTGTCTAATAATGAAAATAGGCTTTGAATGTGTTAATATGCAAAGGTCTCGGCAATATTGCGCGAGCAACGATTCGAACTCATAAATTGGTATTTCGCCGACGTTCAAGTAGAGCTAAAGAACTGAAAACGCATGGAATTGGCCGTTGCGACAGCCAGTCCATTGAGGTATCCTTGCTATTTCCCTATAATAACGTTTGCCATTCGTTTCTCTCCCTTCTTAACCACCCTGTATTATTATATTGTTGGCGCGCGGAAGAGTAGGAATACCGTGCCAGAAGCGACTCATTTCACAACGATGATCCATCGTCGAAGTTTCCTCCTCTGGCAACGAGACCAGCAATATTTTTTCAGTCACGACCCCTCAAATCGAGCTCGCTTCGTTCTCGGTTACGATATTTCCTCGAAGAGAAAAAAAAACGGGAGAGGAGGAGCACGCAGAGGCTGCGAGGCAAGCCGTTAAGAATAATTAAGTTAATTAATTTAATCGCCTTAATGCCAGATGCGAAGATAAATTTCGTGAAGCTGCCCTCGAAACTGGAACGATAGCGATCTCTCTCGACCACTAAATTTATCGTGTGCTCGAGATTAACGCTTATTCACTCGTTGTTAAAGTAAAAGCAAAAATTCGCTATCATCTTTCAATTTGTGATTAGCGCTTTATAATTCAGAATTGAAGACTTCGAATTCCTTTATAATCTGCAATTTCTTTTATTCAATTTCTTTTCTTTTATGAACTTCAATTTGCATATTTTATATTTTGCAAATGAGGTGATTCGATAGTAGACCAAGATGAAAGATCATGTTTCGTGGTTCAGAAAGGTTTTGTGGGTATGATGCTGTTAGTAAGAAAAACCGTAGGAACCCTTTTCGGCGTCGGATAGCTTTCGCGCATACGCACGATTTCGCGGCGGTGACTCTCGGCAATCGAGCCGATCGAAGATCGATTCGGTCGTACGCATCGCCCGTTGCACCGATGCCAGCTGGCAAGCTGCCCAACAAGTCAGAAAAGCCAGGCTTGCACCGTTTCACTTGGTTCGAGGCACCCTGTACGGGTGAAAAAAGGCGCATGTAGGTCCTACGATTCCATCCCAAAGATTACGACTCGAAGTAAAGTCAGGGGAAAGAAAGTAATACGAACCGATCTCGAACGTGATTTATCAAATGCTCGCTTGTAACAGTTTTTCCTTGAATACATTTCTGTCTGTTTGCGGTTCGGAAGGAATCAGGAGTAGACTGACAAGCAAAAAGGTAAAGAGAAGTCTCCATCTCGTCGTCTGCACTGTACATTTATACGTATTTATGTGTTAGACGTACATATAGAAGATGTGTTTCAAAATTCCTTTTTTTTCCGAACGAACAATCTCGACCAGAGAGACAAAAGGAGGTCACGGGCCAGTCGCTCGAAAAATGTTCCCTTTAAAACGTAGGTATCAGAAGCGAATCGTTCTCGAACATTTTTCAGTGGCCTGGATATCACAACCGCGTGGAGTAGAAAGCGCGTTGTGTATTCCAATCGATAATTTTCTAATATATACACACACACGCGTTAACTTGAAAGTTACATAAAAATTCAGATATTCCATCTTTTATCATTCGTGATAGTATTTTTGCTTTTAAGCATATTAAATGATATCAAAAATGCGAGAACTAGATCCGTTTCGTCATAGGCAGAAATCTGCGATATAATTACAAATGACAGTATCTCTGAACCTGTCCATCTTCCACGCTAATCTTGTTTTAAAATTCTGAAATTCTATGCTTCAACTATTTGCGATACATACGTAAAATATAATATAAATGACATTAATATTCAGCCGAATTTTCCATTTGGAATGTGTCCACAGGCTTCCGGTACCGTGGCTGCTCTACGGTTTGATCTATGGAAAACCCGTGGAGGTGAACTCGGTGGGCATGGTGTGCAGCATAGCGATCCTATTCTGCATGCTTCTGTTCGTGATACTGAGCATCGCCAGCTTTAAGTGGCGTATGAACAAGGGCCTCGGGTTCACGATGTTCATCCTATATTTCGTCTTCGTCGCCGTATCGCTGATGTTCGAGTACGGGTTACTCGTATGTCCGGTTTAGGGACGAGGAACCGAATGAGAAAAGGACAATAGGACGTACATTTACGGGTCTCGTCATCGTGTCATTATCATCGTCGTCGGCGAGTCGCGAAACATGACCGTGATGAGATAGACAGAAGAAGAAAAGCTCCTTCGGAGCACCGCGCGTCGATCGGAAGTGGAACGACAGCCTTCCCGAGAACAAAAAAACAAAGGAACAGCTATCGAAAACTGTGTTGAAATTGCACCAACAACCCCTTCCCTCGTTACCCCATCCTCGAAAGGTAAAAGAAAACATGAATCTCGTTACCATCCTCCGGTTATTATGAACATAATGGTTGATCAGCCTGGTTACGAAGCAGTTTTTTGATTCTAGTCGAGATATATTACACATTGTATATATTGTATAAACCTTGAAATACCTGAAACAGAATACTCGTCTCGTTAAGGATTCCATGCCGGGGCGTTACGTTCGACGAACGGAACGTCTTTCGTCGCTTTACCTAGGCAGCGAGCGAGTCGGCCGTGCGTGCGAATGATCGAGCGAAATTTTATCTAATACCACGTTGTATAATGTTAGGTGAAACGAATCCATCGTCAACGAAACCATCCAATCCTACCTTTGAAACTTCGAAATATTTCTTGCTCTTCTCGTTATAACTATTCTCTGTCCTAAACGGTCTAGTTTACATTGGTCGAGTGGGCATGAACGAGCAAACGGCTAAAACATAATCCGTTTACTCGGCTAATATACGCTGGGCTTTTACCCTTTCCTATTTCTCTCTACTTCTCAACCTTTACTGTTACTCTCCAACTTCTACGATAAATTGCGATTCTAAAATAAATCGTCTTCTCGCGGAACGTGATCGTCGGCGCCACTCGTTAGATTTTCGCACGCCTCGACGTTGTTTAAAACTAATATATACGCTCTCATAATTTCCACCGCGAATCATCATCGAGGACCGCACGACTGACAAAACGAAGCGACGACAAGTGAGATCACGGTTAAACAAACGCGTTCAGAGCCACTGATCACGAATTCGTCTTCATTTCGAGCCGCGACTTGATCAAGTGATATCTAGTGGAACTGCCAAATCGTCCCGCAATTAAAAACTAATTAATTCGCTAACGGTTGTCGAGCGATAACCTATCATTACCATGCGAATCAGATCCACGGCTCTCTATCGTTTGTTTAACGATCGTTCGGCACAATTCCATCCCGCGACTTTTCTCGCGAACGCGATGATCGGCCCGACCGCTTGCTGGTTTCTCTCTCTAAAAACTAAAAAAAAAAATTCATCCTCTTTTCGCCTATAATCTGTAGATTCTACAAGCAACTTAACTCTGGCGTGAACGCGGAATCTGGAACGGAACGCGGTTCCTCCTGTTACAGCGGTTAAACCTGTTTTAAATTCGATATGTACTACGTTTTTTACATTCGTTGAAAGATGTTATATCTTTTTAAAGGAATCAGTTGAACGAACGTTGAAAGAATATTAAAGTCAATTCGACTGATTCAGAGCCGCGGTCCGAAGTCGCACGCCGGAAACGGAAGCACGGTTTCGCATTTGCGAGACGACGGCGTCAGAATTGTTACCTACCAAGAAATTTGTTAAAACTTTGTTATATTCATTGTTAAACGCCGTTCTTAAATGAGAGCTTCCCAAGCGGGCTGTGCAACGTTCAAAGGCCGTCTTCATCCATGCGGAAACGACTTTCCAAATGGAACGACCGCTTCCGGTTCCGCACGTGCTCGATTTTCAACTTGGATTACTATTAATTATTGAGCAATTAAATCTATGTAAGTGGCATCGGACCTCCGTAAACGCTTAGAGAAACTTTATCGAGGGCGCATGCTCTTTAGAACGTACATCGTGCTGGGAACTCGATCGTTCCTTCTGACGCTTGCACGATTCATTTTTCTTGTACAGTGTCGTCTAAGCCCAAGTACGAGTGAACGGCGTTGATTTAATTGATTCAAAGTAAATTTCATACTAAAATTCATACGGTTCACTTTCGATTTTACCTCATTATTCAAATAAATCGAACCGCTTATATTCGTAATCTCTATTGTATGGTAAACAATACATTGTTCTTTTTGCTGGGAATTTTGTTAAATCAACCGATACCATTGGGACAAACTGAATCGCGTTGATTCGCATTCGAAGTCGAACACCCACGGCACTTGGCTACGCTTGGCTTGGCGCTTGCCCTACCAATGGCATTCACTCTGCGAATGAGCTGCCAGACGCTGCCATTCTTTATGTAAAGAGGTGTAATGCCAGCTACGTTTCGAGCACGCGAGATCACGGAACAGGAGGAAACTCGAGGGAAAATCGAGTAACCAACACGTTTCAATTCACCCCACATGTGTATCGGAAATAGTTGCCCGTATTGCTTCGATATGAGACTTGTTCCTTCTTTGTATAGATTNTGCCCTACCAATGGCATTCACTCTGCGAATGAGCTGCCAGACGCTGCCATTCTTTATGTAAAGAGGTGTAATGCCAGCTACATTTCGAGTACGCGAGATCACGGAACAGGAGGAAACTCGAGGGAAAATCGAGTAACCAACACCCCACATGTGTATCGGAAATAGTTGCCCGTATTGCTTCGATATGAGACTTGTTCCTTCTTTGTATAGATTCATCAGACGTTTTGTACTCGTGTTAGACTGGTGCTTAGGAGACGTTGCCTGTTTTTAACAATTCATATTCTTCATCTTCTCTGTTTTCTGTTATTAGAAGTCACATTGAAGAAGAAATAGTTTGAAACATATCAAGAAGACGTATACTTAAACTGCGAATTTTTATGCAAAGTAAAATTGTTGTGATATCAGTTTAAAAAATGTGATTTATATGATTAAAGATTGAAATATGCATTCAGTATTTAATATTCTGAACAGTTTTATACAATTTTTCTCGACATTTATGATTTGAATATATTCTATTTTATTATGAGTGCATAAAATCCGCAGTCTATTTAGAGCGAATAGATTATGCTAAAAGTTTTTGCATTAACCAACCTCCCCGGTTCAAACGAAAAACATTTAGAGTAATTTAGCATACTAAATGAGCCTTGTCAAGAGAAATCATCCAATTGTGAATTATGGTCATTCTTGTTCTTGACAATAAATTTCTAGTTGCATTTATAATGCAATATTTATATTCATAATAGTGGAAACATGTATTTATTTAGGAATATGTAAAAGCAATTGATAAATTGTTATGCGTATTGTATAAAACTTTCATTTTCGAAGAGGTCAACATTTCGTATGCACCAATCTAATACGTTATTTCTTATTCTAAGTACTATATTCGGCGCGTGTTAGACATCAGTCGATTTGCATCTATTCAGCTGTTAGAAGTACAGATAAATCTGTTGCCCAAGATTCCGTGATCCCGGGTCGAGAGCGACTCACCTTAGCTATTTTTTCGCTGAGCATTCTTTCGAGTTTTTGATGTTACGCAATGATACGCGCTGTGGTGATACCGATTAGACGATGTTGAATAAATTTTAAACTATATCGTTGTTACATGTACACACGAGGAGAAACAGCGGAGTACGAGAGAGCGAGCGAGAGAGCGGGAGAAAAAGGGAAACGTGTACAAAAGAAAACGAAATTCGTACATAAATAGATAGCGAGAATATTAAATAAATAGTGAGAAAGGAGGAAAGAGCAATGGAGAAATTTTTAATTGAACTGAGCAGGTACTGTATTATATTCATATACATATATATATATATATATATATATATATATATATATATACATAAATTGTTTCAAAACGTATGTTCTAAGCGCGTAGATTCTAATAAAAAAAAATAGCCATAAAGTGATATTGACTAAATTAAGCATACGAAAATCCAAGATTAGTGTAAGCAAGAAAAAAAACTCGAATAAATTAGGGGACAGCATGCATTTGGAATCGCCTGAACGCCTAACAGCGGCCTAGCTTTTTACTAAAAAAAGCATAAGAAAACACAGACAAAAAAATAAATACTGGCACGAAGCTGACGCAGAGAATCAAATCGTAACGAGTCCAGAGTTCGCAAGAAGGAGAGATGTGGAAGGTGGAAACAAGAAGAGAGGATAGAAAATAGATCTGTCTGGATTCAGATAACGAACAATTGAAAAACTCGCTTCACGCATACCCAAAAGGCAAACATTGTCATAATTTTGTATAACTCTCGAGTAAAAAGTGAACTTCAACAGGGGGTGATCATCGCGTTCACAGTTCAAGCAGCATTAACGCTCTTAAGAAAATCGCCGCCGTTAAACCCTCTATTGGCCATGCTGCATGTATCGGATCTCACTGTTTGCTGTTGGACTTGAACGGAACTGCGTGTTTCGTTAATCTTCGCATCTCTGGCATCGAACAAATCGTACGCTTCTACCGAGCCATGAATAATCGTTGATCCGTGGCGATTGGCTGTGGTCAAATCTACAACTGAACCAACGTTTGGTTGAACAGTGTCATTCATTCAACGACGTACAGAGCGAAGTGTTCAAGATCGCTTTGCCCGGTATCTACGTTGCTGAATAAACTGTATTATTATAACCAAATGAAATTACGGGAGAAACTTTCATTTGTATCGGGAGAGAAGAAGCTAATCGTTGCGTCGCGTCTGATTGTCAGCCTTATCATCTACCTACACTACTTAGACGAGGAGCCTTCGCGGTCTGTTGAACGGTGCCATGCAATCCACGGAAAGTAACGAATTGTCTTCACGGATCGTTTTCTACAAGAAGAATCTTCGATTGGCTGTTTCCTTCGAGACCATTATCTATGATGCACGTGGCACATATGCATCGTACACATAAGACAAGAAAGTAAGTGACATGCAAGAGGAACGAAAGAAGAGTGAATGCAGCGGATTCTCACGAAGCGATTTGACACGATGAGCGAACAACATTTGACTAGAAATAAATCACGGAGTGAAGGTACCTTTAGCGCGAACTAGTCGATAGGGTATAGGGTTTCTTAATAGTTCCGTAATCGATTAACAAGATGCAAGTAGCAAATGATGCACAATACGATCTTCCCGATGTACCAATCACTGTCCAGCAAATCGTCTAAAAGGGAGTAACACGAGAACACAAGTACGCACACACAGACACACGAGAAGAGAGACACGGAAAAAATAAGTGAAACTGCAAAAAAACGACGATTCGTACGATTTAGCGTTTTTAGAGCTACGCCGAGGAGATTAAGAGACAAAAGAATGTGTGTATGCGTGTATAAACGAGAGATTATTCTGCGTAGCTTCGATTATTATAAACCTTCTCAATCAAACATTTGTTATCATAGCGCGTACATACATAAATAGCAGCGTACAGTCCCTTAATCCGAATCGACTCCGGCGAACGGAACGCGGGGAATACGGATATTACCGAAACATAGCGAATACGCGCGTAACCAAGCGAACTCCACGGCTGATCGAGAAGAGGCGCGGGGAACTCACGTCGGGCACAGATTAGGCTGAGCAAACGAAACCAAGAAAAACGATCCATTGAGCTTCGAGCATTTGTCTCGTATGAATTCATCTTGAGCATTCATAAGAGAATTAAGGCAATTATTGTGACGCAGTAAAAGAGTAGTTGCATTTTCTCTGCGGGTTAAATCCTCTGTCTACGACCTTATTTTGTACCAACGTCATTTCCATACGTTGTTCGACGTTTAAATGTAAACGATAATGAGTGTTTGCGTTTTCAGTTGTACACTGTGATATCATGATACGGGTGTTATGATGTCTAGAACGTAAAACAGAATGATTCATATAATATTTCTTTACTTCGAATATAAAATTATAAATTTGCATAATCATTCGCGGTGTAAAAATTCGCGTGTTCATATCCTCAGGGGAAGTGGAAAAAAAACGGATGAATGGAGATTCGTACGATAAGATGAAGGGCACCCGAGAGAGATGCTCGAGGCTCGATGGTGCTATCGCTCTCGTAATTTGTACTTTATAATATAATACAATCTAGGATAAACATGATCGTTGAGAGTTGAAAGGGGACATCGAGTTACGAATACGATCGTCGGAGGCTCGACGCGACGAAATGCTCGTTGTTAACATTTAGAGATGCAAAGAAGAGAGTATCATTTTTATATATATTCAAACAAAAAAGAAGAAAATACGAAAAAAACACGTGTGTGGTAGAACGGTCGTTCGAGTCGGTATACGTACGATAGTCCTACGGAAATAGTATTATGAATTGTGTTCACTCATTGATTTTCTCGGCTCTTGTTCGTTTCGTTGTCTAGTTTCATTCAAGACGCGGTAGCAACACAATGAAGAGAAAATATGCGTCAGCGCTAAGATGGATACAGAGTAGAGTACCGAAACATGCTTGTAACAGCAGCAAGTTCGCTACAATATGTACAGAATCCGTAAATCGAACAGTCCCCGTATTAGAAGCACCATTTGTTCGTAATGTAATATTTACCTGAATGCTCATTACAAGCGATTGCTCTACTCTGTATCCATCTTTCGTTTTCTTTATCATTTAAGAACCGCACATCTCGTATTACATGGTTGTCAAGTTTTTCTCCTTTCAATACTGAAAAGATACGAAACATTTGATTTTCCAAATTCGAAGCGCGGATCTTAAACGGCATTCGAAGTAAAACTATGATTTTGCGACGAAAGAGCCGAACGGGTGTACAAATTGTTAAGTCGACGGTTATACTAATAAAAGTAACAGTTGTTTTCCTTATCAACCGATCGCTTGCACTGCGATTAATTATTTACTATTCAGTCGTTCTGATAACTGTTATATCGTTTATCTTTTAGGAGAAAGAATTGTATGCATGCGAGCTTAAATGTACATATTAGTATGACTGAATATCGAAGAAGATTGGAAAGGGAGGAACAGGAGCAAAAGGAGAGATTGACGATTCCGTTAATGTGAAAACGAACAAATACACGTATTCTCTTGACAATGACAAGGCGCGAACGCACATATCAAAGAGAAAGACAGTAAAACGATTTAATAAAGTAATTGATTACTTAGCGGTATTATTAGATACTTAAAAACGTAAGGTACTTAGGAGAAATGAAAGAACATAAAATAAAAAAATATTATTAACACAAGTTGAATAAAAAAACGTTACAAAGTTTCTATATGATTAAAGATTTTATTATATTATTAAACGTACGTATTATACATAGGTATACAGATATATACAATATATATATATATTGTTTTTCGGATCGTCATCGTTGGGGTAATAGGGAGGAGCGCGCGCGCGCTCGCGCGCACACATCTACACACGCACACCGCACTAAATAATAAATAATGTATTTAACTTATAAGACATGTGTGTGCGCGCGCGTGCGATTGATCTGCACGCGTGCATCGTGTAACAGCGATGCGACGAGAATTATTAAAATATCGATCCGCGGCCTTATCAGATTATCGTTTCTTGTGATTAGTTGCGACAACACAACAGCAGAAACCGGCAACCACGACGACGAACTAAAACGGGACAAACAGCGAGATGACTTACTCGCTGACTCCAAGAATAAGGCAAATACGTACGCGCGCACGCGCGTGTGCTCGCGATTTCTCACAATACGGTATTACACATACATTATATATATATATATATATATATTCATGTGCGATCTCGTTTGTTCCGGTTATTTTTTTTCACGTACATATATATATATATACTACGTATATATAAATATATATATACTATATACACATATATTATATATTTTATGATTGTCGTTGTTGAATTCGTCGCATTACATTAGGGTTTTACCCCCGTCCATCGCCGCAGTAGTGGAACACGCAATAGATACGATACGTTGCTAAATCATAATAAAAGATGTGGATTTTATGAGAAGCCAAGCGAGTGAGTTAACGAAGCGTAAAGGGAAATCCTGGATTTGTTGAGGATACTTAGATGACAAGCAGATATAAGAATATTATAAATAATTAAACTACTATACATAAATATATACATAACATATTATCTACATGATTATATACATACAGGTTCATATGAATACATAAAGGTTCTAACGTTGTATACATACATCGGGGATGAGAGTCCGAGGATAGGATGATTTTATTACGGTAACGCTTTCTTTCGCTCATGCGTACGAATATGTGTCATTGTTGTTCCTCTTTTAACTCTTTCGCCACCCTCGAGCGTCGACGCTTAAAGCTACGCACGTTCCTCCGTGCAACTTTTATTCGTTTTTATCGTCATGCGATTTCTCATCCATTACCCCGTCTTGTAGGCTATAGATTAACGATCCGCTTCTGTTTTTTACCTGAGAACGCGGTGAACACGCTGTTTTGTACGAAATTATTCCTATTATTGATAGACGCGAGGCGCGAGGATAATTTCTAACACGGGATTAGTATTACAAATTCCAGTGTTGATAAAAGTGTACATGCCGGGAACTCGCGAGGTCGAACGACGGGCGGTGGAGGATTTAAAATTGGAACGCGCGAGGGTCGATTCTGTTTTTTCGCGGATATTTAGGGTAAATGCGATTAGATGAAATCAGCCTAGTTCGTGTATATGTATATATACATAAGACGTATGAAATATAAATATTATGAATTTTACTACGGATTGCAGCGTGCACGTGCAATTTGATCGAGAAACAACGAGGTCTCGATAAGCGCTCGATTTGACGATTTTTGTGATACCCTCGTCAAAATATTATGTAAACGGCAAATCGATGCTCTCGATAGATGACCATGCTTTCCGTTTGTCTCATTGTCACGGTGGTAATTTCGTACCTTGACGCGCCCCTCGTATTCGGACGATAGAATGGGGGCGCGTCGATTCTCAATGGGGACAAAGACAAATGTTGCACCAACGACCACGTTATTTATACATCACGCAGGATGTTAAACATAGAGAAATTTCGGCTTATATAAACTAGAGAAAAAAAAAAATCATGCGAGTTTAAAAGTTTAACAAGAATTACAACCAAGAGTTACGAGGGGGAGGGGGGGAGGGGGGTAATGAAGAAACGAGCACAGTAAAAAAGCTCCGTAAAAGAGAAAAAGAATAAAAAAATAAAGGTAAAACATAAACGATCATATAACAGCAAGATGTTAAATAGAAAAACGTTGTCGCGTTGGAACCGATATCGAACGAGCGTCTAGCATCGATAAAATTACGGTGTCCTCTTTCGCTTTGTCTCGTTGATCTTATAAAATAGAGCTTTCAAATTAAATTTGTAACGGCGCGAATTGTTCTTGTATCGGATAAGGTATTTCGTCGACGAGAAAAGGGAACAGAGAGGAGACATAATCTCAATTATCGATAAACGATCGATCGCGTAACGGCGCTAATGCGATCGACACTGCGTGCAATAAAACCGGATTATGTAAACAATATATTAATATCATTATATACAACATTTTTACGGCATATACGAATACGATGTAGAGAAATCAGATGAAACAAAAGTTTAGGATAATATTACTTGTTGTTGTCTACCATAGCATTGTAGTTATATACAATATAGGTAGAAACATTAATAGACATGCAGAAACGAGTGAAAGGAAGGGCGAATGTGTGTATTAAGGTGAGCAAGATGAAAATGGTATTAGCAGCGAGGGAGGATAGAACGTGTGGATGTAAATGAGCGAGTAAGAGAGCGAGGGAAAGAAAGAGAGAGAAAGAGAAAACGAAGAAAATTGGGTGCACTTGTCGAGCATACATGTTGTTATTACGTAATAGCAACTATATATATATATATATATCCACGTATATATGTACTGTACATATACCCGTGTGTATGTACATATACATATATATATAATATACATAATGGAGAAAGCTAGTTAACAGAAATGCAACAACAGGCAACCGAAGGAAACAATGAAATCAATGAAATCAATGATAGACATTATAATACAGGAATCTATACGTATAAACTTTAAAGAGAAAAAAACGATTATAAAAAAACGTGTGCCTATGTGCGCACGTGCGTACGTGCGCGTACGTGCGGACACTCAAATTCAGCCTCGAATCCACCCCCGAGCTCAACCAAGAAGACTAACCCGCCCCTTCTTTGAAACCTTGCTCCCTCAAATCTGACTTTTCAGTTTCGTAACTCATAAGTCAGTTTCTTCTGTTTCTCTTCGATCCCTCTTCAGTTCCTCCGCGCAACCCCTCCAATATTTTTTCCCTCACTCTTTCTCTTTCTCTCTCTCTCTCTCTCTCTCTCTCGCTCTCTCTCTCTCTCTCTGTCTCTCTCAATCTGTCTCTTTCTGTCTCTCCCACTTTATTTTTCTTCACACGCACTTGCGCACATATCCATGACGCATTACCGTAGCCGTGTTGTGTAGGGAATGTCTTTAACGAATAAGATTTCTCATGTTACATGTTATAAGAAACAACCAAAAAAATAACGAAACAGCAAAAGTAACTTAAATTATTAAAGTAACTTAAAAAAGTATATATAAAATAAACGAAACAAATTTCTTCTCTGGTCAGTTGCAGGATCGCTCGAACATTGTCGAATCAATAACTTTCTGTGGATGGTTCCGCGTTATGTAAAAAAAAAGAGAAAGAAAGTATAAAAGAGAAACGAGGAACAAGAAAAGAATGGGAGGCGTGAACACGACTAACGAGTCTGTAAAATACAGATTGTCCGCATTAATTAGTACTGTTATCATTATTATTATCGCTACGATTATTATGATTATTAAATATTTATTGCTACAGTTACATATGTGTATATATGTATAGCATGTATGTATAGCAGTATGTATTATGTATATACATATAGACACGTATTTTACGTGTGTACGAAGCCGCATTGTTCTTTTAATTCGTGGCTCAACTACTTTTTTCTCTCTTTCCACCCGACCTGTTATTCCTACGTCGGAAAAACCAACGAACGTGCTTTTCTCGTTGCGGGAATGTCCGTGAAGATCGATCACGTTGCCTCAATGAAATAAAAATGTGATTGGAGATATCGGTGGAACGAGCTGACGCGTTCGATCGTTCCTCATTCCTGTAGAATTAAAAAATTGTCGTATTAAGAGACCATCGTNACGTTGCCTCAATGAAATAAAAATGTGATTGGAGATATCGGTGGAACGAGCTGACACGTTCGATCGTTCCTCATTCCTGATCGATTAAAAAATTGTCGTATTAAGAGACCATCGTATCATTGTTTCTTTTCACTCTTAAATCCTTTGCATTTCATTGTATTTATCTCAGGTGACTGCAGAAAAATTGCGTCTCTCCATGCTTAAAAGCGTTTGAAACCACCTTTCTTCGTCATTTCGTTACTACTAAATGATCGATTAAAAAAGTAACATTTGCCGTAAGTTCGATGCTGGTCGATTCACGTTATTCTGGTCCCTGGTAAATTCAATTACAGAATCCATTAGGAATCAAACTTGTACTACACAATTTACAGCCTCTGTATTGAATAGGAAAAATAAATTTGCAGGCGCGAGGTCTAATAAATCATCTCGCTACAACGCATCGCTAAATTGAATATTGGTAAAAAGAGCTGTAACGTGATGTATCGGTCCAAAAACAAAAAGGGTTTACGTTATCAGGACGACAGCGATCGAATCGTCAGCACGTAAAAGAGAGAGAAAGAGAGGAGTGTGTGTGAGAAAGAGAAATTGACGAGAGTATGCACAATTCGCGAACAATGGATCGGATATGCGGGTCAACGATGCCAGCCATCGCAACGTTATGCCCGGTTTTTCCTTACACTTAACTTTGACCGAGAGTCCTCACGGCACGGCGCAGATAGAAAAGTCGGGCGGTGGGTTATCGATCATTAAAAAGAAGCAGGATACATATATGCATTACACCGTACCAAGTACGGTTAGAGCTACTAAATAAATTTAATATATAGAATTAAAGAAGGAATGAAAAATAAAAACAAAACCAGTCAGCTGTATTGCGATTAACGGAGCACGAACGAAGAAAGGCCTGCATCGACCATCTTTCCACCACACTTTTAACCCGATTTCCTTCTTCCTTCCGAAATAAAAAAAAAAAAAAGAAGTAAAAACAGTTCCCGTTATTCTAATATTCCTGCCTCTCCCTAATCCTCAACCAGAAACAAGACATTAAAACAACATATTGTAATCTAATGTAGATTGTTGTAGATAAATTGTACGGTTTGACCGTACATTGTTACTTTTTGTCGACAATATAAAATACACAGGTATGTAAGTAATTCGCACGTGTTCGAGTTATTTCGTATTCCTACGTATTGGAGTTTTATGGCAAATGGAAAGTAATGTAATAGACCAATTTAACGTTCTTTAAATAATTTTTAATATTCATCTGTAACATAAAGTAGAAAATTATAGAGGGAAGGGAACATTAAATACACAACAGTATTTACAAGTTTCGTCAGCCTAATTTATTCCAAACATCAGTGAGTAACAGATGGCATGCTGGGTGATCCTACTACATCTATTATGTCTGCTTTAACTTCTGGCTCTGCTTTCGGTAACAGGGCGGAAGGTATAGTTAACGTCTGAAAATATAATATTAATTAAGATTGTTTATCGAGAAAATCAGTATTTCTCTCTATTTAAAATGTATACCTTTCCGGGAGCTAAAGCTTCGTACTGATGCCTCAATGATTGCAATTCATAGTCGCATGTCGACAACGCGCTTCGAAGTTCATAATGTAAAACGATATCGCTTCTCAATTCATTAAACTGTTGGCATATCTGTTCGGTAGGTGGTGGATTCAACTCTGTAACAAGATCACATTGATATCACATCCTAATAGGAATTAAATAAAGTATAAAGCAGATTTAAGAAATACCTATTCGAAGTTCATTGAGCATTTGTTCAATACCCTTCATTTTCTTTTGTCCTAAGCTGCTTGGTAATTTTATTCTCTGAGATCGAAGTGAAACACCACTGTTTTTAAAATCTGGAAACTTGATTCCAGCAGATTCTACGGTCTGAAAATTCGGTCTGTTTTAGTTTAATGCAACAACTTAATCATAAAAGAATAGAAAGATTCTGCTACTATTATTTACATGCGATGTATCAGTCTTGTTCGGTCTATTTCTGGCCGCAGCACCACTCTTTTTAGCAGGTTTCCGCTCATTTTTCCTGGGGTCTGCTTGGTGATCGGCGGCAGTTATTAACTTCTGCAAATCTTGCGTTTTCCTATCTCGTTCTTTTTTCCTCTGTTCAATTTTTCTCAATTCAGCCAATAACATTTGCTCCTCTTCCACTTGTTCTGGCGTTCTCTCAAATAATTTTTTAAGCTGCTCTTTCCTACGTTTTTCATGTTCACCATCAAATACATAAGCCTTTTCAACGGGAGTTTTTGCTTTCGCCAAAGCTGCACATACTTGATAATACCTAAACATCATATTAAAAATGTATAAAAATGAATAAAAAATTATGCAACATATACTTGCCTTTCCTTCAATTCTTCTACAGATCTTGCAGGGTACTTTGTACAATCCCATCTATCTTTGATTATGATAAACCTTAGATCAAACCTTCTGCATAAATCAAATAAATGATCAGTTTCTGCCATTGTCCATCCATTCGTAACCAAATGCTGAACATATTCCGCATTCGTATATGATGGAATAGGAACCTTTCTGTTAAATTTAGCAAAGGGATATTCTTTCCCAGCGTCAGCAACTCGCCGCCAGTGATGAAAAACTGCTCCATCAGTTCTAGCAGGATTAGTGAATGGTGTCCACTTCCATGGTCTCACTTTTTTCATACCAAGCTTAGCTCTAACTTGTTTATATCCTTTTGCAGTGTCAGTTGGAAACAATGGTGGCACATCAGTATTGTCTTTACAAAGCAATGCGAATACTTCGCGATGCATTCCTTCTGGCCTTTTCGGTACTTTGTATTCATATTTCTTTTGTTTCTTTTTATCAGTGCCCATAATTGACTCTTTGGTAAGCTCACTAGTGGTTGGCACCTCAATATCCAATATATCTCGTACATCTGCCATACTGTCCAGTTTTGACAAACTTTTATCCTTCCTGTATTTAGACGTCTCAGTTTAAGGTTACGGTCATTCGCAATGTTTACTAAACATTGTAGATGGAAAATGATCAAACGGAAGAACGTTATGAGAAACAGAACAAGAAAATAAACGTGTTTATATAAACCATATTTTTGTTATATACGTACATCGTAGATTACTCTCTTCTCGTTCACAAAATCTGCACAAATCTAGAGTTGCACAGAACTACTTGCTTTGCTTGCTGCTGTCTTCCATCCAGCATTCTACCTAACCTGCAATTACTTTTCAAACGTCAATGCGCCGTGGTAGACGGTGAATTCATCTTAGCGATTTGTTGTGTTCTGCCTTACCGATAGTGCATCACGACATCACTGTACGTACGTACACAGCCGCGATCTATATTTGTGTATATACATCCATACATACATATTAACTATAGAATTTAATTGTCTCTTGATAGATGGCTTACAAATTATTATATTTTATTAAAGTTTCTCACTGGTGCTCACTTCAAAAATCAGTTAGTATATGAAGAACTAATAAGAATGTGCTGTAAAGTGGCGAGCGAGCGGCTACTGCTGATTTGTAACTTAACCTTTTTGTTAATCCTATTTCGAAATAGGTGGTTTTATCAAATTTAATTAAAAGCTGGTAGTAGTATTTTCACGATTTTTATTTCTTAATCTATAAGACAAAAATTAAAACTTATATACTGATTGTATTATTGTTTTACTGGAAAACTACGTTAAACTCTTTAACAGGGAGTTAAATAAGATGAGGACAAGAATGGAGATTTTCAATGATGCTTTACTAATCCAATTTAGGAAGTCGCAGTATTTGCATTTGTAAAATTTTGATATAGGATGTTTATCTACTTTGTATACGTATAGCAATGTCAATTCCAAATAAAGATGGTAAGTATCGTTCGATAAGACGTAATTGTGTTATAATCATATTATAATTCACCATATTAATTTCCAATATTTGTTTTTAATATTATTAATTATAGTATTCTTCCTCAACAGTTTCTGAATATTAAATTCGCTTCTCGTGATCTTAGTTTAATGTTATATTACGACCTACGGACAAGAGCGAAAATCAACATGGCAGCACATTTAAAAACTCTTTTCCGCTCTTGCAATGAACAATGATGTTTTAACAGATACAGTGAAGTAACTGTCGTGTGGATATTTTCTGAAATGACGTTACTTAACTAACATACGATCTCTACTAATATTGAGCATGAAACTATCTATATTTATAAATGCATATAAAATATAACCGGAAGGGCTCTATCCGCACCGTAACTTATCGGCCATCGCCAACTATTGATTGACCAAGTTTGAATCTTGTAACGGTCGTGTCGGTCGTGTAGGTAAGCCAGTAAGCCCTCGCAGTAGCAAGAAACATAGCTGTCGTGTGTGCAATTCTAATTATGAATTCGTTACTTAGTAAATATTCGTTACAAATGTGACTACCGTGTGTAGGTAGATGGATCCAGTTAATCTTTACTACACCCATATCTAACCTTCTGTCTGTTTATATTTATGATCTCCGAGTGCGTTAATTTAATTGTACCCTTTTTAGTATCGGTTATACACTGATGACAGGATTGTTTAATTGGTGTTCACAATATCATATAACAATAAAAAATAAAAAATGGAGAATGTAAAAGATATATTGGTGTGTGCATCCGAGTTTATAAAAGGTAAAAATAAATCTTCAGGCAATGTATACTGTAGTTTTGCTCAACGATTTAAAAAATGTAAATAATTATTCCATGTTGTTGCAGATCGATTATATTTCGCAACATTAAGGACAACAACAAAACCAAAGAGCACTTTGAGTACTCATTATTTCAGTATAGATGATGAATTGACCTATCAAAATTTTTATGATGATTTTGGGCCATTGAATCTTGCTATGTTATATCATTATTGTCAGAAGGTTAATAAAAAACTTAAAGCATTAACCTTCAGAAAAAGGAGAATTGTTCATTATACGTCTATGAATCCAGCGAAGAGAGTTAATGCTGCGTTTCTTATAGGAAGCTATGCTGTAAGTTTAATTTGTGCCAACAAATGTACAATATGATAAGATATATGGAATTAATCATGTTATCTTTTACAGATATTGTATTGTAAATATACGGCAGAAGAAGCCTACAATTGTTTAACCAGTAGTCTAGATAGCCCACCATTTGTTATGTTTAGAGATGCTTCTATGTGTTCACCATGGTACGAAATATCTTTAAGCGAATGCCTTAGTGCCATATATAAGTGCCACAGACTTGGATTTTTTAATTTTCAAGACTTTTGCGTTAAAGAGTATGAATATTTTGAAAAAGTGGAAAATGGAGATTTGAATTGGATTGTTCCTGGCAAATTTTTAGCATTTTGTGGCCCTTATGCTAAATATAAAGTTGAAAATGGTAAACTCAACTTGATTATCATTTTCTGCTTCTCTTTATAACATCATACTTATCTTAGTTTGTCTTACAGGGTATCCATTTCATGCACCAGAATCATATTTTACATATTTTCGTTACAATAATGTATCTACAATCGTACGCCTTAATAAGAAAATGTATGACGCATCAACATTCACGGATGCTGGATTTGATCATAAGCACCTGTTTTTTGTCGATGGTTCAACTCCTACAGACTCGATTATGCAACAGTTTCTTAAGATAGCAGAAAATGCAAAGGGAGCAATCGCTGTTCATTGTAGGGCAGGGCTCGGTAGGACAGGCTCACTGATAGGCTGTTATATCATGAAACATTATCATCTAACAGCCCATGAAACAATTGCATGGATACGAATATGTAGGCCAGGTTCGGTGATTGGACATCAACAAGAGTGGTTGGAAAAGTGTGCATCATTGTTACAATTGTTTTTGTATATACATATGTATATGATTTTAATATACTCAGACATTATAAATATTATGTTTCAGAAAAGAAGCATATCTTCATTCCCTACTAAAAGAGCCACTACAATCAAAAGATGGAAATCTCGTACATGAATATGGAATATATTCTATAATTGGCAGATCCAAACCACCTTTCTTAGCCAGTTTGAAAAATTCTTCAATGGAACAAGACAATGTCTTGGGAACAGTACATCGAGTGGATGGAATTACATTGGATGATCATGCTCCTGCTGCTAGCAGTAGTATGACGAAACATACATCTTTGTCTCAAGGCGATAGATTGAATCAAATCAAAGCTCAAAGAAAACGTTTACCAACAAATCATGCCTCTCCCAATGCAACCACTGGACCATCGACGACAGTTGTACAGTAAATATCATAGCAAACTTTAACTTATTATCAATAGTAAACTAGAATAATCAGTGGAAACATTATCCTCCTAGTCATTACTTAGGACCATTATTAACAACAAAGGGTCAGAAGAATACGGTCAATGCATTAACTACAAACAAAGAAAAAGATCCTACAATTCGGAGGAAAATTCTTCTACCTAGATCTACTACAACTACTATTGCTAAAAGGTTAGTAAACTAACAACAACCATCTTTCTTTTTCCTTCTCTTCAGAATCATTTTCTCTGCTTCATTAATTGAATTGGCGTTTAACTGTTGCACGTTGCGAAAATTAAAAAAGAAGGAGAAATACGCAAAATCACAATCTATACTAAAACTTGTAGAAACAGCTGGCTGGTCAGCAATGTTAAGTCTACTAAACCAACAGCGCAAATCCATAATATCAACAACAACAATACATCTACTAGTAATCCTGTTACTTCAATGTCTGTATCGAAACCAGTGACAAGGGCGAGTATAAGAACCTCTTGCATCGCGAAAACCCATACCACAAATTCGTCTGCAAATAAATCAGTGCCTCAACCGCAACGAGGCATGAACATGATCCTCAGGTCTGCAGATCGAGTAAATCGCTATCATACTCTAAGGCAGTAAGTCTCCATAACTGTTACACATCAAATTTTATTAAGTAACAGTTGGACAGATTCTATCATGGAGAGAAAAGTTCATTGCTTGCACTTGTTAAATGAGTTTTTTGCATTGTGGGAAAGTAAGCTTGTATATTTTTTGTTGGAACGTCTAAGTACACGTAACAGCTCCTGTATGTTTCGTTTGATGCAATTTCTCAATTATATATATGTGTATATATCGATCTTACCTGTTGTGGATTTTTAAGATTTTGAATATATAATACATATACATACGTATATATATATATATATTATTTTTACTAAAAATTCAGTCTATATATCATAAATGAGAAAATC